>JADLZN010010416.1:0-428122 GCA_018155175.1 Sinocyclocheilus anophthalmus | reverse complement strand
TTTGTGCAGCACCAGTATCCCGAAGAATACGTACCGGTTTAGGATTTGAATCTGATTCAGATAATGACACTACACCTTCACAAACAAATGGTTCAAAAGTAGGATCAATAGAGGGTAATGAATCAGAAGAATGAGCGCATACAAAAGCTACAGACTTGAATGCATTCTGAGCCTTCCTTTGACTTTTCCTCTGTAATGCAGGACAAGTAGCAATCAAATGTCCTCTTTCGTGACAATAAAAACACTCTCGCACCGTCAATGATAAATCAGTTGTGTGGTTATCTGGGGATACACTCCTAGAACTATAGTTGCGATTCACAACAGTGCGACGTGACAAACGTGGGGACTGAAAAGCAACCTTGTGTGTGAGCACAAATTCATCTGCAAAAACAGCAGCTTCAGTTAAGGATGAAACTTTTTGTTCGTTGAGATGAATTACCACCTTTTCTGAAATGCAGTTTTTGAACTCTTCCATCAAAATTAGTTCCTTTACCTGCTCAAAAGTAGTGACTTTGCTCGCTACACACCATTTCTCAAACAATGTAGTCTTCTCACGTGCAAACTCCACAAATGTTTGACTGGGGTTTTTCAAATGAGCCCTAAATTTTTGACGGTATGCTTCCGGAACGAGTTCGTACGCTCTTAATACAGCCGTTTTAACCGAATCATAATTCATACTTTCTTCAAGTGTCAACGCCGAACATACCTCTTGCGCCTTCCCAACAAGTTTACACTGCAACAATAAAGGCCAAATATTTCTTGGCCACTTCAACGTGGCTGCAATGCGCTCGAACACAGTGAAATATGTGTCAACTTCACCTTCTCTAAACGTAGGGACTAATGAAATTTGTTTACTAATATTAACCTCAGCGTCAGGACTTACCGTAGACACAGGCAACGTTGCAGGGTGAGGAGTAGAAGTGATTACCGGCGTCTGCACAGGAGTATTTCCCCGTAACACTGGAGATTGAAACTGCTTAGCCTGCCCAAACTTTAATTCGAGCTCCAGCTCTTTCAACCGGATGTCTCGCTGTGTCTCAAGCTCCACCGCTCGGACATGCAACAGCTGACTTTGGTATTGGCTTCGGCTTAGCTCCACTTCCAGTTCTTTCAACCGGATGGCCAGTAAGGGTTTTTTCCCCAGAGAGGGATCAACAGGATCTATGCAAGCCGCATCTTCGGACTTGAACTCTGCCTCAGCAGTTTCCAAATCTTCAGATAGCGAAGTTACTGCAACACCTGTAACCACACTCTCACCAGGTAAAATGTTCTGTTTCTCCAGCTCCGTGTACAGTGCCACCTTAATCTCTCTCTTCTACGCATTTCAAGGTACCACTAGATCATAGAAATCTGCGATCACTAACAAATCGTCTTTACAACATTTCTCCAATTGTTCTACTGTCGGTGCGATCGCAAATTTATCAAGTTCGAATTTGGATGACATACTAATTACCGTAACTCCTCCCTTACCAAAAGAAAAATCCCAGTCAAAGAGAAACCACAACAGAATAAATAAACACCTCACTACTTCCCACCAGAATGAACAAAATGGATGAGCTACCAAGTTAGCAAGAAAGGACGAGCCCCCAATTTCCATGTTACGCCCCGTCTAGGGGTAGAGCGCAACATGAAAAAACCCAAGCGTGAACAATCAACTCCTTTTGAATATTTATTTGGGAGTTCACTTTCAGTAGCCGACGGTGCCAAAATAATAAACAAAACGTTCTTAATATAAGACCCTCTAAATTACCTATCCGAAGTAAAGAAACTAAAATAAAATACAATTCTCTAACCTAACTACCTAATCCAAAAACACAGATCCAAACATTACAAAAACAAAAGATGGCGTCTGACTCCTTACTTTCCCAATAACTATGTACAATATTCACCACAAATATTTACAAAGAAACATCAAGTTCAGAGGGAGAATCCAGAATCAAAATCGTACAACAGGCAAGGGTCGGGTAAACCAGATTACCGTAACACAAAACAATGAATCCAAACAATCTCTCTCAGCATACAAATGGGGAGGTAAAACAGCACAAGTACTGCACCAACAAACAGCATGTTCACAAAATGGCCACCACAACCACAACCACACACCCCCCCCCCCTGAAGGAAATGCTGTCATCTCCTTTAAGGGGGAGAAGACCAATCAGAGGACGACATCAATGAGTCTGCAGGAACCAATCAGCAGCAACCTGGGCAGACACACACAAACCAGCAGAACAAAACACAACCAAACTATAGGGTCGTAACACTATATTATTGGTACCCCTGATCGGCAGAGAAAGACGCGGGTGTGCCATATTAATATGCTCAAACGTTATGTTGCACGTGGTAAGGGAGAAGAGTCAAAAAGCTCTATTATCCCAGTTGCCTCTAGTGCTATGGTATCGTCATTTTGTACAAATGACGATGGGCTATGCCTGCGAAGTATGCCTACGTCTGGTGTTCGATTGAATAACTCTAACATCTTGTCAGATCTTAGTTCTCATTTGCTGCATTTAACTGAAGACCAGAGAGCTGACATTGTGAAATTAATTCGGTCTTTTCTTGGGTTGTTTTCTGATGTTCCGACTCAGACAAATGCAACTAAACATGATATTGAAGTGAATGAACATCCACCTATCAAACAACATGCATATCGAGTGAATCCAGCTAAACGAAAAATAATCGAGTCTGAAGTGAAATACTTGATGGAAAATGGATTAGTTGTTCTTAGCTCGAGTGCCTGGAGTTCGCCTTGTCTGCTCGTCCCGAAGCCGGATGGATCTCATCGGTTCTGTACAGACTACCGTAAGGTAAATGCAATTACCAAGCCTGACTCGTTTCCTCTGCCTTTAATGGAGGACTGTGTAGACAATGTGGGTTCGGCTCAGTTTGTAACGAAATTAGACCTTTTAAAGGGTTACTGGCAAGTTCCCTTAACAGAACGAGCAGCCGAGATCTCTGCATTTGTCACTCCCAATAATTTCCTCAATTATACAGTGATGGCTTTCGGACTTCGGAACGCTCCAGCAACTTTTCAACGTCTAATGAACACCACATTAGGCGATGTTGCCAACTGTAAGGCTTACTTAGACGATATTGTGGTGTTCTCGTCTACCTGGAGAGAGCATATGGACACATTATTTACGGTTTTCACACGTTTGCTTAATTCTTCCCTCACACTGAACTTGGCAAAATGTGAATTTGCCAAGGCAACTGTTACCTATTTAGGGAAACAATTTGGACAAGGTCAAGTTCGTTCTGTTGCCCAAAAAGTGCGGGTAATTGTTGATTTTCCCATGCCACAGACTAAGCGCGAACTTCACCGCTTTTTAGGGATGTCGGGTTACTACAGAGCGTTCTGCCGAAACTTCTCCGATGTGGTTTTAACTCTAACCAATTTGCTTCGTTCCTCCCAGAAGTTTTTGTGGTCTGAGGAGTGCCAACATGCTTTTAAATCTGTCAAAGTCCTGTTATGTAGTGCCCCAGTCTTGTCTGCTCCGGATTATTTGCGTGGTTTTAAAATTGAAGTTGATGCCAGTGCCACCGGAGCTGGGGCTGTTCTTTTACAGGACGATGATGATGGTGTTGAGCATCCTGTAGCATATTTTTCAAAAAAGTTTTTTACCATACCAGAAAAACTATAGCACTATTGAGAAGGAGGCGCTAGCTCTGTTGTTGTCTTTGCAACATTTTGAGGTTTATGTGGGATCGAGTTCTATCCCTGTACTTGTTTTTACCGATCACAACCCACTGATTTTTCTGTAACGAATGCGCAACGCAAATAAACAACTTATGCGTTGGTCCTTGTTTATTCAGGATTTTAATCTTGAAATTTGTTATAAAAAGGGTAAGGACAACGTATTAGCCGATGCCTTGTCTCGTTCTTTCGATTTCATTTAAAATCAACTACAAGTTGATTCTTTGTGTGTGGGGATGTTACGATACCCGGCATTGTTATTTTTGTGGGTGTTGTTTTCTGTACTGGTGCATGTGTGCAGGTATTGGCTGTTCATCAAGGAAAGTGATTGGCGGATCCTGAAGCAGATGACTTTAAAAAGGGCGGCGCTACCAACCCAGGGGAGCTCACTTTGGCGTTTGCTTCCGTGGCGTGAGGAGCTCCGGATTCCGTCTCCGTCAACAGATCACCAACAGCATTGTGGTTGCTGTACATGGTTCTTGCTATGTCTGATTTATTGTTGTTATATTCTGAGAAAGTCCTGGGAGCGTAGGAGGGGTCTGCCCTTTACTTTGACCTAATTTTGCGATGTGTTTTTGTTTAGGGAGTTAGGGAAGTTGAATTGTATTTTTTTTTCTTTATAATTAGGCCATCTAAATCTTTTCTTTATTTTAATAGTGGTTTTGTTGATTATTTTGGCCTTGGGCCTCTCCAAAGCTAAAGCTCCTTTCATTAATTTCACTCTTATTTAATAAATTATTTAAAACTGTTATTTGTCTTTGGTGATCTGTTGGCTGTGGTCGGAATCCCGTTATCACTCTTTCGTCTCGTACCCTAGTAAAAATGGGTCGTAACAAATGGGGGCTCGTCCGACGGTATGTATTTTTCTCTTCGTTGTGCTGGTGAGTAAGTTTGGTTGGCAGTTTTTTTTTGTGTGGAGGGGAAGGGAATATAAGAATGGATTTTAGTATTGAGGCATTTCGGCAAAAGCCTTCGTTTGAAGCATTAGAATCGTGTCGTAAAGAAGATTTGTTTTTGGTCGCTAATTATTATGATATTTTGGTAGTAAAAGCAGCTCGTAAGGAAGAAGTGCGGGATGTAATATACACTGAGTTGATTAAACAGGGGGTGTTGATAGCAGCGCAAAAATCCTGAAAGAGCGGGTAAGGAGACTGAAGAAAGTTCAGGTGATGAAGAACAGGTACCCAGTAGTGATCCGGTGCTTCGCTCGCTTAGTGGGTTAGGGACGGAAGATTTAAAACTCGCTATTAAATTAAAGCAACTCGATTTGGAAATTAAGCGTCAAGAGCATACTACGCAACTTTTACGTTTAAGACAATGCGAGTTGGAGACGCAGGCTGGTCACCAGCCGCCTGGTGAGTCTAAAATGGCACCTGCTGTTGTTCCCGTGGGTCAGGTTTTGCATCACACCTCTGATTCCTCATTGTTTAGGCCTTCTGCAAATTCTTCCGATTTTGATGTTTGTAAACAAATTAACCTCGTCCCACCATTTAGGGAGGCCGAGGTGGATTCATATTTCGGCGCTTTTGAGCGCATTGCTGCAGCTTTGCGTTGGCCAAAAGAAGTGTGGCCTCTTTTGTTGCAATGTCGTTTAACAGGAAAGGCTCAGGAAGTTTGTTCGACGCTGTCTATTAATGACAGTTTAGATTATGATAAGATTAAGTCTGCTGTGTTGAGAGCCTACGAGCTTGTCCCCGAGGCTTATCGACAGAAATTTCGTTCACATGTGAAAACTGCCAATCAAACATTCGTTGAGTATGCTCGTGAAAAGGGTGTTCTCTTTGATAAGTGGTGCCAATCCAGCAAAACGACTAATTTTGAGCAGCTTCGTGAACTTGTTTTAGTTGAAGATTTCAAGAATTCGTTGCCAGATAAAGTAGTGGTGTACTTAAATGAGAAAAAGATTTCCACTCTTGCCGAGGCCGCAGTGAGTGCTGATGAATTTGTATTAACGCACAAAAATGTTTGTAGCACCTGCTCGGCGAGAATTAGGCCTACTCTATTCTGCGAATTCGGACAAACCTAAATCAACTAAGTTAGTGAAATTGGCAGGATCACCTGACGTTCGTGAATGTTTTTATTGCCACGAGACTGGTCATTTGATTGCCGTATGTCCCGTTTTGAAAAAGAAAAATAAGCTTAAACAAACGAAAAGTGTTGGCTTTGTTCGAACGGTGGGTATGGAATCGTACGAAATTGATTCTGTTTTTGAACCTTTTATTGCTCAAGGTATGATTTCGATAAGTGGTTTGGAGGAGGATCAAGTCCCTGTTACCTGGCTGCGTGATACAGGAACTGCTCAGTCCTTCATTTTAGAAAGTGCTTTGCCATTCTCGAAGGAAACGTATTGTGGCTCAGATGTTTTAGTGCAGGGAATTGAGATGGGAGTTGTGAAGGCTCCCTTGCATTAGTTGCATATTCGTTCCGATTTGATAACTGGTTTCGTAAAAGTGGCTGTACGAACGCAGTTACCTGTAAAGGGAGTTACAATGATTGTTGGAAATGATTTGGCAGGTGGAAAAGTACTTCCTCTTCCTGAAGTCATTGATAATCCGTTTAGTGTATTTTCTGCTTTAAGTAAAGAAGATGCAGAAGATTTAACTGTGTTCCCTGCATGTGTGATTACTCGAGCCCAGTCACGAAAATTTCCCGATGTCGTTGATCTTTCCGACAGTTTCTTTGTGGATAAAGATGATTCTGACCTGGTTTCGCTGCAGCCTGAGGTGTCCGTGTCTATGTCGCTGTTCCCTGTCAGTGGTGCTGATGCTGATTCTGCTGATCCACTACTGTCTATTGATCGTGCAACGTTTGCTATCGAGCAAAAACAAGATTCGTCGCTAGCGTGTTGCCGAGATTCTGTGGTCATAAATGAGGATGTTGTGAGTAAACCAATTGGTTATTTTTATGAAGACGGAATTTTAATGCGAAAATGGACACCTTCGACATCAGATAATTCAGGCTGGGACACGCTTTATCAGGTGGTAGTCCCTAAGAGGTTTCGTGAACAAGTGCTGAGTGTTGCGCATGATAATGTTGCTGGTCATATGGGCGTCACTAAAACACTTTATCGTGTAATGCGTCATTTCTTTTGGCCTGGAATAAAATCTGATGTTACGAAGTATTGCCGTTCTTGCCATATGTGCCAAATGGTTGGGAAGCCTAATCAAATTATTCCCCCCGCACCTCTTAAACCGATCCCCGTAATCGGTGAGCCGTTTGAACGCGTTATTTTAGATTGTGTAGGACCCTTACCGAAAACGAAATCAGGCCATACTTACCTGCTTACGCTTATGTGCGCAGCAACTCGCTATCCTGAGGCAATACCACTTCGTTCACTTAGAGCTAAGGCTATTGTGAAAGCCCTCACACTTTTCTTTTCTACTTTTGGACTCCCAAGGGTCGTTCAAACGGATCAGGGAACAAATTTTATGTCCCGTTTGTTCAATCAGATTTTATCTCAATTGCATATTCAGCATGTTGTTTCAAGTGCTTACCATCCTGAATCCCAGGGAGCCCTGGAAAGATTCCATCAAACGTTGAAATCCATGTTGAAGACTTATTGCACTGAGTCTGAAAAGGAATGGGACGATGGGTTGCCTTTGCTTTTATTTGCCCTCCGAGAAACTGTTCAGGAGTCTTTGGGGTTTAGTCCCGCAGAGTTGGTTTTTGACCACTTAAACTCCTAAAAGAGAATTGGCTGTCTGACGTGAAGTCCAATTGTAATTTATTGGATTACGTTAGCTCGTTTCGAGAAAGACTTTATAAAGCTCGTGAGTTGGCTCAGTCAGCTCTATCAACTGCTCAAATGAAAATGAAGAAATGCTTTGATAGGGATGCAGTTGCTCGTTCATTTGAGAAGGGAGATCAAGTTTTGATTTTGTTACCACTCCCTGGTTCTGCTCTGCAGGCAAAGTTTTCAGGACCTTACGTTGTGGATCGGAAACTCAGTGACACTGACTATTGTTACGCCCCGTCTAGGGGTAGAGCGCAACATGAAAAAACCCAAGCGTGAACAATCATCTTATTTCTCCAATATTTATTAGGGAGTTCACTTTCAGGAGCCGACGGTGCCAAAATAATAAACAAAACATTCTTAATATTAAACCCTCTAAATTACCTATCCAAAATAAAGAAACAAAAAAATACAATTCTCTAACCTAACTACCTAATCCAAAAACACAGATCCAAACATTACAAAAACAAAAGATGGCGTCTGACTCCTTACTTTCCCAATAACTATGTACAATATTCACCACAAATATTTACAAAGAAACATCAAGTTCAGAGGGAGAATCCAGAATCAAAATCGTACAACAGGCAAGGGTCGGGTAAACCAGATTACCGTAACACAAAACAATGAATCCAAACAATCTCTCTCAGCATACAAATGGGGAGGTAAAACAGCACAAGTACTGCACCAACAAACAGCATGTTCACAAAATGGCCACCACAACCACAACCCCCCCTGAAGGAAATGCTGTCATCTCCTTTAAGGGGGAGAAGACCAATCAGAGGACGACATCAATGAGTCTGCAGGAACCAATCAGCAGCAACCTGGGCAGACACACACAAACCAGCAGAACAAAACACAACAAAACTATAGGGTCGTAACACCCCCACACATAAGAGTATACATGGTTTACATAGTTTACAATTAACACCTAGACAGAGAATCTGCTATCACGTTGTCAGCACCCTTCTTGTAATTGATTTGCAGATTAAAACTCTGACAGACAAGTGACCAACGCATGAGTCTCTGGTTTTTGTTACACATTCTTTGAAGAAAAACGAGAGGATTATGGTCAGTATATACAGCAATGGGTTGTGGACTAGAACCAATATATACTTCAAAATGTTGTAGAGCCAATAAAAGAGCTAGGGCTTCCTTTTCAATAGTACTATAGTTTACTTGATGACGGTTAAACTTTTTAGAGTAATAACATACGGGATGGTCGACTCCTTGGTCGTCTTCTTGTAACAGGACAGCACCCGCACCATTTCCACTGGCATCCACTTCAAGTTTGAAGGGTCGACTGAAGTCAGGAGCAGCTAGAACAGGAGAACTACATAACAGACTCTTCAAAGAAACAAATGCACACTGACAGTTATCATTCCACTTGAAAGTGACATCTTTGCGAAGGATATCTGTGAGGGGTTTCACAACAACAGAGAAATTCTTACAGAAACTCCGGTAGTAACCAGCCATTCCAAGGAATCGTCTAAGATCTCTTTTTGATTTAGGCACAGGAAAATCAACAATGGCTTGCACCTTGGCTTCCACAGGGCGAACAGTACCACGACCAACTTCTTTGCCTAAGTAAGTGATGGTTGCATGACAAAACTCACATTTTGCTAGATTAAGTGTTAAATTAGCATCTCGAAATCTGGTAAACACTTCTTCTAGAGTTTTCAAATGATCATTCCAAGTATTCGAGTAGCAGACCACATCATCCAGGTATGCTTCACAGTTTTGTACATTAGCCAAGATGCGATTCATTAGCCGTTGGAAGGTTGCTGGTGCGTTTCTGAGCCCAAAAGCTAAGATCTTATATTGAAGGAAAGCATCTGGGGTAGCAAATGCTGAAATCTCCAAAGCACGCTCAGTCAGTGGCACCTGCCAATAACCCTTAAGTAGATCTAGCTTGGTTACGAACTTAGCGCTGCCAATTCGATCAATGCAATCATCCATCCTGGGAAGAGGATAGGAATCTGCCTTGGTTAGTTGATTAACCTTTCGGTAATCAGTACAAAAACGTGAGGTTCCATCAGCTTTTGGGACCAACACACACGGAGAACACCAAGGACTAGAACTGGGTACCGCCAAACCATTTTCAACCAAATACTGAGTTTCTTTCTTCATGATTTCACGTTTTACAGGGTTGACACGGTAAGCATTCTGTTTAACAGGTCGATGGTCACCAACATCAATATCATGCATTAGCACACGAGTCACTGTAGGTACATCTGAGAAAAGCGATGAATACTTATCAATCAACTGTACAATTTCACTTCGAGCTGATCTAGATAAATGAGAAAGCTTAGAACCGAGTGTTACTAAAGTTTCAGAGTTTTGAAGACGTGCACCAGAAAGACACGCACTTCCTAACCGAAGATCATCCATACTGGGAGAATAATCAGAGGGAGCTGCATTTACAGAGGCTACTACAACTGGAGTCACCGAAGTTACAGGAACACTGATAGAGTTTTTAGCAGGAGAACGAGAAATATACAACTTGAGCATGTTTATGTGACAAACACGAGTCTTTCTTTTCCGCTCCGGGGTCTGTACTACATAATCAGTATCACTCAACTTTGCTTCAATCACATATGGCCCGGTGAACTTCGCTTGTAGTGCAGAGCCAGGGAAAGGTAGCAAAACAAGAACTTGGTCGCCTACTTCAAATGAGCGTTGAACAGTCTTTTTATCAAATGTTCCCTTCATACGGGTTTGGGAAGCTGCCAAGGACTGCTGTGCTAACTTCCACACAGAATGTAAGCGCTCACGAAATGAACTTACATGATCTAGGACACTCTTAGAAGACAACCCTGTCAGACCTCCAGAAAGTAATTGCTCTTGCAACAATTTTAATGGACCACGAAGGGTATGTCCGAAGACTAATTCAGCCGGAGCGAAACCAAGGGATTCCTGAGTGGTGTTGCGAACAGCGAACAACAGAAGAGGAATCTGCTCATCCCAATCTTTCTCATGTTGGAGACAGTAGGTTCTAATCATAGTCTTAAGAGTTTGGTGAAATCTTTCGAGGACACCCTGCGACTGTGGATGGTAAGCACTAGATGTACAGTGTTTAATACTCAACTCTTTCATTACCTTACGGAAAAGTCTTGACATAAAGTTGGATCCTTGATCGGATTGGATGAATTTCGGAAGACCAAATGTCGTACAAAACTTCACTATGGCTTTCACAATGGTTGGAGTCTTTAGTGAACGTAGAGGTATGGCTTCAGGGAACCTAGTAGCAGAACACATCAGCGTAAACAGATACGAGTGACCAGACTTAGTTCTTGGCAAAGGACCGACACAATCAATAACTAGCTTCTCAAATGGTTCACTCATTACAGGAATGGGTTTCAAGGGAGCTGGAGAAATAACCTGGTTTGGTTTTCCAGCAACCTGACACTCATGACACGATCGACAATGCTGGGTAACAACAGACTTCATTCCGGGCCAGAAGAAATGTTTAAGAAGATTACGGTAGGTCTTCCTAATACCCAAATGTCCGGACAGCTCATGGTCATGCCCCACACTCAGTACATATTCTCGATATGACTTAGGAACGACTACTTGGAACACAGAGCTCCAATCTTGCTTTAAGCTCTCAGGTCTCCACTTACGCATTAGCACTCCGTCGTCAATAAAGTACGCAATTTCCTGATCAGCTATCTCAGCTTTGTCAACCGCTGCAGAAAAACAGGACTTCAAGGTATCATCAACATTTTGTGCCTCCATCAACTGTCTCTTGTCAAATGGGAAATCGAACTTAGGTTCCAGCTTCAAATTTCGTATAGGCCTACAAGCTTCCACATTCATGTCTTCAGTGTCACCAACATTTGAATTCATGAATGAATCCGAGAGATCAATCTCACTGTCAAATTTACGAGCCTGTGCACGAGTAACAACACATGAGTGAAATACGCTGGGAAACCTTTTAATTAACACATCATCCTGAGATACACTAGGGACTTCAGTAACTTCAGGAAGACAAACAACTTTACTTCCAGCCAAATCATTCCCAAGAATTAGAGCTACACCCCTCACTGGTAGTTCATTACGTACAGCCACTTTAACTGAACCAGTCACAATGTCTGAACGCAAGTACACAGTATGCAAAGGAACTCTTACCACACCAAGTTCTATTCCTTGAACTAGAACTTCTGAGTTACAACTAGATTGTGCTGAAAATGGAAGTACATCTGCCAAGATGAAGGTTTGTGCAGCACCAGTATCCCGAAGAATACGTACCGGTTTAGGATTTGAATCTGATTCAGACAATGACACTACACCTTCACAAACAAATGGTTCAAAAGTAGGATCAATAGAGGGTAATGAATCAGAAGAATGAGCGCATACAAAAGCTACAGACTTGGATGCATTCTGAGCCTTCCTTTGACTTTTCCTCTGTAATGCAGGACAAGTAGCAATCAAATGTCCTCTTTCGTGACAATAAAAACACTCTCGCACCGTCAATGATAAATCAGTTGTGTGGTTATCTGGGGATACACTCCTAGAACTATAGTTGCGATTCACAACAGTGCGACATGACAAACGTGGGGACTGAAAAACAACCTTGTGTGTGAGCACAAATTCATCTGCAAAAACAGCAGCTTCAGTTAAGGATTAAACTTTGTTCGTTGAGATGAATTACCACCTTTTCTGAAATGCAGTTTTTGAACTCTTCCATCAAAATTAGTTCCTTTACCTGCTCAAAAGTAGTGACTTTGCTCGCTACACACCATTTCTCAAACAATGTAGTCTTCTCACGTGCAAACTCCACAAATGTTTGACTGGGGTTTTTCAAATGAGCCCTAAATTTTTTGACGGTATGCTTCCGGAACGAGTTCGTACGCTCTTAATACAGCCGTTTTAACCGAATCATAATTCATACTTTCTTCAAGTGTCAACGCCGAACATACCTCTTGCGCCTTCCCAACAAGTTTACACTGCAACAATAAAGGCCAAATATTTCTTGGCCACTTCAACGTGGCTGCAATGCGCTCGAACACAGTGAAATATGTGTCAACTTCACCTTCTCTAAACGTAGAGACTAATGAAATTTGTTTACTAATATTAACCTCAGCGTCAGGACTTACCGTAGACACAGGCAACGTTGCAGGGTGAGGAGTAGAAGTGATTACCGGCGTCTGCACAGGAGTATTTCCCCGTAACACTGGAGATTGAAACTGCTTAGCCTGCCCAAACTTTAATTCGAGCTCCAGCTCTTTCAACCGGATGTCTCGCTGTGTCTCAAGCTCCACCGCTCGGACATGCAACAGCTGACTTTGGTATTGGCTTCGGCTTAGCTCCACTTCCAGTTCTTTCAACCGGATGGCCAGTAAGGGTTTTTTCCCCAGAGAGGGATCAACAGGATCTATGCGAGCCGCATCTTCGGACTTGAACTCTGCCTCAGCAGTTTCCAAATCTTCAGATAGCGAAGTTATTGCAACACCTGTAACCACACTCTCACCAGGTAAAATGTTCTGTTTTCCCAGCTCCGTGTGCAGTGCCGCCTTAATCTCTCTCTTCAACGCATTTCGAGGTACAACTATATCATAGAAATCTGCGATCACTAACAAATCGTCTTTACAACATTTCTCCAATTGTTCTACTGTCGGTGCGATCGCAAATTTATCAAGTTCGAATTTGGATGACATACTAATTACTGTAACTCCTCCCTTACCAAAAGAAAAATCCCAGTCAAAGAGAAACCACAACAGAATAAATAAACACCTCACTACTTCCCACCAGAATGAACAAAATGGATGAGCTACCAAGTTAGCAAGAAAGGACGAGCCCCCAATTTCCATGTTACACCCCATCTAGGGGTAGAGCACAACATGGAGAAAAAAAAACGAGTGTGAACAATCAACTTCTTTTGAATTTTTATTTGGGAGTCCACTTTCAGGAGCCGACTCTGCCAAAATAATAAACAAAACGTTCTAAATATTAAACCCTCTAAATTACCTATACGAAGTAAAGAAACTAAAATAAAATACAATTCTCTAACCTAACTACCTAATCCAAAAAAACACAGATCCAAACTTTACAAAAACAAAAGATGGTGTCTGACTCCTTACTTTCCCAATAACTATGTACAATATTCACCACAAATATTTACAAAGAAACATCAAGTTCAGAGGGAGAATCCAGAATCAAAATCGTACAACAGGCAAGGGTCGGGTAAACCAGATTACCGTAACACAAAACAATGAATCCAAACAATCTCTCTCAGCATACAAATGGGGAGGTAAAACAGCACAAGTACTGCACCAACAAACAGCATGTTCACAAAATGGCCACCACAACCACAACCACACACCCCCCCCCCCTGAAGGAAATGCTGTCATCTCCTTTAAGGGGGAGAAGACCAATCAGAGGACGACATCAATGAGTCTGCAGGAACCAATCAGCAGCAACCTGGGCAGACACACACAAACCAGCAGAACAAAACACAACAAAACTATAGGGTCGTAACAAACTATATTATTGGTACCCCTGATCGGGCAGAGAAACGCGGGTGTGTGTGCCATATTAATATGCTCAGACGTTATGTGTGCACGTAGGTAAAGGGAGAAGAGTCAATAAAGCTTATATCCAGTTGCTCTAGTGCTTGGTATCGTCAGTTTGTAAAAATGACGATGGGCTATGCTGCGAAAGTATGCCTACGTCTGAGTGTTCGTTTTTTTTTTTTTGAGGAATAAACTCTGAAAATCTTGTCAGATCTTTAGTTTCATTTGCTGCATTTGAATGAAGACCAGAGAGATGACATTGGAAAATTAATTCGGTCTTTCTTGGGTTGTTTTCTGATGTTCCGACTCAGACAAATGCAACTAAACATGATATTGAAGTGAATGAACATCCACCTATCAAACAACATGCATATCGAGTGAATCCAGCTAAACGAAAAATAATCGAGTCTGAAGTGAAATACTTGATGGAAAATGGATTAGTTGTTCTTAGCTCGAGTGCCTGGAGTTCGCCTTGTCTGCTCGTCCCGAAGCCGGATGGATCTCATCGGTTCTGTACAGACTACCGTAAGGTAAATGCAATTACCAAGCCTGACTCGTTTCCTCTGCCTTTAATGGAGGATTGTGTAGACAATGTGGGTTCGGCTCAGTTCGTAACGAAATTAGACCTTTTAAAGGGTTACTGGCAAGTTCCCTTAACAGAACGAGCAGCCGAGATCTCTGCATTTGTCACTCCCAATAATTTCCTCAATTATACAGTGATGGCTTTCGGACTTCGGAACGCTCCAGCAACTTTTCAACGTCTAATGAACACCACATTAGGCGATGTTGCCAACTGTAAGGCTTACTTAGACGATATTGTGGTGTTCTCGTCTACCTGGAGAGAGCATATGGACACATTATTTACGGTTTTCACACGTTTGCTTAATTCTTCCCTCACACTGAACTTGGCAAAATGTGAATTTGCCAAGGCAACTGTTACCTATTTAGGGAAACAAGTTGGACAAGGTCAAGTATGTCCTGTTGCCCAAAAAGTACGGGCAATTGTGGATTTTCCCGTGCCACATACTAAGCGCGAACTTCGCCGCTTTTTAGGGATGTCGGGTTACTACAGAGCGTTCTGCCGAAACTTCTCCGATGTGGTTTTACCTCTAACCAATTTGCTTCGTTCCTCCCAGAAGTTTTTGTGGTCTGAGGAGTGCCAACATGCTTTTAAATCTGTCAAAGTCCTGTTATGTAGTGCCCCAGTCTTGTCTGCTCCGGATTATTTGCGTGGTTTTAAAATTGAAGTTGATGCCAGTGCCACCGGAGCTGGGGCTGTTCTTTTACAGGACGATGATGATGGTGTTGAACATCCTGTAGCATATTTTTCAAAAAAGTTTTTACCATACCAGAAAAGCTATAGCACTATTGAGAAGGAGGCGCTAGCTCTGTTGTTGTCTTTGCAACATTTTGAGGTTTATGTGGGATCGAGTTCTATCCCTGTACTCGTTTTTACCGATCACAACTGATTTTCGGAACAGATAAGGAGCAACGCAAAAAAAAAAAAAAAAAAAATAACCCAAACTTATGCGTTGGTCCTTGTTTATTCAGGATTTTAATCTTGAAATTTGTTATAAAAAAGATAAGGACAACGTATTAGCCGATGCCTTGTCTCGTTCTTTCGATTTCATTTAAAATCAACTACAAGTTGATTCTTTGTGTGTGGGGATGTTACGATACCTGGCATTGTTATTTTTGTGGGTGTTGTTTTCTGTATTGGTGCATGTGTGCAGGTATTGGCTGTTCATCAAGGAACGTGATTGGCGAATCCTGAAGCAGATGACTTTAAAAAGGGCGGTGCTACCAACCCAGGGGAGCTCACTTTGGCGTTTGCTTCCGTGGCGTGAGTAGCTCCGGATTCCGTCTCCGTCAACAGATCACCAACAGCATTGTGGTTGCTGTACATGGTTCTTGCTATGTCTGATTTATTGTTTTTATATTCTGAGAAAGTCCTGGGAGCGTAGGAGGGGTCTGCCCTTTACTTTGACCTAATTTTGCGATGTGTTTTTGTTTAGGGAGTTAAGGAAGTTGAATTGTACTTTTCTTTTCTTTATAAATAAGTCATTTATCTTTTCTCTATTTTATTAGTTGTTTTGTTTGTTATTTTGGCCTTGGGCCTCTCCGAAGCTAATGCTCCTTACATTCATTTCACTCTTCATTAATAAATTGTTTAAACTTATATTTGTTGTTTTTGGTGATCTGTTGGCTGTGGTCGGAATCCCGTTACATCACTCTTTCGTCTCGTACCCTAGTAAAAATGGGTCGTAACACTTACACATGAATTATTTAAATTCACCTGGCGTATCAAGAGGTTCTGATTGTAACAACCGCTTTCTCCAATTCCTCATTTATACTAAGAATCTAGTAGGACTACAGAATATCACATTGAAATTCCTTCCCACCCACTTCTTGTGCAATGGCTGCTGCCACATTTTGTCTAGTGTGAGATTGAGAAGTGGCAAACAGCACAATTACCTTGTCACTTATGCATCTAGCACTAACATTCTCTCTCATTTTTGTTTGTTTGTTTTACTGATGATCCAGTAAGCTTAGACTGAATTGTTTATTTAAGCATCAGATGTGGAGCTGAAGATTGAAATTCTGTCTTTTTGCATCTCTTCAAATAATGCTTGGGGTCCAACAGCTTTTCTTACTTGCAACCATTTATAGGGGTCTTTATTGTTACTACAGAGATCAAAGCAAAAAATAATCTACAGATTTCCTGAAACACATTGAAGTACAGCATGCACAACATGATTTGTCAGATATGTAACGAGTACTGGGTTCTGCTATAAATTTGAAGCTGCATTGCATAGTGCGTCTGGAATGTATTTGCTTTAAAAATACATGTTTACACACTTTTGCAAAGCTACACCTCAAGCATGGATTTTGGAGGAGCTTGAGCTACTCACACATTAAATTCAAAAGCAGGGACTGTGCAGAGACACAAATGTGTTGATGTGGCCTTGATGGGCAGTTATGTCACCTACTTCAATATTAAGCTGTTAAAAGGGATAAGTTGTGCTTTTTCACATTCACCAAAGCTGCCAAAAAAGGTAGTCACAACAGGAATATGAAAGACTTTACAGATAGCTTGTTTTATTTATCTGTACCTAAAATGTGACAAAATCGATTTTGAACCTTATCTTTTTATCATCTATCTGTTTACCACTTTTAATAAAGCAAAACAAACAGTCGTTGTTTTTTTACTCATGAATATTGACTTACTGAACCTTGAACAAGGTTATCTGAATATTAGTCTTGTATAAGACTAAATGGCAAAAGGTCTAGTCCAAGTTGCAGATTATTCTGGCCATACCTGCAAATCACCTGAGCAGCTATTTATAATCATAAACCTTAAGTACAGCTCCTATGTACTGGAATGGGAAAAAACTGAAATCTGTTTTGATCAAAATAATGTTTCAATTGCTTCTTTCAAATTAGAAGGAAAAATCGTACTTTTGTGTCATAAACTATGCTACTTTGTGTTAAATCACGCATAAAAAATATAAGCTGGTCCAATGCAAATGCAAATGTGCATTATAGAGTAAACAAAACAAATCGCAATTTCTCCCATTCATACACCATTTTTTGGACAGCAATGTTTTTGAAAGTCTCTTATGCTATACCAAGTCTGAATTTATTCCAGAAAAAAAAATATTGGAGTACATTTTACAAGAACTTACTTAAGTGTGTTACTTAATATTTTTAAGTGTGTTACATAATATTTTCTTAATAGTTGTGCTGCTTAATAAACTGGAAACTGAGACATGCAGGATTCTTTCATGAATATCTAGCGTAGCGTTAGTTCTGGCAGGTCACATTAATCAAGCTCGCATCAGCTGACTCTCAGCTGATCCCCATCAACCTACGGGAATACGACACCTATCTAAGCATTCATATATAACAGGGGTGCCTAAACTCGGTCCTGGAGGGCCGGTGTCCTGCAGAGTTTAGCTCCAGCCCCAATTAAACACACCTGAACCAGCTAATCAAGCTCTTATAAGCATACTAGAAACTTACCAGCAGGTGTGTTTAGGCAAGTTGGAGCTAAACTCTGCAGGACACCGGCCCTCCAGGGCCGAGTTTGGGCACCCCTGGTTTATGGTCTCATATATCAGCAGTTTTTGCATTGCTCGATAGCTAATTAACCTCCTCCATCCCCAACTCCCCCTTTGTCATTCAGGATTCAGCCTTCTGATTCTCCTTTGAATCAGACTAATTCTAAAATGTGTACATAACATTATTTTGTTGGGGGGGCTAGGCTGCATGGATGCGCAGGGAGTTCTTGCCCAGAACGGAACCATACTGCCAATCCAAACTGTATGCTAATTGTCAATCATCTTTGACGATAGTGGTCCTGACTGAAAGAAAGTTCAAAAGAACCGCATTTATTTGTAAAAACAATTGTGTAATAATATAATATTACTTTACTGTCTTTTGATCAATTTAATATCCTTGCTGAATGAAATTATTAATTAAAAAAAACTTACTGAACCCAAACTTTTTGAAAATAGTATTAGTGTTTCCTCCCCTTATAATGCTTTGTGTGTCCAACCATGGATCGTTTTGTTCTTTACATGCCATTTAAGATCAGATTCCTCTGAATTAGATTATACTACAATACTAAGTTGCCATGAAAACTAAAAAAATATTTAAATATTTCTTCACATACGTGAGAACAGAAAACATCAGAAAAATAGCTGATGCTAATGCTGAGACAGACTCACGTTATCAGATTATCACTTGGATGACAGAAACGATTTTCACATTTCTCCGATTGGTAAAAGTGGCACAAGATATGTCCATCCCAGAAAAGTAAAAAAAAAAAAAAAGAGAGAAGAAGGAATTTTAAGAGGGATGAGTGGCATCATCCATACTAGGTGTGGCACACTTCACATTTATAATAACGTACAGAGTTAATTACAAATGTCACATTCAACGTCCCCACAGTATTTCAGAATTATTGTCTTGCATGTTTGTCAGAGTTCATTTTCTCGAGCAGTTGCAAAGTTTAGTCATCTACAGGCAACTAAGCGCATGGCAGTATTCTCCTGCATCTCTTTCACAGCACATGTCACTGTATTAGGACCACCTCAGGGCATAATATTGAAAATGGCAAGCAAGTAAAGCTCTCTTGCAGCTCAGATCGCACACGTGAGTCTGAGACAATGTGTATTTGACATGGTGTGAAATGTGATGACTTTCTCTCACTCGCTGAGGTGCCGGTCCAGATTTTGGGGCTACAGGGCAGATTTTTATCCAGTGCTTGTTGACTACTTTTGACTCACACAGAACAATTATTTTTTCTCCACGGTTATAGTTTTTTCAATAGCTGAGAGAGTAAATACAGAGTGTTAGTAAGAGTGTTACTATTAATTGGTCAGCATCTCTCCAACAGCACCATAAAGATTTGGAGATCTCTCAGCCTGTGTTTAGTGTGTGTTTAGTGTATCTAGGTTGTTGTATGTTTATGTGTTTATATATTTGTATGTATCTATGTTCACTATGTTTATAATGGTATTGCTTATCTTCATTTTTCTTATCTCCATTGTATCTCCCAAAAAAAGTATGTAATTTTTGTATATAATTGCCAAAATTGACCGGTCAAACACATTGTCTCTCTGCAAACTCACACCACTGGTTGAGAGAGTGTTTCTTTTAACACTAAAAATAGCACATTTCAGTGATTTAAAGGTCACAATAAATAATAGATGTATCACATGCATGAGAATATAACACTAAGCGCTAAATGTAGTCATAGACATTGCATATAAACATTTTATTGTCTCAGTATACCTCTTATATCACTGAGAGCTTACATGTGCTATAATAGTCCTATAGGTCTATAAAGAAAGACCTTTTCAAATAAAAATAGACATTTTATTTCACTTGTAAAAATGTAACGTGAGCTTGTAAATAAACCTGGAATGTATAGTACATGACCACCTGTACAGCTCCAGTATTCATAGCTCAGTTCTGGGCCCCTTCTGTGAGATTGTTTCGGACCATTACATTATGGTAATTGGTAATTATACCATTCGGACCGGTTTTACATTCATTGATCTTATATGTCCATTTTAATGCCTTGCAAATGTAAATGTGGTTTTCTTTGATGAATTCTCTGTTGTTGTTGTAAATTCTGCTGTAAAGTAAATTAATGTTATCTAGCTGCCTAACATAGATGAAGTTTTGTCAAAATTGCAAAGAATGACTTGATAGTCTTTAAAGCATCAGGAGGAATGTGTTAAAAATTTACAAACCAATCAGTTGGCCATGAGGAACACAAAGACCTTTTTTGTATTGTATGCCAATGTCATGGTGCATAACGTCCAGCTTGTTCCAAATTTTATTTTTGTAGAAACAAAAATGTGTAAAATTAAGTGCAAAATAAACAATACATTAACAAAGATTTAAAAATAAATAAATAAATAAATAAAAATGCTAGAACTGCTCATCTGACTGGGCAGAGACAAAACACTCCAACCTAGCTCATTGAAAAAAAGAAAATAAAAAATAAAAAAACATGCCTAACATTCACTACAGTTTCCAGCTGAAATTAACACTAGTAGCAGTAAAACACCAACAACTTTTATTTGTTTTCATAATAACTGTGTTATGACCTCACTTTTACCATAATAAAGGATTTATAAACTAATACATTTTGACATTTGCATCCTATAACCAGCTCCATTTGATGCAATAAACTTGCTTGGTAGCTCACCTGGTACACCACAGCACATTGAGTATGAGTCCTGTGAAACACGATTCATGGTAAAAGAGCTCAAAGAGTTGTAGAGGAAAGCTTAAATAGAATGGTTGTTTGAGCAAATGTGTTGTTTTTATTTCATGCTATCTTTTGCTATTTTCATGCATGCTAATGCTTATGTTTTCGCAAAGCATTTAAGTGGCAATGTGATATTATGTTGCAGAAATGTCGCCACAGGCATGTTTTTCCAGTGAGCCTGGGTTGGAAAAATCCTTATTGCTGAGCCCTACAGTATGCATCTATTTTGTTGGACCAAACAATTAAAGCTAGATTAAATGTAAAATATAAATACATTACACTGTCTGCAATATGGTGACCAAAAAATGTATGAAATCACTGCTTTTAAAAGATTCTCTATCACTCTAGACTCTCTATATCACTATGTGTATATCTGTATGCTTTCTTTGCAGTAGACAGAGATGTCAAGCACTCTTAGCAATGACTAATTAAACCGTATTCTTGATGCTGATAGTGTAGTACACCTCAAAGCAGTGTGCTGATGAAACGTTTAATTTGAAAAGCTTTACATACAAACACAGTATTTATATAGTATGCTATGCAGTGACTAATGGAAAGATAACTGCATTCATTTAACAGTTGAATACCCAATTTATTTTTTTTTCTTTTAAATGTAACACAGTTGATGAAGAGGAGGCCTAACCAATGTAAATGACTACAAAGTCTTTGAATGGTGCAGATGAACATCATTTTTAAGATGTTGTTGGATCAGTACGTTATTGAACACTGACCAGTTCTTAATTAACGTTTTCATTTTGTAGTTGACAAAATGACACCAAGGTTAGAAATAATGGTAAATAAAATGACAAATGAATAAACTAGTTTTGTTTTCCAGGAATTTATTTATAAATCAAAACGTTTTAGTATGCAAACTCCGCTGTGATATTTATTGCCAGTGAATAATGGTCTAGTACGCGTCAGCATGTTTAAAGGCTTTGAATTCATTTGAGAATTAATGACGAAGACAACATCATGACAGAATTTCTTTAGGGCAAGTGTTGAATCAATTTTCATACTATATTTCAAACAACCTTGGTTATCAAGAATACAGTATCAACAAATCATCAGTGACATGTCGGTTTTTCATATAGATACATACACTGTGTGAGTTTACTTTCATTGCAACTATAGCGTACACTCAGGTTGAGTAGAGCACTTACATGATTTTCATTTCAGATATCTCTCAAGCATGGAAGTCTATTGGGAAATGGCAAGCATAATGCATTTACTCTGAGATAGTGAGGCAGAGGAAGCCAGCGCTCTCTGTCATCATAATGCAGGCCTGAATTGGACAATATTTTATTGTTGTGGGTGACTAGGATGTCATATGAGACATCTGACGTAATCAGTCACAAAGCGTGCACACAGGAGCTCCAGCATGAAGCTATCTGACAGCACTCCACCTTCCGTCAGTAATGCACTCTGAAAACAAGCAAACCGGAGAATGATTACAGAGGCTGTTCTATATATGAATTTCAGATTTTTGTTCAAACATCTGAATTGCAATACACTGAAAATATAAAATCATTTGTATTATAGAGGTTTTTGCAATGCATTGCATGCTGCATCCAACAATATATTTCCATCTCATATAATCATCCAACTATATCCTTGATTTTTCACTATCATCCATTTCTGAGTATTATATGCAAAAATATGTATTGTAGGATGGATGACTGTTAATGCATTTACACGTATTGCACATTAAAACTGCTAATGTGGCTTTAGCTTCTTTTCACTGGCACATTAAAAGTTTAGTCAAGGTTATTCAAGCTGGCTGGGCACTTGCTTCCATTATATTTGTATTTTGCATTCATTATACACTAGTGTTATAACTGGCCTTGAATCTAATTCTTGGTCCAAATGACCATTGGTGCATACATCTAATTTAAAATGCAGGCGGCCACTTTGCACACAGTGCAGTGATCCATTTGTTTCATCAAATTGAAAAGCTAGATAGATTGCACACTAGCTCACTTAGGTGTAGTTCGCCAGCACAAAATGCTCTCAATAAATATTTAACACTGTTTGTAATGTCATCTTTGAGGTGAATTGGCATCAGAGACACCAATGTCTTCCTAGCTCTGTAAAACCAACTAAGCTGGATCACGTTTTTATTAAGTTTGTCTGTGGAAACAAAGTAAATCAGAGGATACTGTATAATGACACAATATTAAATGTTAGTGCATTTAATATTATTACAGATGTTAATAGAGAACTGGAAAATTGGAAAAAATCGATATAGAGTTAAAAAAAAATACATACTGTATATGACTATAAGAAAGGCCCTAGGTGTCACGTGTATGTTCCCGTTTAGTTCCTGTTTTCCTTATTTGGTCCTTCCTATTCCTGTCCTGTTGTATGAATTGGTTCCAGCTGTGTTTGTTAAAGTAGTTAATTTGTCCAAGGTGTTCCCATTGGTGTCTGTTATTTATATGGTCCTGTCGGAGTTTCTTAGTACGGAATTGTTATGTCCTCCTTGTGCTACATGGGAGTCCTGAAAAAGAAGATGAAACTCCTTTGTTTTGTACTCCTGGTCTCCTTGTTCCTCGCTCCGTGCTCCTCATAGTAGCAACCCGTGACAGAATTCCGGACCTAAAGTGACAGTAAGCAGTAAACCCATGTTTTTTTAATAGTATTTTCCCCCTGTTTTTTCTTTTTTTTTCTTTATCCCCGTCCAAATGGAGGAACGAGGTTATTAACTCACCGTTGGATCAAGCGAAAACCATGAACCCTGTCAGTTATGCGAGGGCGTTCGTGCCGCTCGCCCTCGCCAGCTTCCTCGAGGGAGAAACCCTCGTGCTGCTGTTCCGGATACGGGATAACCTACATCATTCATGTGGAGCCCCAGGACACCACCACCCGGCTGGAAGGAGGAAGTCCATACGGTGTCGGGAGAGCTTCCGATCCCAATCCGGGAACATTTGCCCGGCCGTCCGGAGTACTAGACCGGAGGGCTCCTGATTTCCGGTTAAGCCCAGGAAGGGCTCCTGATCCCAGTCCAGCCCAGGGAGGGCTCCAGATCCACAGGCAAAGCACAGGGGGGGGGGGGGGGGCAGGAAGGCTCCAAGCAGAGATCGCTCCAGTGTCTGCTCCAGTCCCAAAACTCACTCCACTGCCAACTCCTCAAAAGTACTTTGCTGTGCCTGCTCCTCTAGAGCACCCTCCAGTTCCAGCCCCACGTAAGTGCTACCCTGATCCCCAGTTCAGCCCAGGAAGGGGCTCCCGATCCCCAGTTAAGCCCAGGAAGGGCCCCTGATCCCCAGACAAGCCCAGGAAGGGCCCCTGATCCCCAGTCAAGCCCAGGAAGGGCTCCAGCCCCAGAGCTCGCTCCAGTGCCCACTCCTCGTAAGCGCTTTCTAGAGCGCCATCTAGTGCCCGCTCCTCCTCCAGAGCGCCCCCCTAAAGGGGGGGGGGAGGGCAGCCGTGGGGATGGTGTGGGGTGGGGGGTGGGTATGCGGACGGGGGGGATAACGGGGTGGGGGGGGATGGTGTGAGGGAGTGGAGGAGATTCCTAGATTTCCCCAAGAAAATTTGGGGGGGGGGGGCATATACCCATGGCTGAGCCAGTTAAGGCCACGGAGGATCCGCCATAGCCTCCTGAGTCCCCTGATACGGCAGGTCCGATCACCCCGACCCCTCCTGATGGTACTCCCGCGCAGTCCGGGAGGGGGGGCGATCTCTCACGTGTATGTTCCCGTTTAGTTTCTGTTTTCCTTATTTGGTCCTTCCTGTTCCTGTCCTCGTTGTATGAGTTTGTTTAATTAGTTAATTTGCTCCCAGATGTGTCCCACTGGTGTCTGTGTATTTATAGTGAGTCCCGTTCTGAGTTTCTTTGTCCGGAATTGTTTGTCCCCTCCTTGTGCTACGTGTGATTCCCTGAAGAAGAATATTAAACTCCTTTGTTTTGTACTCCTGGTCTCCTCGCTCCGTGTTCCTCACAGTAGCAACCCGTGACACTAGGAGTAATGGTTGACAAGCATTTCTGTTTAGCAAACCGTACTTGATTATATGGTTAGTTGTGTTGCATTATTTTTATTTATGTCCAGACTCAAAAATGAACTGAGATTGGACAGAAGTGTTATATAGTTTTATACTGCATTGCAAATAATTTTTTTTAAATCTTAGAAAACCCTAAAATATAATTATTAGGAAGATATTTTGATGAAGGTTACGAAACATAGGTAACGAAACAACATCGGTGCCCACTGAATTCCATTTTATTTAAAAAAAAAAAGTCATACAAGTTTGAATCGACACGAGGGTGAATAAATGATGACATAAATGTCTTCTTTGGTTGGTGACTATAATACTCTTTAAACTGATGCTGACAGTTCTCTAATCTTGTAGTATTACATGTGGTGACCCTTTCACCAATATGCGAAGATGAATCTGTTGTGATTTGATTTGTATTAAATGTATGAATCAATAACACAAAGACAGGTTGTGAACAAGGTGCAAAGAACAAAAGAACATCAATGAAAAATCACAAAGCTTATATAAACGCCAAAATACATAGAGAAGATAAACATTGCTGTTTATTTACACAAGACTAGTGTATGGTGCAGCCTGGTGTATGTAATAATATCAATAATGTCATGACTGTGGTAAATGACATTATATTCCATTACATAGGATAGATTTTAACTGAATAAATTGCAGAAAACAGCACACTCACTCATAACTGAAGTCCCGCTGCATTGAGAGATTCCCTTTATTGTTCATGCCTGAAACCATTGACAGGGGAACTTTAAATGTCAATATGATACAGAAAGGGGAGTAATTCCCTATGCTTCTTCCTGAATGTATATACACAAAAACCTGATGGAATTTCACATTTCTGCTGTCTAGGAAAAATATGAATCATCCAACCTTGCACTACTGAAAAAGTGATTCTAAAAAAGTTTACTCACCCTCCTGTTTTTCTAAACCTGTATGACTTAAAGAGTTATTTCACCCAAAAATGAAAATTCTGTCATTAATCACTCACCCTCATGTCATTCCAAACTCGTAAGACCTTCATTCATCTTCGGAACACAAATTAAGATATTTTAGATACAATCTGAGAGCACTCTGACCAGTGTATTCAGCGTTGTTTGCGTTCAGCATGAGCGCCCTTTCTACTGAACGTAAAACAACGCTGAATATGTTTATTACGTTCTGGGGTACTCTCCAAAATGGCAGAAGACGGTTGAACCACTGATGTTACATGAACTATTTTACCGATGTCCTTGCTACGTTTCTGGACCTGGGAACATTGCAGTTGCATTGCTGTCTATGGAGGGTCAGAGAGCACTCAGATTTTATCAAAAATGTCTTAATTTGTTTTCTGAAGATGAACGAAGGTCTTACGGGTTTGGAACAACATGAGGGTGAGTAATTAATGACAGAATTTTAATTTTTGGGTGAACTAACCCTTTAAGAAAACATTTTGAGGAATGTTTTTGACTGCTTTTTTCCATACATAGTCAATGGGGTCCAAAACAACCCTACTGGTCCCCACTGACTTTCATTGTATGAACAAAACAGGCCATTTCCTCAAATATCTTCTTATGTGGTGCATAGAAGAAAGATAGTCTTAAAGTTTTTGAAAAAGCAGTTATCTTTAGCACTTGTTTGCATGTGTTAAATAAAAATACTCTGTTAGCAACATAATAAAATTAAATAAATAAAAATATTCTGATCTACAACAAAAATCTAAAGCTCAATACATGACCAAAAAAAAAAAAAAAAAAAAAAAGTTGCAACCTCACAAAGTAATGAATCGCTTGGCTAAATCTTGTTCAAAGTAAATGTGACCAACAAATTACATATTACCGTTGAGGATTCGGTTTGGACAGGAAATTGCCACTCGTCAGCACTCTCCACTTAGCCTCTATTGCAGTGTTCAGCAAAATAAGCAAAATACTGAACTCTATTGGGTGCATCTTAAAAGCCTAGTTCCATGTCCTCAAGGAATGCTGCAGGACTAAAGAAGGATGCTCTTCATTTGTTAAACTTTCTCAAACTACTTTGGGGATGTAAAGTTAAAATGATTACTTGTCTGTGTTAATTCCAGAAGAGTAATTTGTAAAAGGAGAGGGTTTCTCTAGAGGTACACGTTGACAAGTAATATTCTTCACATTCGTTTGCATCGGGGTGTTATCTTATTTTCAGAAAATGTAGTCCTGTTTTATAAGTACATTCTGTGCTTTTCTGATTTTCTGGCATTTAGCATGTTTAAATCTGGTGGGCAACAGCAAAAAACAAAAACAAAACTTGGATTCACTTCTATCTATATAAAAATTGAGCTGCCTGATGCCACAGGGGCCCGTACTCCAGGGGCCTCATGTATAAAACTCTCTGTAGATTTCATCTTAAAAGTGTACGTACGCACAAAAGCTAGATTTTGCGTATGCACAAAAGTTTTCAGATTTATAAAACCATGTGTACGCCAGAACCTGCACAAAAATCAGTTTATAAATCCCAGTCAGGGGAAGATTGTGCGTATGTGCATCTCCACCCTGTCTCCTCCCCGAAATAACCATATATGGAGCTTACAACGGCTAGTTTTACTATGCATAACCTCATCTGCATATCATTTCCATGCATATTCCCATCCACGTGACACCATGTTTAACACCGTCAAAGGTAGAAGACGTTAAGGAAATATGAGATACGGACTAAATGCCATTTGTGCCACATTAATTTTTATTGCCAAAATCATTCAGAATGTTTTAGAATATATTAAAATATTCATAAAAACACAACTGTTTAATTCTCAGATAAATAGCCTATTTTAGAATATACTTGACCTCATTCTTTTCCACTGGCTAAATAGCATTTCAATTATTTTAAACAATTCAAAATAAAATAAAATGTATGCAGTTTTGCTGAAAAGGTTGACATCTTTTAGCTATCTTTAATGGAAATAGATAAACCTATATTTATTGCAGTGTAAATACAATTGTCTGACTCGGCGCATCACTGACAAAGTATTTTAAAAAGGAAACATGCAAATCTTACCTTTTTTTTCAAGTTGTATCCTTCAAATACAGTGGTATTTTTCATAATGTTGTGGAGATGCCTTCACACAACATCAACACCTCTGTGCAGCTGCGGTTGTACAGTAGCTATTATTCAAACCAGACAATAAACCATTTGACCACCTCCAATAGTCCGCCCTAATATCGAAGTAAGCGTGAATAATCATAGCCTGGCTTTACTGGCTTAACTTTGTTCAAATTTAACTACTACACTGAATGACACAGCATAGACTTCTTCATGGCTAGTGTCTGCATAGGCTATTTCATTTCATTCTGTAACCTACTTGTTCTACAGATCTGTGTACTAGTATTATGCTACTCTTTTTGGCAGCGTTGATAACGTTTCTGGCATGGCTAATCAGCGGTAATCCTGCCATGCAGTCAATTTAACTGGTTAAGGTTATGGTCAGGTGGGGTGGGCTTAGGGGTTAGCATTTTTGTAGCATAGTGTAGGAAATCAACACTGTGATTGACACAACCAATAAAATCTTTAGAATCAGCTGTGGGGCAGAGTTTGCGCTGAAGTGATTGGGGGGTCGGTGGGATTGTGCATGCGTGTCATGTGCCTGTCTGTCAGTGGGAGGAAGCCACGCCCTATTTTGGAGCTCCCACCCTGTTTTAAACGAAGTTCCCTCCCACATTTGGAGATCTCCATGCTGCAGTATATATATCGTTCACTCCGCGAGTGTCTGGCAGTGATCATTTTCATACTACAGAGGGACACTAAACTTTTTTGCAAACTGTCTAAACTGAATTATACATGCGTTTTAAACAGCAAATTAGACATTCAGAGAACAAATGTTAATTTTTAAAAATGAAAACATGAAAACTTTACCGAGGTCCGGACCTCGGTGACCTCATAGCTAGCTTTGGTCCTGTGCATCATTGATCCTTGTTCTCCCTAAAAAATATTCTCACAACATGAGATCTGCAGTTTAGTTTAAATATGAATTATTACAGAACTCCTCGCTGTCATTAGAACATTGCATGCCACAGTGCATCAACTACAAATAGCCTGTCTAAATTCATATAATTTTGGTTTAACTTCTGCGTAATGACTTTATGTAATTTCTCACTCCAGGAAAAAAGAGTGTGTACGCACAGTCAAGAGCATCCGTATGGTGCACACATATTTACGCCAAGTTTATTTTATATAAATCCAGATACTTGCGTGGAAAACAGTGTACGTACATTTCTATGCCCATTTTGTGCAACGTTTATACATGAGGCCTCAGGGCTGTACCTTAGTATTGGCGTATGGAAGTGAAGGTCACTTGATCATCCACAACATTAAAACCACTGACAGGTGAAGTGAATAACATTGATTATATCATTACAGTGGAACCAGTCAAGGAGTGGGATTAATTAGGCAGCAAGTGAATAGTCAGTTCTTGAGTTTCATGTGTTGGAAGCAGGAAAAATGGACAAGAGAAAAGATCTGAGTGAGTTTGACAAGGGTCAAATGGAGATGGTTAGACGACCGGGTCAGAGCATCTCCACAACATCAAGGGACAGTTTTACTAAACAGGGCAAATTAGCACAAGAGCGCAATTCCAAAACAGCGCCGATGGGTGTGGAAATTTCTGCGGGTGATTTACTAATAATGCGCAAATTAAAGAACACAGACGCAACATCTCATTTACATATCGACCAATGCAATATACCAAGCGCAGCACAAATTAGCGTAGTCGCAAATAAAGAATAAAGAAGAAAAGAAACGGCGGCCAAAAATGAAGGTTTGCTAGAAGTTTTGATAGACCTGGAATTGCGTGACTCCAAGTTGAGGGCAAAAAACTCCTGAAGCAAATTAAAAATAACATGGCTTGGCAAACGATATGTTCGGATAATGTGTTCTTCTGGCATTCAAAATAAATTTATATGTGTGGAAAAAAAATTCTCTCCCTTCTACCACACACTCTGTTCTCTGCAGTGGCTCATACTGGCAGCAACAATCGCAGCTGTGTCAAGCGCAAAATTAGTTAACAAATGCTTTTTTGGGCCTAAATAATGTTACAATGCCAGTAATTTGACATGGCAAACGTTAGTAAAACGCGTTGCGTGATTCATTTGAATACTCTCCTCCCATAACTTTTGCGTCTACTGTAGGGCTGCCCCCGACTAAAGATTTTTCTGGTTTACTAATAGTCGTTCATTTTAAGCATTAGTCGACTAATCGCACGTTTATTAATAAACCATTTAAACCATAATACCGAGCCTTTGCCTACATAGCCTAATAAGCGCTCGAGCGCATGCATAAAGCTTGCCACAGTAGTGGCAGTAATGATTATGAACGTGTCAGGGTAAAACAGTATGGAGGCTGCATTAACATTTTAATAATCCTTTGATAAACAAGTGATTTTTTGTTTTCAGTTTAAGAGATGACGTCGGCAACACTGACTTGTCATCTCCGCAGTAGTGGATGCGCCTGTATGTTTCGTACGGATTACATAATCTGAGAATAATTGTCTTCCATTTGAATTGGTTCATTTGAAAGTAGACATTTTGCTCTCAATAGATATGTTTTCATATCTGTAAGGCAAGTATACACATATAGTTTCGGAGTTTCACGCTCAAGTTCACGGAGACCGAGACGGCAGAAAGCGCATCATTTTGCTTTCATTATTTTACAAAAGTGCAACATTTCGTTGTTATTGTGAGTGCACACAAATAAACGTAGAGTCTTTACAGATTCATGACAGAACATGATGGAATATTTTAAGAGCAAGTAAGCGCACCGGCGCTGCAATGAGTGTATTCAGCTTCCACAGACACTTTAATGGCGTACATTGTTCTAGTTTGTAATCCATATTTGAGGTCGATGAATGACAGGCGAGCGTTTGGATGTCCTGCCCGATGTACCATATTACCACAAACCACCTACGCTCTGTACATCACGACTGCTGACTTCTCCTGTCAGATTTTTCTTTTTTCTGTCACTAAGCGACTCTAAATTTTGGTCTACCAAGCATCTTGGGGTCGACTATGTGTTAGTCGCCTCTTCAGGGGGCAGCCCTAATAAGTTCAGGCGCAAAAAATACCTTTGTCCATGCCTTTGTCAGCGCTAATTCCGTCCTGGCGCAGCTTTGTAAAAAAAAAAAGTGAAAGTGAAGTGACGTGTGGCCAAGTATGGTGCCCCTATACTCAGAATTTGTGCTCTGCATTTAACCCATCCAAGTGCGCACACACACAGTAGTGAACACGCACCCGGAGCAGTGGGCAGCCAATGCTGCGGCACCCGGGGAGCATTTGGGGGTTCAGTGCCTTGCTCAAGGGTCTCACCTCAGTCGTGGTATTGTAGGTGAAGAGAGCGCTGGTTATTCACTCCCCCCACGTACAATCCCTGCCGGACCTGAGACTCAAACCCATGACTTTCGGGTTACAAGTCCGACAAGTTACTATCTATCCATTAGTAAAACCTGACAGTACAATTTTAACGCCAAAAGACCGTTTGCGCTGGCGCAAGCTCTTAGTAAAACTGGCCCCAAGTATTTAAGGTGTTTCTGGTATGCAGTAGTTAGTACCTACACTCTTAAAAATAAAGGTACTTAGAAGAACTTTTTTGTCCTACTGAAGTCCATAAAGAACCTGTCCCATGCATTACCCGCGTGGTCTACCACCTGAGCACTTACAATGGTCATATCATAAGTGGAGGCAACTTTGAGTCCTGGCATTCATGTGTATGTTGCATTAGGGGGTTTCGCACCGGAGGAACTTTTTGGCGTGTTCGCACTGCAGGAACAAGGAACGTATTTAGTTCTAGGAACTCCGTTTGGGGGAACTAAATTAGCTCCTACTTGAGAGTAGGGTCTAAAACAGTTCTATAGGAACTACCAGTGACTCCATGAACAGGGAAAACCACGATAACTTGTTTTCTGCAAGGTTGTGTACTTTTCTCAGCTTCGATTATATGTAACACAGCAAGTTGTCATTGGAGGTTTAGTCAGATTTTCCTGCTCTTTCATTTGCGTAAATTGTGTCTTTACATTCCATCTCCATTATCATGAAACCCACGACACACAACAAGCACAGCTCCGATCACAATGTCCTCCATTCACTGGTTGTCGACCTTTGTAAATGCTGCGAATAAAGACATTGTTGTCGGCCGCTTCACAGTTCACAGTTCCTGATGACGGTGCAAATGCAACCAGGAAAACAGCCCGAGGGGGAAATTGGTTCTCTAGGAACCACCATACTGGCTAGTTCCTAAAACGAGAGTTCCTAGCAGTGCGAAAGCCCCTCTAGACACTTACCTCCTACCTAAAGGTTTCATGGCAGTGGTGTTCTCTGATGGCAGTTGCCTCTTTCAGGAGGATAATGCACCCTGCCACACTGCTAAAATTGTAAAGGAATGGTTTGAGGAGCATGACGAATAGTTTAGGGCATTGCCTTGGCCTCCAAATTCTCCAGATCTCAATCTGATTGAGCATCGATGGGATGTACTGGACTTCCAGGACTTAAAGGATCTGCTGCTAATGTCTAATACCACAGGACACAGTCAGAAGTCTCGTGAAGTCCATGCCTCAACACATCAGAGCTGTTTTGGCAGCATGAGGGGGATTCACATGATATTAGGCAGGTGGTTTTAATGCTGTGACTGATTAGCATATATAGAGACTGTGGGAACTTCATTTCTTATTACATTAAAATACTGTATAGATGCAGAAAGAACCAGGTTCAGTGGAAATACAACTGCTTTTTACAACGTCTCGGTTACGTATGTAACCCTCGTTCCCTGAAGGAGGGAACAGAGACGTCATGTCGTGACCGACGAATTGGGATCTCGCTTAGAGAGACCTATCCACTTAGAGTGTAAACTAAACGAGCCAATGCACATTTGGTAGGCAATTTGCGTCCCATCTGCCGCTGATCACAGCGTGAGTATAAAAAGGCGCGTGCAACGCATACCAGGTTTTTCACTGAGGAGCCGAGCCGGTGACCCGGCCGCTCAGCGGTGGTACAGCAGCCATGGCGAAGGGATGTGACGTCTCCATTCCCTCCTTCAGGGAACGAGGGTTACATACGTAACGAGATGTTCCCTTTCAGTCAGTCACTACGAGTTACATCGTGACCGAAAAATTGGAATTCCTACCAAAGCGCCATGGATGCTGCCCCTTCCAGTGTCCTGTGCGAGCCACCTGCGCCCCTTTTTGATGTAGGCCGGGGCTCGCAACAAGAAGACCAGTCACTATTGTCATAGCACTACCAACGTCAGGAATGGATAACACTGGGAAACGTACCCGTACCACTTGGGACAGGAACGTTGCGGAGCACCATCCTTCCCGAAGGAGGTTTCGGAAGCACTTACACATACAACCATTTAGGTGCAACAACCATTTAGGTGCATATGGAAGATTAGAGGTGATTATAGCCCTCTTGGAACTGGCAGGAAGTCTGCCGGGGAACATGGGCTCTGAGGCTATACCGTGGACTTTACACTTATGGGAAACACTTAGGCCTCTACATATGGAACCCAGCCCTCTATGCCCGGTTTTCTCAAGGATTCTGGAGTTAGGGCCGGCGCCGGATGTTCTGCCAGTCTGTCTGCTCAGGAAGGTTGACGGAGAGCTTGACGGGCCTACCGTACGGACACTCTGTTTTAGCAAGCCGCCACTAAACCGAGGCCGGCTCTGCAGTGCCTCTCCCATTTTGAGGTGAGAACACGAGGATACCGGCTTCCACCGGAAGTTCTATAGACTCTAGAATCTAGTCGAACGGTTGGGGGTTGCCCCGCTCTACATATCTGTCAGCGAGGTCCACAGCCAGCGCCCAGGAGGATTTAACCCTTCTAGTAGAAGTGAGCTTGCAACCTACGGGCAGGGCACCCCTGTGCCTTATAAGCCAGGGAAATGGCATTCCCAATCCATTGGGCCATCATCTCTTAGAGATGGCCTTCCCCTTTGCCAGCCTCGCGTAACATACCCAGAGCTGTCTGAGGTCCTAAAGCTTTGTGTCCTGTCTACGTACCATCTCAAGGCTTGGACGAGACAAAGCAAAGCTAGGGCTGTATCTGCCTCCTCCGGGGGCTGCGCTTGCAGGTTCACTACCTGATCCCTGAAGGGGTAGTAGGAACCTTGGGCACATAGCCAGGCCGGGGCTTTAGGATTACCTGGGAGTCAGCCAGCCCGAACTCTAGGCACGAATCGTCAACCGAAAATGTGTGCTGGTCCCCTACCCTCTTGATGGAGGCCCGTGCAAGCAGGAGTTTTCATTCAAAGAAACTTTAGCTCGACTGACTGCAAAAGATCAAATGGGCCCTGCTGTAGTGTTTTAAACACCAGAGACAGGTCCCAAGAGTGTATAGATGGGGGCCGGGTATGGCTTTATCGGCCGCCCCCTAGAAACCTTGATGCCATCACTGCTTCTACCGACTTCCCTTTCCCCGGGTTCATATTAGCACATTACAGCGACGTAGCCTTTAAGGGTGGAGTGAGGCAGCCTTCGCAGTCCAACCCCTTGCTGCAAAAAGGAAAGCACGTACCCGATCGGTGCATTCCCCTCGGTCAGGGAGTAGAAACTGGCAGTGAGAGGTTTCTGGAGGGGCAAACAGAACCTGAGTGACTCCGAAACGTCTCCAAACCAGCTGGACAGTCTGGGGATGGAGTCTCCATTCTCCTGGGAGCGTAGCTCGTGACAGCTCGTTGGCCGTACGGTTGAGCAGACCCGGAATGTGAATGACACGAAGTGACCTCAGAACCTTCCGACTCCAAAGGAGGACGTGGCGGACGAGTTGCGACATGTGTCAGGAGCGCAGACCACCTTGTCGGATGATGTACGCAATGGTCACCGTGTTGTCCGTTCGGACCAGCACGTGCTTCCCTCGTATGCACCTTCTGAGACGGTTCAAGGCAAGGCGTACTGCTAACAACTCTAGGCAATTGATATGCAAGTGCAGTTGGGGGCCCGTCCATACCCCCAACACTGCGTGCCCGTTGTACGTGGCCCCCCAGCCGGTGGTTGAGGTATCTGTGCAAACCACAGCATGCCTGGAGACCTGTTCTAGGGGCACTCCTGCCCGGAGAAATGCAAGGTCTGACCACGGGGTGAAGGTTTGGCGAACAGGCCGGTGTAACTTGGACCCGGTGCCCACCTCGGGACTCAGCCATGAAGCCAGTGCTGAAGCGGTCTCATATGAAGCAGCCCCAGCGGCATAACTGCCGCTGCAGCTGCCATATGCACCAGGAGCCTCTGAAATTGTTGAATGTATTCAAGCAGTTCAGCACCGACTGAGCACGTTCCTGCGTGATGCGTGCTGTCTGTTCGACCGAGTCCAAGTCCATACTGAGAAAAGAGATCCTCTGCTTCGGGGAGAGTTTGCTCTTTTCCCAGTTGCCCCGAAGACCCAACTGGCTGAGGTGCCGGAGCACCAGGTCCCTGTGCTCACACAACTGATCCCGAGACTGCGCTAGTATAAGCCAATCGTTGAGATCTTTGATGTAGGTGAACAACTTGCTCTCTGGTGGAACACGAGCCCCCTCCGCACTTTTGTGAAGACCGGGAGACAGTACAGCCCGAAGGCTGATATTCACGTCCTCGAACGCGACCGCAGAAATGGTCTGTTGTTCGCAGAAGGAGCTACACGAAAGTACGCATCCTTCAGGTCGATCGCTGCAAACCAATCTCGGGGACGGATGCACCCAAAGATGCATTTCTGCATCAACATCTTGAATGGTAATCGGTGAAGGGCCCGGTTCAAGACAAGATCGGTCGTAACCCACCGCCTTTCTAGGGTACAAAGAAATAAGGGCTGTAAAACCCTGTATTCATATCGGCTGGAGGTACCGGCTCTATCGCATCCTTTGCCAGCAGAACTGCGATCTCTGCACGCAAGACAGGAGCATCGGCCGCCTTCACTGCCGTGAAGCGGATGCCACCCTTGATTTGGGGGCCAACGAGACGCCGGTCGAACTGAATCGCATAGCAACGCTTACCTGGTTCCACAGTTTGGCAGAGGGTGCGTGAGTAGGGCATTTGATGATGCTCTTGAACCACCCGCTGCTGCTTGCTGGCAATGGAGGAGGATGAGTGTGGTCCGGTGTTGGTCCTTCCATGACTCTCCGTGCCCTCCTGGGACCCAGGGACAGAGAAAATCGCTCTCTCGAGATTTTCCAGATTCTCCATCTCCACCCAGCCCTGTCCATCCGTGACTCTCCTTACCCTTCCGGGACCCAGGGACAGAGAAAACCGCTCTCTCATCGAGATTTTACAGATTCTCCACCCGGCCCTCCTCCGGGGAGGGAAAGGTGCATTCACCATCCCCCAAAGAGCAGCTTCCTTCCTCTCTGGGTCGCCAGTCCCGGGGTCTCTTACTCTTCCGCTCACCGCCAGGTTTGACGGGGGACTGGACGGGCAGGGCGGCCTGCCTACTCCCAGCTCCACGGCACCGCTTGCTCGAGGCTGCTGCGGATGTGGCGCGGGGGGCTGCCCTGAGCGACGAGCAGGCTAGGGCGCTGTGGACGGAGCAGCTGCCCACCGAGGCAGAATGTGATGAATCGCCTCAGTCTGCTTCTGTGCAGCTGAGAACTGCTGGGCAAAGCTCTCGACAGCATCGCCGTAAAGGCCGGTCCGTGACACGGGCATTGAGGAACCGAACTTTGTTGCGTCCCCTCATGTCAACCAGACACAGCCAAGAGACGTCGCTTCCTGACCACAGTGTGGACACTCGACCCACAGAACTGGCGGTGACCTTCGTCGCTCAGAGCGCGAGGTCAGTAGCGGTTCGGAGCTCTTTCAGAACTTCCGGATCGTGATCACCCTCGTGCAGGTCCTTTAGTGCCTTGGCCTGGTGAACCCTCACGGTAATCCATAGCGTGTAAGGCGGAGGCAGTTTCTCCACAAGCCGTATAAGCAATGCCGGTCAGACTAGATGAATGCCTACAGGCCTGGGAGGTGAGCAACGGGTTACCCTGCCAGGAGGAGGCGGTCTTAGGACACAACTGCGTCGCTACTGACTGCTCCACCGGGGGGGATCGCCGTATACCCCCTAGCTGCACCACCGTCAAGGCTGGTGAGGGAGGAGGAACCAGCAGATCGTTTCCGGCAGTAAAAGTTGCCGGTCCATGCCCTGGTGAGCGCGTCATGCACCTTGGGGAAGAAAGGCACCGAGTCCCTCCAATGCAGTGATCGACATCCGGTCGTCGGGAGGAGCACCGAGGGATACCGCTGGTACACTCTTTGAAGAGGGCCCAGCGCGTTCCTTTGGCGGCTCAACTGGTTGCGAAGCGCTAGAGGAGTGATGGTCCCCCGAGGGTTGTTGTCTGAGGGGTTTGCCACCACTGTAACCTTCAGACCGCCTGTGCTACTGCCTGAAGTAGTCCACGCCTGGCTTCTGCCAGGATGAACACTAGATCGCGGCAGAGGCAACGGAGCTCCGCGCCCCTGGAGGAAATGGAGCCTGGCCCGCAGCTCCGAGATGGTCATCTTCCCACAATGTAACCCGCGAACAGGCCACCTCAGCGTGTTTAAATGCCCAGAGCACTAGATGCCCGATCGGGGGGGGTGACCATCACCCAGCGCCAGGTAACGACCGCATCCAGAAACGCACGGGTGAAACGGCATCTTTAAAAAGACGATCCGTTGTCTTTACAAAGACGCACCCATGTAAGCTCTTTTAGAGAAATAGGCTCTTTCAGGGTAATGCTCTTTTAGGTGCCGAGACGCACAGGGGAAATGGCCGCTTGCAGCACAACAGGGGGTAGTGCAGCCTGAAGTGCGCAACCCACTCGACACAGGAACGACCACCGCTGAAGCGCCGTCTGCCAACACAAGAAGCTCCCTAGAGCGCGCTAGACTCGTCACACACAAAGCAGTTTGGTAGGAGCTGAATGATGCTGTCGTTCGGATCCAAAGCGAAAAGCTGGTATGTGTTGCACCCGCTGCCTTTTTATGTTCACGCTGTGATCAGTGGCAGCTGGATGCAATTATCGCATGCCAATGTGCATTGGCTCGTTTAGTTTACACTCAAAGTGGATTGGTCTCTCTAAGCGAGATCCCAATTTGTTGGTCATGACGTGACTCGTAGTGACCGACTGAAAGGGAACTGGGTTTACATAGAGAATTAGAGTTTTGAATTTAAATATGATGAATTAAATAGAATAGGTGTACTCATGTCCCAAATACAGTTTTATCATCTGAACATGGTTATAGGCATATGCAAATATGTTTCTTCCACCATGCATGTTATCACTGGGATCCTCTGAGTTTTAAAACATTTCTGTTTTCCTTCAATTTCACCACTCATGTGGTTTTCCACACTTGATGACTAAACAATGCTCTTGCTCTGGGCATAAAATGAGAAGCTATCCAGTTGTGCTAGATAAGGTTATACTCGAACTGTCCTTTACATATTTAGTACCTCTCTTTCACACCACTGAATAGTGTCAGTGTTTTGTGCATTTTTATCTTTTACTGTTTTTATTACATGTGTTTTTGTGCTACTGTTACAGAGGTAAGGTGTTGTATAACTATTTTGGTTCTTTAAAGACATTGTGCTTATTGAGCATTTGATTAAAGCACACATTTTCCTAGACATAATTATTATATTATATTCAACCCAAGCTTATTGGAAATACGTGCCTCTACATACATTTCTGAAGCACCGTAATTATGTACCTTACTGCACGTTTCGCGGCAGTTTCAAAGCGGAATGTCCAGAGAGTGGCGCAAAAACACGCGTTTAATACGTGACCGTGGCACGTTTTTATTACGTTGGTACAGGCCAGCCTGGTCTCATTGTTTATGCGTAGGTATTAATACGTAATATTTACAAGCACAAAACCTACATTTTTGTACATTTTTATTTATGCTAAAACATAAAATGTAGACGTATTTTAACGTTTAAAACGTACAAATCACTACGTATTTTTAGCTAAAAAAACGTACAAATATTTACACATCTTTTATATCATTAAGATATTCGTATCGATGCATTTTTTCATTTTATCAATAAACGATTTAGATTTTAAGACCTCTTAACCTACCTCCAAACCTAAACCTACAAATTTTAGTGAATATGCATTTTTATCATTTTATCAATAAGCGATTTAGATTTTTAGACCCCTTAACCTACCCCCAAACCTAAACCTACCCATTTTATAGCAAATATGCATTTTTATCATTTTATCAATGAGTGATTTAGATTTTTAGACCCCTTAACCTACCTCCAAACCTAAATCTACCCATTTTATAGCAAATATCGGATAGAATGCATGGACCGACTATCAGAATACCATTTTAGTAACAATATAGCATTAAAATTATTTTTATAGTTGCTAATCCCACTCCTATCTCTAAACCTAAACATAACTATTTCTGTACAGTATAAAGAAAAATATGACAGACAGATAAATGCAATTACCATCATTTATTTATTGCAAAAATGTCACAGTAGACGCAAAGTATCAAATAAATTGTTTCATTTCGCAATTATGTTGCGTTTTTGGTGTATTTTGCAGTTCTATTGTCAGTCACAGAATGTCGGAGAAAACGCCTTTTGTGGCGCATGGTAAAGTAAACATTACATGACAGGTAAAAGTTAAACGATTGCAGAAATGTTATTTATTTTCAGGGTGTAAAGTGGAGTCTTTTTTTGGGGGTTTAACATTATGTAGGCCTATTCTTGGAAACTATGGAGGACGAAACCTGCAAAAACAATAAATAAATAAATACACAAATAAATAAATAAATGTGTGCATAAATACACGTATTCTTGTTTAAATACATAAATAATTAATTAAACATGTGATGAAAGTAGGCAAATAAATAAAATAAATTGGTGGCCAAATGGAAAACTTTTAAGGAAATGCTAAACTCATCCTAACAATTTTCCTTTGATCACTCATTTTTTTATGAATGTAGTTCCACATTTTTTTCCCCTCTGCGGCAACATGCTAATGAGAGGGTGTCAACCATGGACTTGGTCGGGTCATGTGATAGCTGGGGGCGTGGTTTTCCCGCTGATAGGAAATGCATGGTGTTAATCCAGTATGGCCTAAAGTCACTTTTTCCGTTCAACAGAGCAAGATACATAAAAAACTGAGCTGTATTGTCCGTACAGTATCTGTGACTTTACAAACGACCCAACGAAATGGCCAGTGTCGTTTCCTGACGTCATTTTTTGTAACCCTATTGAGTCTCCAGCTAGAGACAACTGTATTATCAGTATCCCATGGTCATCGTGAGACTATTCACTTTATCCGTGGAATAAGGGCTCGTTCTTTTGATGGCAGCTAGTGTTTATTAGGATGGTTTTACCTGCTCGTTGTTTAGGTACGTGTAAGATCATTTTTATGCTCAGTAAACAGTCTTCTACAACCAAGTCGATCTGCAGCAATCTCTCTCTCTTTACGGCGGGAGAACCAAATTAGTGACATAATCAACACAAGGGTACATCTCAGTTGATTATCAATTTACTATTTTTGTACAAACAGAGGCTCATATACATCCTCGAGAACGGCTGTGAAGTGGTTTAATCGAGGAACAGACAGTTTTTTCCCCATTAGTTATTAGAACAGAAAATACAGGCGACAAAAGTATGTTTATTAAGCAAATAACGGTTCAGTATTGCAATTAAGAGCTATGTAAACATTAATATTTTACACTGGCCACTTAAAATCTTTTATGATTTAGCTCTCTCATGATTATAACTACAAAACTAACCCTATGAAAAAGTGTAAGATAATAATCAGTCCCCTTGACTGATGAAGTTAATACGCATGCGCAGACAAACGCTCAAGCGCGTCACACACGATCAGCCTACTCTTGCATAATTAACACCCTCTCATTAGCATGTTGCGCAGAGGGGAAATAAATGTGGAACTACATTCAGAAATAAATTAGTGATTAAAAGAAAACAGTTAGGATGAGTTAAGCATTTCCTTAAACATTTTCCATTTGCCCACCAATTTATTTGCCTACTTTAATCACATGTTTAATTATTTATTTATGTATTTAAACAAGAATACGTGTATTTATGCACACATTTATTTATGTATGTGTATTTATTTATTTACTGTTTTTGCAGGTTTCGTCCTCCATAGGAAACGAGCTGGCAGCAGATATCACACAGAACCAGGGACGCGGGAAGTAGGGGTGCTGAGGGGGTTGCAGCACCCCCTGTTTTCACATGGTTGCAAACGCAACGACAAGTTTGTTCATTTAAATGTATTCAGTTTTAGCATTTAATTTATTTGTAATGATCTCTGAAATTTAAATTGTAAGTGGGCTATAATAAACCTATGTTTATCTTTATAAACATGATTAAATTTTACTTGTGATGTTTTCTATATGGGATGATTAACCTAATCCTCATGAACACGTGACGCTAACGCGTGGTATCAGACATGAACTATACAGAATGCAAACAAGATTAACTTTAATACAAGGAGACAATGGCTCAAAAGCGAATTTCAGATTCTTTTAAATGCCAATCCCAGCAAAAACTTTCCAAAATCGCATCCAAACAACACCAGCCCCAGCACAAACACCGACGTAAGTGAACCAGCCCCCCCAAACCCCCAACACGGACACACACAGCACCCCCACCCGAAAACATCTTCCCGCGCCCCTGCACAGAACAGAACGAAATGTTATCATTTCATATTAAGTAAACGAGAAAACTATTTAATAATGCAATTGAAAACAAGTTAATTCATATGACAACTAAAAACAAATAAAATTAGTGCTGCGATTTCAATATTCATAAGGATTCATTTTTAGGTGTCGTCAATATGTCTGTTATTTCTACTGCCTGTAAAAACGTAAGTAAATATACCTTTTATAGAACATAATTATCATGAGATCATGTTGCACAGGCACATATTACAGCATTTTTATTACGCTGCTTGAGGTAGGCTACGTATTGTGGCTGTTCAGAATTCAAATATTTGGGGAGTGTCGCTAAAGGTTAATGCTTACGTTTTGGAAATATCCCCTACACCAAACCTAACCCTAAACCTACCCGATAGTGTTAACAAATTTAAAACTGATATAAAAACGTCTTCACATGATGCACCATCTATTTTAACGTCCTTATTTCTGATTTGAGCTGTCGAATCGTATTTCACGGGGTTCGTTCCGGAACTCTTCATCACCCAAGTGCAACGGCATAGCTACCGAGCAAACCTACAGAATTAGAAAACTCATGCATATGAAGCTGCATATGTGGCAAAAACTTTCAAAAGTATCAGTTTTCAAATCGTGCAGGATGTTAAAATTGTTTTGAATTCATAATATAATATGCTGCAAGTAATTGTGTGAAAATTAGTCTTTATTAATCAAAACTCTGTCCTATCATTTTGTGTGAAAAAGAAAAGTTGTTCCCTGAGTTTTACTGCCTCTAGTGTATTTCATTTTTTCGTTTTTTGCAGAATGTATGTAGTGGCACCTATTTGATTAAGTATTATATTATATTATATTATATTATATTAATATTATAAGTTAGTAAGATTAAAATAATTTAGTTTGGTTTAGCTTTACTATTTTGTCTGAAATCAAAACTGTAATTTAATGGTTTATGAAGACCACAACTCCAAAAAGGGCAAACTAAAACTGGCACTATATTCCGAATCCTCTGAAGCCATGTGATAGCTTTGCATGAAGAACAGAAAGCAATTTAAGTTTTTAAGCTTTTTTGTTTTATTCTTTGGTAAATTCTGATCCTGAAGTTTGATGAATTGTGTTTGGTCTCACGGCATAGATTCAGAAGCCTCGCAGAAAATATCAGGATTACAAACACAGAGACAGCTCAACGTGTACAGAACGAGTGCGCATAAAGTTCTGTGTGCAATACATGAAACAAATGATGTAAAGTCTTAACATCTCTGATTTTATTATAACTCCACTTGGGTTTGTTCTCAGAAGCATTGCTGCTTGCCTGCCAGTTATGTTTTTGCTGAGAGATTTATCTTGTTTCTCATAATAAACATTTTTTATCCATTGTGTTTCCTGCTTAAATTAAAATGAATTATAACTATGCCAAACAGCATAACCAGAAAAATGTCTTATGAAGAATCTCACTCACAGAATTCCCCTCTCCTATACACAAGATCACAGAACGGTGTTCAGAGAGTCAGAAAATGAAACGCAGTATCTCAGAATTCAACAGCAATGATTCAGCCTCTGACAAATGTCACATTTGTAGTGCCGTATAGCCAGTATGGCCAGTAGTTATACATGCATCAAATATCTAAAACTATCAATGTTTTTTTGTTTGTTTGTTTTGTTTACATTGTATTTACATTTATGCATTTGGCAGACACCTTTATTCCAGTCGATGTCATGATAATGGCTTGACTAGAGTTTAACTTTAATCTGTCTATGTAGGGTCAGAAAGCTCTCAGATTTAATCAGAAATATCTCAATTTGTGTTCCAAAGATGAACTAAGGTCTTAAGGGTTTGGAACGACATGAGGGTAAGTAATTAATGACAGAATTTTCATTTATGGGTGAACTATCCCTTTAAGTTAAGAGTTTGTTGCAGTTGGGCACAGTAACACCAATAAAGAGAATTCTTTATTATTATTTTTTTATTATATTATTCCTTCACTTAAAGGAATAGCTCACCTAAAAATGAATATTTGCTGAATATTTCACTCTCAGGCCATCCAATGTGTACAGTAGATGAGTTTGTTTCTTCATTGGGTGAAATTTAGCATTACATCACTTGCTCACCGGTGGATCCTCTATAGTGAATGGGTGCCGTCAGAATAAGATTCCAAACAGCTGATAAAAAAGTATTTTGAAAACATCTTAAAACATCACTATTAGCTAATCAATAACTACTATTGTTTCATATATCCTGGAGAACTCCTAAGAACTACTGTATACAGGTTAATAATTAATGGGAATTATGCATAATGTATAATTAATTCTAAAGTGAAGATTATGGTAACCCACTAGTAATTTCTTGGATCAGTTTTCTAAAGTGAAACGCATGACAACTTCCTAATATTGGCTGACGTCATTGCAAGCTTTTGAGATACAGTATATGAAAGGTTTTGGATAGTAATAACTCAAGTGTTACTACATCCTTCTAAATAAACTTGGGGGCTAAAATTATTTGGATCAGTATTCTAAAGTGAATATCACGGCAACCCACTAGTAGTGATACCAAATCTAGCATAATGAATTGCTAACCAGAACCTTACAAAAACCTCAAAAGTTTACAAAACGTTTCGTACTATTAGGGAGTTCTATGATCTCACTTGCTATACGAGATTATCAAAAATTATAATCCTAGAAGGATGTAGTACCACCTGAATAATTACTATCCAATATTTTACAAAAAGCTTACAATGATTTCAGTAATTACTAGAGAGTTATCATGTTATTCACTTTAGAATACTGATCCAAATAATTAGTAATTCATTCTGAAGGATTTGGTAATACTTGAGTAATTACTAGTGGGTTATCATGATTGTCACTTTAGAATTAATTATACATTATGCATTATTCATATCAATTATTAACCTGTGTACAGTAGGCTAGTTCTCAGTAGTTATTGGGGAGGTATGAAAAAGTAGTAGTTACTGATTACTTAATAGTGAACTACCACATTTGACTAAGCACTATTACTTAATTATTACTACTTACTTACTTATTAATACTTATTACTAATGCAAAATTTTTCCAAATCTGTTCCAAAGAAAGAAACAAACTTATACTTATACCGAATTGGATGGCCTAAGGCTACGTAAAGTTTAAGGAAATTTGCATTTTCTGGTGGACAATTCCTTTAATGTGTTCCCTGGGAATCATATTACCTTGCTGCTAGCGCTGTGCTCTACTGTCTGAGCCCTGTTCATCATCTTATGGTGCTTTATCTGACTTGTATCAGATGTATGTAAAGTTAGATAAATAAGACTGACTACACTGACTAAAGAACTACCTTTGTTTTCTATTTGTTGATTATTTAAGTTATGTGATGCAAACCTACATTTGACAGATCATTATATCATAGGATTTAGTTTGGGCAGGAAAGCAACCAGACTCCTTTGGTTACAATAGATTTCTATAGGCTAAGTAAAGAACTACTAGTTTAACTACCATGTACTTACATCAAAAAATGCATTGTTTAGTACAATGTACTTACTGTGTTCATGTTGTATTACAAAACTTTTGCTGCTTTTGAGGTGTGATACGGTCAAGTTTAGGGACAGGTTTTTTGGTATGGTTAGTTAAGGGGTAGATTAGTCTAATTAAAAATCTAACTACAAAAATTAATTTACAGATGTAAATATATGCAGGTGTTTCTTAAATATAAGGACAATGTACAAACATGTATCTACACAGTACATGCTTTGTATCAAATTATTAATTTAAATGTTAGTACAAAAAAATCCAAAATTATATTTTCACTTAGCAGTTTAATAATTTATTGTGTTCTCCCACAGTAAATCACTTGCCAATGATACTGATCATCAACAGCCACCTATTCCAACAACTAAAATGTAATGTATCATATTAATAAAATTACAACACTAGCTGAAACTTGAAATGGTATAAATTTACAAAAACACTGATAGTGTGATTTGTGACTAGAATCATAGGCCTGTCTTGGCCTGTAATGTGGTGGCTAAAATTTTCACTAAAAAACATGACAAGTCGCCATATTTTTCACAGTTGTTATGTAACTAGCCAAGTTTGCCAACAGACTGTAAGAGCTTAGCTAACATGGCAGATTTGCTTACAGTCCTGTGAAAATGTTGCGCTGTAAGCTTCATGTGAGCCCATTTGGCTATATAAATTTTCACACCTCTGTATCAACACAGTGCCTTGCTAAGTTGTTTTATTGCTTCTTCTCTGGGAATTTGTGTTATGTGGGTGAAATGGTTCTGTGCTCGCAGCAAATGACATTGCAAGCCAAGTGTAAACAAAGCGACTTGTGTTGTATGCAAGAACAAGAAGATTATTTTATTCAGTCATGGAAGCCAACAGATTCTTTATTACCACACGACTGAGTTGGTGGAAACTGTTGTAGGTACAGCTTTAGAACAAGAAGCTCTATAATACCTGAAAAAGCTGTTTATTATCATTTACATTCATCTCAGTGGCACTTGCTTGGTGGGAACGAAACTACAGCTAAACAGAGCATACTGTGATTTCTGCATTACTACATTGTTTTTCCATTTAATAACTGCCTTTAAATTCTAAAATAGTTATCAGGAGTGGACCACTGAAAACTATTGAGAACTATAACAAACTTGAAAATGTGCCATCCTAAAAGTTTACAGGTTCAAAGATAAAAGTTTCAGGATTCCCACAGAACACTTCATCACATGAAATTATTCCACCCTCCATAGTTTAATAGCAGCGGTTTGACAAAGAGGTGAAATATTAGCTCTGGCTGGTTTGCTATAGCTGCCAGGGGCAACTCATTTAGTAGGAGAGCATGCATCTCAATGATGGCAGAGATATTCGGTTGCTGCTTTGGGACAGTAGTGTGAATTCTGCCTTCCTGCGATGGGAGATTTTAATAAACTACCAAGACAGCACTGAGGCCACTGTTGGCCTCACCAGACCGAGGCAGGTTTAAATTACCTCCACATGCTCATGTTATTGGTAATAGTTGTTCTAACACTTTTCTTCTGCAACATTATTACAACTATTGTGATTTGCTTTTGCTGGGAGGACATGTTGGGTTTCATGGTTTACCCATGGTTTTTCATTTCATTTTAGTTTTTATGAGCAGTTTTAATTTAAGATATATTTTAAGAAGTAATAAATTCTCAAGGATTCTATACAGGATCTACCGTAACTTTTATTAGTGCAGATACAAAGGATAATTTAACTTAAAGCCTGGATCCCGTGAATTAATGACAAAGCTTTCTTCTTTTCTTCTTTCTTCTTTACATATGTTTAGTTTTAATGAATTTTAATTGAAGTAAAATGATAATTCAAGAGCCTGATGAAAGATCAATATCAGTGTCTTAAAGTATAACATAAAGTAGGTGTTAACTTTTTGCAAATGCTTTTGTTGTTAAACAGATGAAAAAATCCAGATTCTCTCATCATTTACTCAGCCTCATCTTTTTCTAAACCTGTATGAATTCATTTCTTCTACAGAACCCATAGATAAATTGAGAATTGTCATCCGGACAATGGAAGTAAATGCTAACCAAAGCAATTTTCTTTTGTGTTCTGCAGATGAAAGAAAGTTACAAAGGTTTGGAACAACAAGAAGGTGAATAAATGGTCATTTTTGAGTGAACTGTCTCCTGAATAGCAGTAAATTTAATTTACGTCCTAGCTCAAAATCAGTGCTTTACTGTCAAGTGTGTATTTTTATGAGACATAAAAATGCATTTTTTATTGCACTGTACAGTATATTCAATGCATTCAGTATATTCAATAATATTAATTTATTTCTGTCAAAACATTCACATGGGGAAATCATGAGCCGGATGGCCAGGATTTGGCTGAATTTTAGCCCCAGTCTAGCCCTGGTTTCCAATTTAGGACTTCAACTTTTAAAATTTAATAGTTGTAGTTAAAATAAATGAAAGAAGTCATATGATGCGATTAAAATTTTTCCTTTCTCTTTTGGAGTGTTACAAGCTCTTGGTGCATAAAGAAGATCTGTAAATTTGCTAAGATTAAAGTCTCAAATCCAAAGAGATTTTTTTTTATAAAAGTTAAGAGTCAACCACACTTACCTAAAACGCCTCATTCTAACATGCCCCCACAGTCTCTAGTGACGTTCTCCAATTGCATCTTGGGGAATGATTATTTCTCACAAAGAAACTGAAGGCGTATCGTTTTATTCTTTCTTCACTGTAGTATTGTTGTTGCCCTACGCAGAGAGACAATTGGACTTGAGCAGCCATGTTCGTGTGTTGAGACAGCTGTGTGCTTGGTTTTTTCAGTTTGTGAATCAGCTGGTAACGTTACTACCCTGGACTTTCCTTACGTGCCTCTGCCACAAGAGTACGTATAATAATGACCGCTTTACAGCGCTGTGCCTGCCTTCTAGCAGACGCTAATCCGTGCTAACTATCGCCTCGTGGAGGCGGAAAATACTCTTAAACTTCTCTGTGCTCACTCGTGGATTGTGCACTGGATTCGCTCAGCGGAGTCCATACCCTTTAGGGTTCCTAGCCGTTCCACCATGTACTGGGTTGCCTCGCGCCTTCTCATCCCGCTGGCCTCCATTCATTCAAGACATGGTTTTATGTTTACGCACGTGATGGCACCGGCGCACGCTGAAGGGCCCCGCACAAGCTGGGGTGTGATGTGGGAGAAAGAAGGGGGGGGGGCGAAGAGGAGGACAGACGAAGGGGAGGCGCCCGAAAGCGCACTGGGCCCCCGACGCTTCACATGGCACTCCAAAACGCACTGAGTGAGGCAATACAACTCACAGCACTCGCTCGGCCCATCGCTTTTCAGACCAATGAGCTTTGTAAAAATCGACGCGTTTCAAAAAGGCAGGGCATGAGAACATAATGTCCATATGTGAAAATAATGTGTTTTTTTAACCTTAAGCCGCATAAACACATTTCATTACACCAAATATACAAAATAATGTTATTTTTAGCAACATCATATGACCCTTTTAATAGGTCATTATTTACTAATAATAGGATGTCAATCAAGTGCAACAGAGAGAGCAATGTTTGATTAATATGCTGTCTGGGTTTGTTATTTAACATCAGATTTAGGTTTTTAATAAACCTATATGTGTATTTTAATATGAAACATAACTTTAATGTGGAAAGGTTTCATTTATTTATTCTAATTCGTAACTTTTATAGTTGAATCCATTGTGCACACAAAGTATAGCATAATTGTATATAGACGTTAATTTGCACATTGTATGATGGAGTAATTACAGAAATAACTGACAGATTAATTGATTATCAAAACACTTACAAGCCTACTGCAAATCATTTGTCACTACAGGCTCCTGCTCTGTGTCCCTGCTCACAACCAGAGCAGGGGCTAAAAACGAGGATGATAAAGGAGGCTAATGATAAAGGAGCCCTGCTGACAGTGCAGAAGGATTCACACCTGATGCTTATTGTGCCATAAATCCAGCTCTATGTCATTCTTTCTCATCTGTTCATGTAGGCTATAAGTCCTTGAGCTCAAGGTACGTCCACCTTGTCCCACACCGCTAGACCTACCGACCCCTCCACCACGTACCTTTAACTTTCCATGATGATGCCACCACACCTTCACGTTTTGTTGGATGGCCCCCGCAGAGTAAATGTAATAGCTTGTGCTTTTAGCTTTAACTAAATGGGACTCTGTCTGCATGGATATGATGTAATTATACTACCAGTATGCTGTTCCAAACCCGAGGGGGTGATTTGGCCAACTCTGACCTTGTCTGTTTAAGATGGATTAAAAACAGTTCTCCCTAAACCAATTAGTTGGACATTATCATGCAAATGACTGTTATTCCTCTTGGTGATCCTAAACACAGATGTGGAATAGGAGTACACTAGTGGTGATTTCCCTCGAGATCCTTCCAAGCTGAACCACAAGCGTACAGTTTGTTCCAGTACACTCACATCCCTAAAACACATGCTCCTCTCTTTCCTCCCTATAGATGCATCGTAATGAGCACTTAACAAGACACATAATTCATGAGTGTTTAGTAACAATAAAAACAACATAATCTAAAACACCAAGCATCAGAACGGCTTAAGTTACCATGCCTTGACAAATAAAAGAAGATAATCTTCTAGATGAAAGTCTTTTTTTGTTATTGTTGTTTTTGGAGTTCAGCAAGACTGTGAAATTAAGAACATACTGTATAAAGACAGTTTGAGTCCAGTTGTGTCTAACATTTTGTCCATGTCATTGCATTATGATGCTGATTCTTCCTCTTGACAGGGCACACTTTACTTTCTTTTAGTTTGCTGCTTATGTCCTTTTGCTTCATTTGTAGCGTTTCTCATTTGCTTAGACGCTAAAATTTGTTCTATTAGACAAATATCCTTAAACCATAATGCAGTTTCTGTTCATTTATCAAAACTCAGTATAACTGTGATGTCACATTCTTTGTGCAAAGAGTTCTTTGTTTTTCTTTTACTCCAAAAAAAAAAGTCAAATCTCTAAAAAATTTTAAAGGGTTTTTTATTCAGAATTGTATTACCTTTAAATATTTTTACTACATAGTTTTCATTCAACAGATTTATTGTACAGTACATTTAGGAAATTTATTAAATGATTCATTATGCATTCATTCACAATCAAACTTATAATATTGTTTTAAGGAAATCGCCAACAAACTAGACCAAAGAACTATATATATATATATAGATAGATATTATATATAACTTGGCAATACATTATAATATATATTGAACATTTTTTAACAGAATTTATTCATAATGTTAATTTTAATTTAGCACTTTACAATAAGGTTCCATTTGTTAACATTAAAAAAGGAAGTAAAAAACAGTGTGACGTGTGGCCAAGCATGGTGTCCCATACTCGGAATTTGTGCTCTGCATTTAACCCTTCCAAGTGCACACACACACAGCTGTGAGTAGCGAACAACCACACACACCATGAACACACACCCGAAGCAGCTACAATCCCTGCCATTACCGAGACTCAAACCCGCGACCTTTGAGTTATAAGTACGACTCTCTAACCATTAGACCACGACTGCAACGTTAGCAGTTTTATTATATTAACTAATAACTACATTAACCTACTGCACAATAAAGGGCCAAACACAGGCAAACACTTCAGTTTGGGGTCTTTTATTCTTGACTGTGACCAATGGGACACAGCAATAAAAGTAGTTTTGGCTTTTTGGGGGGGGTTGAGGATGTGTTATGTTACAAAATAAGGCAAAAATATTTAGAAACAAAAGTAAAATGAGAATTGCTTCCTCTCTTTAAAGTATAAAAGTACAAAACATGAAATTAAACAATCAGTGTGGCATTGAAAGACAACAAAAAAGGCAAAAATACAACAGTAGTGGCCTTTAAACCCCTGAAAATAAAACAAATACAGATGCACACATAAGGCCACATGCATTAGGGTTGCTCCAATTGATTGGCTACCGATCACTATCGGCCGATAATGACGTTGGGATGATCGATCTGCGGTCTCTAAAAAGGCCGATCTCAAGCTGATCATGCTGCATTGAGAGGTTTGGCACGACATGCAGCGGCACCGTCTCAGTCTCTGTCAGGCGCGGGTGAAATCATTATAATACTGAAGGTGAGGCACTCACCTTCATATTTCTTCATTAAATAACTTACGTAAAGTAATTTGAAAACCTTGTGTGAGACGTAATTTCACAAACAGCGTGAGTGAATCACCGCGCGCACTCTCACTTACTTGTCTCTCGTTCAAATATCAAATGGTCACCACATTGCTGTCTATTACTAAGAAGCGGGCTGCTTTATATAGGAATGTAGAATTAAAGGAATGGTACTTGCACACCGATGTCGCGCCACTGATGTCTGACACTGTCCGACCCTCATTCTAAAGGTTTAATAAATTGCATTACATTTTAAATCTTGCCAGTTTTAACCCTTCATCACTCGCAGCGCAGCCACAAATGCCAGGTCACATTTACTTCACATTACTTCGTTTGCAGTGCGTATGTGGTGCGTATTTTTTCTGCACTCATGTTAACGGATTAAAGCATTCACACACTGCACACGGCTGCGGTCCGGCAGTGCGTTCCACGAGGTGTCTGCAGCAGTGCAGAGATCGTTTCCAGACCGAGTCTATTTTTGCTGCGCTGCAAGTGCTGAATTAAAGTAACAGCGCATTTTTTTTGCAGTAAATATGAACATGGATGGATTGACACGAAAATGTATTAATTACACCGTAAATGCATATTATTTAAGTCTACTGTGTTTTCCTGCCCCCATCACAGCCTATTGGTGTCTTCACGTTTAGTGGGGCTTTCATCGCTACTTCAACCTGCTGAGATCAGAACAACACACGCTGCTCGACTAAACCGGCGGATTTGGCAACACTCATTCATATAACTCCTCCTCGAACTTCCCACTGCCCTGTATCTTGGTCTCTCGTTGGCTGTAGGTCATGGCCGATGTGTTTTTCAGTCAGAACTCAATTCACACAGCGTGATTGTGAATCGCCAACAGCTCCAGATATTTAGCATGCCAAATATTTCACGGGTGTTGGCGACGTGTCTGCGATTCCCTCAGATGCGTCTTTGATCATTCACACTGCGTGATTGTCACTCACGTGAACGAGCACCGATTTGCCTCCGATTTCGGGCATTTGTCGGCGATTTCGCAAAACCTGTCGGCGAGTGAAAGATCGGGCTAAAATCGTGCAGTGTGAACTCGGCATAAGAGGGGGATATCCCCCATTTTCAAAAATGAAATTCAGGCCCTGAATAAATGTCTAAAAATCCTGATTGGAGTATCACTATAAATAGTTATAAATGATAAAAAGAAGGCTTTAAAAAGATCGGTATTGGTGATCGGTATCGGCAGATACTGCTTTCTGTGATCGTGACCGGCCTCAAAAACCCTGATCAGAGCACCCCTAACATGCATCATTTGAATTATTACTGAATTACACACAGTAGCACAGTATTAGCTTTACCACAGATTAATGTTGAATTTGGAACACAAGTAATTCAACATGAACCCAAGATACATACGTTTCAAAATACTTGCATAAAATGTACAAAATAAAGATTTATACTTCAATATAAAACAATAATCACTCACCCTGTATTAATGTACACAATCCGGATCTCACAGAGGGCCTACTCAGCGCTATATCTCCGCTCTGATAATCAACAAGAAAAGCATTGCTGAACTATTATACAGCAAATAGTTTCCCACTGTATACAATTTTCATAGCATATTATATTGTGAAATAAGCAAATACAACACTTACGCTCTATGATTCATCAACGAATTTGAGACACAAACAAAACTCTCTCCACGTGAGCTCGCAATCAATTCTCATCAATCGTTGCAAATCACCAAACAATTGCCTCTGTATATTACTCGCTGATGGAATATGACACGAATACAAGTGAATATTTATCACCTTTTTGGCGTTTTATACAGTTTATATCACTTCTGTCTCTCAAGCACACAAGCAAAGTAGTACACTCGGCTACTCCCACACTCGCACTCGCGAGACTAAATCTCAAACTTTATCTTGAATCGCTGAAACCTTAAAGCACCAGCATCACAATGTGATTATATGAAACAGGTATCAGTGCCTATATTGTAAATGTATTTCTCGTAATATATGTTGCTTATCTTAATTAAACATGTACATATCAGGTCATCTTTCCCTCCCCGGTTACACATATGAAAGTTTAAATGACATAAATATGAATTTCAAGAGGTTAGTACAATTGAGTTAAACATTTGATTTTGTGGTTAGTTTTGAGAAAGTTGTGTTTGTTAGTTTTGAAAAACAATTGTTTGTCCTGTCCCCTGTACTATAACTTTTGACTTTCTGAAAGCAGAAACTCTCCATATGACCCTATTGATGCTGGACTGGTGTTCATGCCCAAAGCCAAAAGCTGCTCTGCTCATTACAACTCCCTGCTGTGTGCCCATGGTGCCCTGGTGTATTGTGAAATTATCATAAAGAAACAAACATCGAAAGTCTATACTTCGCTTTAATCAACAACCCAGAGGAACAGTCTATCCCTCACATTATTCAAAACAGCTCATGCTGCCTTCCTTGCACATGTAGTTGTTCTTACCACATTCCTATTTTTAAGTCATCCTATTTTATGTTTTTTAAATAATCAAGTTTTGACTGGTGAAAACATGAGGCATATCTCAAAGTGTAGTTTTGATACTTACATTGACAAATCATACTTGGGAATTACATTGAGCAAACTGATAGCAATGGTTACACCAAGGAGATTTTCAATGCACCTACAACGTATGACAAACGTACAATTATGTGTCTCTTCTGAATAAAGTCAGTGCTGGGTTTGTGGATATATACCTAAATGATTGTCAGAGATGGATCATGCATACAAAGAGATTCTTTCCCAGGTGCATTTGCCAGACAGGACATACGGTGTGATGTAAATGTGACTTGCATTTCTGTTGTCATATCTGTGCCAATCTGTATGTTTCGAGATGGATGTGTTTTATGGATACATTTAGGCTCTTGTTTTTGTATTCCAGGATAAGAACACTCATTTCTTTTTGGACTGAGGTCAATCATGTTGAGGCATAAAACAAAATTTGTGATTTACTCTTGTACTGTAGTCCATACAACACAATAAATGCATGACATTCTTGTTTTGTAAAGGAACTTCAGTCTATGATCCAATGAAGATCTTAATGACTTACTTAATGCAGAAGTAAATGTGGTGCACTAGGTTGCAAGTCACTAAAAATAGTTTTTTCATTTCTTTTTTTTGTTGCTCAAGATAGTGCATGTTGCCCCTGAGCAGTTGAATTTGCTTTTTAAAGACAAAGGTCATTAATTGAACATTTAAACAATCAAAGGGCAATTGTAGTCTTACACATGAATACCTACTGTACACATCCACACTTCATTTATTACTGCATATAAAGGTTATTAAATATCACTAATTCTCAATTGCCCAAAGCCAGAACTCATTATGAGGCATTTACATCTCTCCCTGCGTCTAGTTTTGCTATCTTTGCATCTATGGTTAATTAACATATAAACTTATTTTGCCTGGATACAGATGAGTAAACTTGATCTGCATAATTAGGTCAGGCAACATTTGAACCACTCAAGGGTTCTGGACCTCTGTCCCCTACAGACAAGCTTCAAATTCTGTACAATCATATTTGTCATTATTTGGTGATCAGATTAGCATGTTCTAAAGTTTACAGGCATTCTGAAACTTAACAGCTTCATGACTGATAGCTTGACAATGGTGTAAAATAACCCATTTGAGATTTTCTGTAAAAGTAAAAGCAGGTGGAGATGTGGTCATTTTCTAAAGTAGGCTGAAAGGTATATGACAGAAATCTATATGAGTAGGAAAACCCAGCCAATTAAAGCAGCTTGTGAGAACATTAGCTGCTTTGGACTCTTGCCTGATGTTCATGGCAGACACAAGACACTCCTCTGCTGTCTGGCCCAAGTGACAGTAATGTTACCTGCTCTGAGCTGATGCAGACTACAAACAAAATGCTGATTCTAAATGTAGTCATAATATAGATTTATAATTACAATGTAAATTGTAATATATTGTTTCTCAATATATTATTTGTATTTGAGTTGAAGTACTTAGATTCAGGACTTGGACTTGGATACTTTGGTCTTTATTAATAAACATCTCCCACTCAAACTCAACTGGTTAAAAACAGGACTCAACAAGGTGGACCTTGGACCTGTCAGGTATTAACAGACGGAGAACACAAAGGTACGTATAAATGGGTATATTTCACAGAAGTTCCAGATGAAAACAAACTAAGAATATGCTCAGGTGAGTTCAAAGTAAACTGAGAGTTCTGGTTAGCACTTAGTCTTTCTTGTCCCTTACAGGAAGAGAACGGTAATGAAGGAACGGAAGGAGAAGGAGAGGGCAATCCTCTGGAAGGTAAATCCACAGGGTAAGTAGCCAGGTTAGTGTCACTAGGTAAAAACAAAACCAGATGAGGATGTGAAGACGTGAAGCAGTTTTAAGCATGCGTTGATTGGGGAGTGACAGGTGCAAATAGTTAATACTCAAGTGACTGTGATCGTGCAGAAGCAGTGATTGGATCTGGCAGCAGAGGTGACTCCGTGACAGTACCCCTTCTCCACGTGCAGCTCCTGATGCACGTAACCGATGACGAGGGCAACCTCTGCCTCTGGGTGCTGGATGGTTTGGATGGAGTTCATGGAATTCTGTTAGCAGTGAGGGATCAAACATGTCATCTTGAGGAACCCAGGACCTTTACTAAGGCCTACGCCATTCAAACCGGCCTCCCAGTACTAGCAAAGTAAACCAGGAGGCTACCTCATTACCTGGAGTCTATGATAGTGTTGACTCTGTACATGGATTGGTCTACAGGGTTAGTATTTGTAACGGGGCTGACGAGACGTGAGACGTGTGGATCCATCTGCAGGCTTTATTAAAGAGACGTAGTACACAGGCAGGGTCAAAACAATGGCAAACAGGTATATGGCGGGCAAAACACAAGAATAGTCCTAGGGCTAGCGCAGGTCACCGATCAGCCAACAGAATCACAGGGGCCCGCGGCGAGACCGAGAGGGAGCAAGTCCAATGAAAACAGGCAAAGATCAGAAACTGAGAAAACAGACAAGGCAAGGCAAAAACTAGGAAAACACGGAGACTCGGAAAGGGTTACAGGCTAAACAATACTCAGCAGATAAATGTAGTTAGAGTGGGTGTTATATAGTGAATAAGGTAATTAGAAACAGCTGTGTGCAAATGAGTGACAATCAGAGGAGTGTGCAAATTGTGCAAAGAAGAATGATGGGATATGCTAGTACAGGGTGCTATGCCAACAGTTTGGTTTAGGTGCGAGAAGAGAGTCAATGATTAATGAGAAAGTTAGTGACCATCTGCCGTGGTGAATAAACGCGAAGTCCATGCGATCTGAATTAGTGACAGAGCCCCCCCCCAGGAGAGGCCTTCCAGACGCTCAAAACAACTAAACGATTCCAGGACGTGGGCGCTGTGTTGAGAGAGAGCGGAACAGTGCGGGGAAGGGACGGAGGGCAAGCCGCTACAAGGATAGGAGTGGGAGACCAGGGACTGGGACACAGCCGGCGGAGCTGAGACCACAACAGAGAGCAGACGAAGCGACCAAAGATCCCAACGGCGGGCAGAGACACGGACCCCCAGAGCCAGAAGTAGCCCACCCCCCACACCTATCACCCTCTCTCCATACCCTCCCCTTTTGGCCGAGGGCGAGGACCACCACGACGGAGCCCAGGGACAACGAACCAGACAGTAGACCACCACGGACCGGGCTACGCCCCGGAGAGGACCACACACAGCGGAGAGAGGACACCAGAACCAGACAGTAGCCACGCACGGCCGGGCAGAGGACCACACAGGCAGAGCAGAAGCGACCCACAACCGGCCCCGGCAGCAGGCCCAGCGGACACCAGAACCAGACAGACTAGCACCACCACGGCGAGGGCAGATAGTAGACCACCACGGCGGGGCAGAGGCCCACCAGAACCAGACAGTAGACCACCATGGCGGAGCACAAGACCATCAGAGCCAGACAGTAGACCACCACAGCCAGACAGTAGACCACCACGGCGGGGCGGAGGACCACCACGGCGGAGCAGAAGGAGCAGAAAACCCCCTTGTTGAACCACACCGATCGGGAGACCATGGCGGAGACTGTAACAACGAGAGAGTAGAGACAGACAACAGAGACAGAACATTGTGGTTGATAGACAAGACTGAGCGTTTAGGGGTAGCCTCCCTGGCTGGGTCGGGACAAGAAAAAAGTTCACAAACGGCCTCCATAACCGTAACAGGACAAGCAGGGAGTTCGTAAACAGCCTCTATAGCCATGACAGGACAGACAGAGAGTTCATAGACGGCCTCCTTGCCGGAACAGGACAAGCCGCACGAGTTCATAGTGAGCCTCCTTGCCGCGAACAGGACGAGCAGAGAGCTTCATAGAAGATCCTCCCCCCCCCATGCCGCGAAACAGAACATGACAGAGAGTTCCAGTGACGGCCTCCCTTGGCGGCACAGACGAAGCTAGGCCTTCCAGAGAGTTCATAGGCGGTCTCCTTGGCCGGAACAGGATGAGCAGGAAGCTCACAGGTGGGTACTACTGATACCTCTGGAGGTTCTGCAGCGGATGCAGTCACCTCTGGAGGTTCTACAGTAGTGCCTTCAGGATACAGGGAGAGTTCGGCAAGGGTTTCTTAGACCCTGACATGACAGGTTGAATGTGCGTTTCTAGGCACCACCACCACGCAAGGAACTGAAGCGAGCACCGCCGCTTCGGAAGGTTCTGCAGCAAGCGCCGCCACCTCTGGAGAAACTGCATCGGGCACCATCGCTTCGGGGAACACAACAGCGAGCACCACCACCTCAGGAGAGACTGTAGCTTCAGCCACCGACCCTGCAGACCTGATAGTGGGTGCTGCCGCCTCTGAGAGTTCTGTGGAGGTGTATGCAGCCCAAAAACAACAAAAGGCGATCCCCATCAGGGGAAACACTTCAGACAGGGGAATAAGTTCATGAACAGAAGGGTTAGAGTGAATGGGTCTGGGGATACCAGCGGTGCGTGCAGACACCAGCGGTGCATCCCTCATACTGGATTTAGATACAGACTGCCCATGGATAAGCGAAGGATCTGACCTTGAGAATCTGGGTGTGTGAAGACAGGACCGTGACATGACTTCTGGATGCTTACATCAAGCTGTGCATGCAACGTGAATTCTGGAATGAATAAATGAGGTGTGACGTGACTCTGGACGGACAGCTGAGACATGACGAGACTCTAGAAGATCAGCTGTGACGTAACGAGTCCGACTCGTGATGATCAGCATGTGTACCCTTCTGAGTGAGTGCAATCCGGATGATCATCTCGTGCCGTGACGGGATCCGGCATGCCTCAGCTGTGACGTGAAGCGGCTACGGATGATCAGCTGTTGACCTGCCACTCAGTCAATGAATATCAGCCCTTGTGAATTGACCAGACTCAGGATATAAACTGTGGACTCGATCTGGCTTTGACTCATGACGCAATCACAGATGCCATAGATCGACTCAGGATAGCTTTCAGCTGTGACTTCTTGACTGTGACCCACTGGAAGCATTTTAGCTGTGACTTGGACTTGACCTCAGGAAGATTAAAGATTAAGCTGTGACTGAATTGACTCAGAAGATTGAGCTGTGACTGACTGACGCTACAGGAAGATTGGCTGTGATTTGACCTTGACTCAGGAGATTAGCATTTGTGACTTGACCTAGACACCTCAGGAAGATCACCTGTGACTAGACTTGACTCAGGGAGATCAACTGTGACTAGACTCGAGTCAGGAAGATCTGTTGTGATTTGACTTGACTCATGACGATCAACTGAGACTTGAATTGACTTGACTCATGACGATCAACTATGACATGACTAGACTCATGATAATGAACTAGCGAACCTGCCGGATCATTTGCACAGGATCAGCAACTGTGAATCTGACAGAACTCAGGAAGAACAACTGGAACTAGACTTGCCCCTCATGACGTCAGTGCTGACTTGAAAGATGCTCTGTTGTGTCCGCAATCTGGGAGTGTGCTCTAGTGTGGCACAATTTTGCCGCGTCAGGCTACGCTCCGCTGTCGCCGCCGTTTTGTGAGCGTGCTCTGGTACAGCCATCATTTCAGTCACAGACATTGTGTCGCGTTTTTCCTCCGCGACACCCACAGTAAATAAAGATCTGACAGTCAACAAAGCATAATCCATGAATTGAGCGAGTGATGAATGTGGACCCTCGGGTCTAAACTTAGCCCTAAGAGGTTGATTTAAGCCATCACAGAAAAACTATCAATAAGCAGTCGGGTAAATCAGAATAGTGAGCGATGGCTAGAAACTCTCGAATATGGTTCTCCAAAGATCGGGGGCCCTGTTTAAGGGCTAACAAAATTCTTGCCGTGTCCATACCTGGCCAATATTCTTTGGAAAAGCTGCTGGATCCTTGTTTGGCTGAGTATTCTGTAACGGGGCTGACGAGACGTGAGACGTGTGGATCCATCTACAAGCTTTTATTAAAGAGACGTGGTAAAAAGGCAGGGTCAAACAATGGCAAACAGCTATATGGCGGGCAAAACACAAGAATAGGCCGAGGGCTAGCGTAGGTCACCGATCGGCAGATAGAATCACAGGGGCGAGATGAGAGGGAAAATTCCAGGAAAACAGGCAAAGATCAGAAAACGCAAAACAGGCAAGGCAAAACAAGGAAAAAACAGAGACTCGGAATGGGGTACGGGCTAAACAAGGAATCAGCAGAGGAAGGTGGTTAGAGTGGGTGTTATATAGTGAATAAGGTAATTAGAAACAGCTGTGTGCAATGAGTGCAATCAGGGCAGTGTGCAAATCGTGCAAAGAATGATGGGATATGTAGTCCAGGGTGCTATGCAACAGTTTGTGTAGTGCGAGAGTCAATGTAATGGAAAGTGTGACATCTGGTGGTGAATAAACGGAAGTCCATGGACTGAATTCGTGACAGTATTAGTAGCTAGTGACCCTGGACCACAAAACCAGTCTTAAGTAGCACGGGTTTATTTGTAGCAATAGCCAAAAATATATTTTTGTCAAAATGATTGATTCTTCTTTTATTCCAAAAATCATTAGGATATTAAGTAAAGATCATGCTCCATGAAGATATTTTGTAAATTTCCTACCGTAAATATATCAAACCTTAATTTTGATTAGTAATATGCATTGCTAAGAACTTCATTTGGGCAACTTTAAATGCGATTTTCTCAATATTTGGATTTTTTTGCAGCCTCAGATTCCAGATTTTCAAATAGTTGTATATCGGCTAAATATTGTCCAATCCTAACAAACCATATATCAATGGAAAGCTTATTTATTCAGCTCCAAAATTTCCAAAAATTGACGATTATGACTGGTTTTGTGGTTTTTTCAGGGGTACATATGGTTTCAGGAGTGAGAAGTGAAAGGTAGGGTGAATGCTGTTTTGAGATGGGAGTTGTAATTGATTGGTGACTTGTCCACAACCCCATTGTTGATCTGCCTCAAGATGGTGAAAGGACTAATATAGTGGGGACTCAGCTTACGACAGGGCAGTCAGAGACCAATGTCACATGTGGAGAGCCAGACCTTATCTCCAGGGTGGTAAAGAGGAGTGGTGGTACGTCTGGCGTCTGCATGTCTCTTGTGTCTCTGAACTGCTCGCTGTAGATGGATGTGGGCTGAGTCCCATACCCTCTCGCTTGCTCGGAACCAGTGGTCCACAGCTGGAACCTCAGATGGTTCCTCCATCCAAGGAAAGAGAGGAGACTGGAAACTCTGTATGCATTGGAATGGTGTGAGGTCAGTGGTGTCTTGACGGAGAGAGTTTTGGGCATACTCAGCCCAAGCGAGGAAATGGCTCCAGCTGTGTTGGTTCTGATGGCAGTAGGCCCGGAAGTATCTTTCAATTTTCTGATTCTTTCTTTCAGTCAGGCCATTGGTTTGGGGATGATATCCGGATGAGAGGCTGACGGTCACTCCGAGGAGTTTGAAGAAGTACTTCCATACTCTCTAGGCAAATTGGGGCCCATGATCAGAGACGATGTCCTCTGGGATGCCGAAGTTGCGGAAGACATGGTGGAATAGTAGCTCTGTTGTTTCGAAAGCAATCGGCAGTCCTTTGAGGGGTAGTAGTTTACAGGCTTTAGAGAATCTACCCACGGCCACTAGGATGCAGGAGTTGGAATCGGAGTTGGGCAACCAATATCGATGTTGGAGGAGCGAGAGGGTCCACTGGCTGCCTGGGAGTCCAGTTCCCAGAGATGAATGAAGTGAGTCCAGAAGGTTTAAGTGCAAAGATGGAGGGACGTACGTCTTACCCTCTGGACCTCCGAATGGAGCAGGTTCATTTTGTGAGTCGATTTGGATTTGTTCTTCTAATGCCCACTGGTTAGGGCTCACAATCATGGCTGGAGGGAGAATTGAGTGAGGAGGAGATGGCTGATCAGGTTGATGAACACAGGACAGGGCATCAGCCTTAATGTTCTTTGAACCGGATGTATAGATGATGGTGAAGTCAAAGTGGGTAAAGAACAAGGTCCATCTAGCCTGACAGGAATTGAGACGTTTGGCTTCACGTAGATATTCCAGATTTCTATGGTCAGTGATAACTTAGAATGGGTGGTTTGCTCCCTCCAGCCAATGCCTCCACTCCTCCAGGGTCAGCATGATGGCCAACAACTCACGATTGCCAATGTTGTAGTTCTGCCCCGCTTGGGTTAGCTTCTTGGAGAAGTAGGCACATGGATGAAGGACAGGAGGCGCCAGCTCCTATCATAGAAGCATCTGCAGTGGGGAAAATATTTATTTGATCCCCTGCTGATTTTGTAAATTTTCCCACTTACAAAAAAATTAAGGGTCTGTAATTTTTATGCTAGGTTTATTTTAACGTATAGAGACAGAATACCAACCAAAAAAATCCAGAAAAAGATGCTCACATTATATAAAGGTTCCGGAATGATTTGCACATTTCATGATGTGAAATAAGTATTTGATCCCCAAGCAAAACATGACTTAGTACTTGGTGCAGAAACCCTTGTTGGCAAGCACAGAGGTAAGAGTTTTTTTGTAGTTGGTCACCAGGTCTGCACACATCTCATCCACTCATCTTTACAGATTCTCTCTAAATCCTTAATGTTTCTTGGCAACTCAAAGTTTCAGCTCACTTCACATATTTTCTATAGAATTAAGGTCTGGGGACTGTCTAGGCCACTCCATGACCTTAATGTGGTTCTTTTTGAGCCACTCCTTTGTTGCCTTGGCGCTTTGTTTTGGGTCATTGTAATCCTTGAAGACTTATCCATTACCCATCTTCAGTGTTATGGTGAGGGAAGGAGGCTCTCGTCCAAGATTTTTACAGTACATGGCCCCGTCCATTAGCCCCTCAATGCTGTGAAGTCATCCTGTACCCTTAGCAGAAAAACAGCCCCAAAACATAATGTTTCCACCTCCGTGCTTGACTGTAGGGATGGTGTTCTTGGGGTCATAGTCAGCATTTCTCTCCCTCCAAAACACGGCGAGTCGAGTTAATGCCAAAGAACTCAATTTTGGTCTCATCTGACCACAGAACTTTCTCCCAAGCCTTCTCTAAATCATTTAGATGTTCTTTGGCAAACTTTAAATGGGCCTGTACATTTGCCTTCTTGAGCAGGGAACCTTGTGGGCGCTGCAGGATTTCAGTCCATTGTGTTTCCTTTCTTTTCTTTTTCCCTTCTCTATATGGAGTTAGTGTGTTACCAATGTTTGCTTGGTGACTGTGGTCCCAACTGCATTAAGATCATTAACAAGCTCCTCCTGGGAAGTTCTGGGCTGATCCCTCACCTTTTTCATGATCATCCTTACCCCATGAGGCAAGATCTTGCACGGAGCTCCAGACCAAGGGCAGTTGATGGTTATTTTGTGTTTCTTCCATTTCCGAATAATCTCACCAACAGTTGTCTCCTTCTCACCAAACTTCTTGCTGATGGTCTTGTAGCCCAATCCAGCCTTGTGCAGATCTACAATCTAGTCTCTGACATCCTTTGACATCTCTTTGGTCTTGCCCATGGTGGTGGGAGAGGTTGGAATGGAAGAAACAGATTGTGTGGACAGGTGTCTTATACACCTAACGAGCTGACATCAGGAGTAATTTCTTAAAGTGGCAGGACTAATCTGTGTTCCACATGGACACGTAACCAATCTGTGGGAGCCAGAATTATTGCTGGTTGGTAGGGGATCAAATACTTATTTCACTCACTGAAATGCAAATCAATCTCTAACCTTTATATAATGTGTTTTTTCTGGATTTTTTGGTCTGTATTCTGTCTCTATCCATTAAAATAAACATACCATAAAAATAACAGACCCTTAATTTCTTTGTAAGTGGGCAAACTAGTAGAGGATCAAATAAATATTTGTACCTCTACCACGAACGGCAGGTTGGGATTTGGATGAGCTTGGATAGGAGCAGAGCAAAAGGCTTCCTTGAGGTTATTAAAGGTGTTGAAGGCTTTGAGGTTCAAGGACAGAGACTTGGGTCGGTTTCGGAAAAGGGAGGTTAAAGGAGCGGTTAGGTGGCTGAATCGGTGAATAAAGCGTCTGTAGAAATGTGCAAATCCTAGAAAGCGTTGGAGTTCCCGGATATTGGTGGGTTGTGGCCAGTCTTGTACCGCTTGTAACCTGGACTGATCTATCTGGATGACCTTGGGACTGGTGATCGCTGCTAGGCACTGGATGGTAGTTTGGTGGGGAACTCGCACTTTTCAAGTTAAAGGGGTCATATGATGCGATTTCAAGTTTTCCTTTCTCTTTGGAGTGTTACAAGCTCTTGGTGCATAAAGAAGATCTGTAAAGTTGCAAAGACTAAAGTCTCAAATCCAAAGAGATATGCTTAATAAAAGTTAAGAGTCAACCACGCCTACCTAAAATGGCTCGTTCTAACACGCCCCCACATATCTACGTCACTATGTGGACATTTTTGCATAATGCGGCCCAAATGTGCATGCAAAGAAATAAGGCATGGTTTCAGGAACAGCAGTATTTGTTGATGCAGCCATGTCAGGGAGACTATGTATTTCAGTGTGAAAGCAAAAGCACTTTACTTGGCCTTCCGAAAGTAGACGCATTTAGGAATCTTTAAGATTACTTACAACAGAACAGCACAACCCAGATGTTTGAATTTGTGCAAAGCATTTTATGGACAACAGTTTTTTGAACCTAGAAGAGTTATAAAGATGCTGCACTATTATAATTTCTATTAAACTGTGCACAGAGGCTATTTCTAAAAAAAAAAAAAAAGGTAAATTCCGCTTTGCTATGGACAATATGGCGCTTCTCGATATCGTTGAAGTAAGTATGTTTGTTATTGTTTAAGTATTTGCTTTGACTGTTCAATGCAGAGTTTCGCACCAGGACGGGATAAAGGTTAACGACGTCGTGCCTCTGTGTGTGTGAGGAGAGAGAGAGTGGGTGTGTGTGAGGGGAACAGGGTCACAACACAGGAGAGTGAACTGCCTGTCAGAATTCATAGCACCTCAGCTGTCTTAACCGCGGCTTGTGTACTGCATCAACACTGTGTCTGTCACTCGACTCTGTTGCCCTTTCGGGCTTGAACTGATGGTAAAACTAATGACATTATTAACTGTCTTGATTTTTACTTTGAAAGCTGAAGCTCGCGATTTTGTTAAGGGGCGTTACATTTCCGACGTGTGTTTGTGGTGTTCGGCCAATCACAATGCACGGAGTCAGCTGGCCAATCAGAGCAGACTCTGCTTGTCAAAGGAGGGGGCTTTGTTGAATACGAGCCGGCCTTCGTTGTTTGAGAGAGGCGAGGCATAGAGGACCTACACTAATGTTCAGTATTTGAAAAATAATGTGTTTTTTGAACATTAAAGCATGTCAACATATTCTGTTACACCAAATACACAATTAAAATAATGATCTTTAACCTCCTGGGGTCGACAGTTCTGCCAGCAGAATTTTTGCAGAAGATTTGAAGATGACAGCGTAAGAACTACAAATGCTCCTTATCAACTCGACAAATATAAGAGTAATCAGCATTTAAATCGGTCCTGTAAAGGGTATATTTTTATTTGTGTGCACTCACAATATAAACAAAACATTGTGCTTTTGCAAAATAAAGAAAAATATACAGGGTGTGCTTTTAGCCATCTCATTCTCCGCGCATATCTGTTTGAAAAGCGTCACTAAAATGAACTGAAACTCAGCGAATATTTGAATCACACACATGAGAGATATATCTATAGAAACCTTAACATGTCTACTTTTAAACTAAGTAAGTCATGATGAAAACAAGTATTATGTGTCAAAGTAATCAGTATGAAACCAACGCGATGTCAAGTCTTGGCCGTCGCCTTCATTATCGCTAATGTGACCACGCCCACGCGCCAATCGCGCTTTTGTTATTACAATAGTCCACGTGAAACACGCGCATGTAAACACCCACATCACAGCAAACAAACCAGCAAACAATAGCAGAGAGCTTTTTCTAAAGGTCAATCTCGACTACTGAATTCTGGAAAAAAAGGAGCGTGAGAGCAAGAACGCTTTTGGATTTTCAACAGAACGACAAGAACAGCGCCACCGGAGCCTGATATTCAGTGGGAGGATATTAGCTAAGTCTTTTTCCTTTATTTGCTACTTGCATTATTGCTATTCTGACGTAACTTGTACACATTTTACTAGTTAGGCTTTCTCCAAACTATAATTCCTGACTAATTGTATAATCAAGTGAAACATTATGAAGATTCAGTCACTGCATATATGTCTCACAAGCCAGGAAGTTTTTTTGATGTTCTATAAAATAGACAGCAATTATATAAAAGTAATGTGAGTTATAATGTTAGTATGTTGAATGTTTTATACTCGGTCACTGGCGTTCGCGATCATCTGATGTGTAAACGTATCAAGTAAGCTGTAAATAAGTGATGCATCGACAGACATATAAGCGCGTCCTTTCTTATACCGCGGTCAAGTGAGCAGCCATTGTGAACACCTGGTCAAGCCAGCCGCCACCTGGATTCAGCCGCACGTCTGTTTGTGGTATTACGGTACGGATACACGAAGTGGCCAAAAAGCTGAGGAAGACCTATATTTCAGCGGTTATTAATTAAATGTGGCCAAAAACATGCGGGGGGGGGGACTATTAACAAGCACATTAATATAAAACATTATAAAAGATAAAGTTATATTATGTTCGAATATTATTCTGTGTAGTTTTCCACAAAAATAAGGTCTGTTAAAATACATTATAACACTGATTATTTCCTACTTTTTTATACATGCATTATTCAAATTCCTTCAGTTAACACGAAAATTTCTTATTTCAATAAATTCTTTATCAGAACGACCAAGTCTCTGTGTCAACTTTCACTGGGTTTTACAGTGGAATTATGGAGAAAATTAAAGGCAAAATCTATCACAATGCATTATAGCACTGACCATTACTTGACATTTATACAGACATTATTCAAATTCCTTCTGAGTTAACATGAACATTTCTATTCATACCTCTTCAGAATGCCCAAGACTCTGTCTGTCAACTTTCACGTGGTTTTACTGTGGAATTATGGAGAAAATTAAAGACAAAGTCTGTCACAATGCATTATAGCACTGACTATTTCTTGACATTTACACAAGCATTATTCAAATTCCTTCAGAGTTAAAATGGAGATTTCTATTCATACTTCTTCAGAATGCCCAAAACTCTGTCTGTGTCAACTTTCACGTGATTTTACTGTAGAATTTTTGAGAAAATGAATGGCAAAATCTGTCACAATGCATTATAGCACTGACTTTTTCTTGACATTTACACAGGTATTATTCAAATTCCTTCAGAGTTAACATGGAAATTTCTATTCATACTTCTTCAGAATGCCGAAGACTCTGTCTGTGTCAACTTTCACGAGATTCTACTGTATAATTTTAGAGAAAATTAATGGCAAAGTCTGTCACAATGCATTATAACACTGACCATTCATTGACATTTATACAGGCATTATTCAAATTCCTTCAGAGTTAAAATGGAGATTTCTATTCATACTTCTTCAGAATGCCCAAAACTCTGTCTGTGTCAACTTTCACGTGATTTTACTGTAGAATTTTAGAGAAAATTAAAGGCAAATCTGTCACAATGCATTATAACACTGACCATTCCTTGACATTTATACAGGCATTATTCAAATTCCTTCAGAGTTAACATGAACATTTCTATTCATACTTCGTCAGAATGCCCAAGACTCTGTCTGTGTCAACTTTCACGTGATTTTACTGTAGAATTTTTGAGAAAATTAAAGGCAAAGTCTGTCACAATGCATTACAGCACTGAGCAATTCCTGCTTTTTCTATAGGCATTACTCAAATTCCTTCAGAGTTAACATGAAAATTTCTATTAATACTTCTCCAGAATGCCCAAGACTCTGTCTGTGTCAGCTTTCACTGGGTTTTACTCTGGAATTATGGAGAAAATTAAAGGCAAAATCTATCACAATGCATTATAGCACTGACTATTTCTGGACATTTACACAGGCATTATTCAAATCCCTTCAGAGTTAACATGAACATTTCTATTCATACTTCTTCAGAATGCCCAAGACTCTGTCTGTGTCAACTTTCACTGGGTTTTACTGTGGAATTATGGAGAAAATTAAAGGCAAAGTCTGTCAGAATGCATTATAGCACTGACCATTCCTTGACATTTACACAGGCATTATTCAAATCCCTTCAGAGTTAACATGAACATTTCTATTAATACTTTTGCAGAGTGCCCAAGACTCTGTCTGTGTCAACATTTACTGGGTTTTACTGTGGAATTATGGAGAAAATTAAAAGCAAAGTCTATCACAATGCATTATAGCACTGACCATTCCTTGACATTTACACAGGCATTATTCAAATTCCTTCAGAGTTAACATGAACATTTCTATTCATACTTCTTCAGAATGCCCAAGACTCTGTCTGTGTCAACTTTCACTGGGTTTTACTCTGGAATCATGGAGAAAATTAAAGGCAAAGTCTGTCACAATGCATTATAACACTGACCATTCATTGACATTTATACAGGCATTATTCAAATTACTTCAGAGTTAACATGAAAATTTCAATAAATTCTTTGTCGGAACGACCATGTCTCTATCTGTGTCAACTTTTACGAGATTTCACTGTAGAATTTTTGAGAAAATTAATGGCAAAGTATGTCACAATGCATTATAACACTGACCATTCCTTGACATTTACACAGGCATTATTCAAATCCCTTCAGAGTTAACATGAACATTTCTATTAATACTTTTGCAGAGTGCCCAAGACTCTGTCTGTGTCAACATTTACTGGGTTTTACTGTGGAATTATGGAGAAAATTAAAAGCAAAGTCTATCACAATGCATTATAGCACTGACTATTTATTGACATTTACACAGGCATTATTCAAATTCCTTCAGAGTTAACATGAACATTTCTATTCATAGTTCTTCAGAATGCCCAAGACTCTGTCTGTGTCAGCTTTCACTGGGTTTTACTCTGGAATTATGGAGAAAATTAAAGGCAAAGTCTATCACAATGCATTATAGCACTGACTATTTATTGACATTTACACAGGCATTATTCAAATTCCTTCAGAGTTAACACAAACATTTCAATAAATTCTTTTTCAGAACATCCATGTCTCTATCTGTGTCAACTTTCACGTGATTTTACTGTAGAATTTTTGAGAAAATTAAAGGCAAAGTCTGTCACAATGCATTATAACACTGACCATTCCTTGACATTTGTACAGGCATTATTGAAATTCCTTCAGAGTTAACATGAACATTTCTATTCATACTTCTTCAGAATGCCCAAGACTCTGTCTGTGTCAACTTTCACTGGGTTTTACTCTGGAATTATGGAGAAAATTAAAGGCAAAATCTATCACAATGCATTATAGCACTGACCATTACTTGACATTTATACAGACATTATTCAAATTCCTTCTGAGTTAACATGAACATTTCTATTCATACCTCTTCAGAATGCCCAAGACTCGGTCTGTGTCAACTTTCACTGGGTTTTACTGTAGAATTATGGAGAAAATTAAAGGCAAAATCTGTCACAATGCATTATAACACTGACCATTCCTAGACATTTATGCAGGCATTATTGAAATTCCTTCAGAGTTAACATGAACATTTCTATTAATACTTTTGCAGAGTGCCCAAGACTCTGTCTGTGTCAACATTTACTGGGTTTTACTGTAATCAACAAAATGTGAATATTCAAAAAAAGCAAAACAACTGGGGTTCAAGAGTTCGTGATTTAATATTCAAGCAAGGCACAAGGTATTTATAGATCCATTCGAATAGCAGGCGGACAGGAGACAGGTACTGACGCAGGCCAGGTAATAACACACACATACATAGAGAAAAATGCAACTTCTTCAAGTCTGAGTTGTTCAAACCCAAGCACTAATCAGGAACTTTCCCTAAATATCCAGATATGAAGTACTTTTACTACACGTTTCAGACAAAAGTTTTCATTGTTTTGAAATATGAAAAATAAAGTAAACTGTAAATTGGTCATGTACATGAGAGGCCTTAATGACCTAAGCTTTCAAAGAAGATTATATGTATGTTTTAACATGTTGGGTGCTTTTCTCCAACCAACGACAGATGACATTCTACACATGTAATTCTATGCTATTCAACTTTCACATGAGGAAGTCCTTTAAATTATTTAAGATTTCACAGAATAATATTAATTAACAACTTCATAAACCAGATGAAAGATATATATTGAAGTAGCAGTGTATTTCAGAATCCACCTCTTCAGAATCAAAATGTAACAACAAATGAAAATACCAAATCATTTCAGGTTCAAGCTTTGCACAAACAGCAATCCCAGGGTGCATTTTGTGCATGTTCAAGCTGCGTTGTGTCCATCTCCACACACAGTGCATGAAACCACCGATTACAGCTGTCACACCGAATCTGTAAAAATAACAAATTTTACATTTTTACTTTTATAAAAAAAAAAAACACAAAACTTTCATTCAAACCGATTGTATAGACAAAATCGATATATTTTTAACATGATGTCCAAACTTGAACATTATTTCACCAAAAATGCTACCGTCATGGTTACAAGTTGTCTTTTATTATTTACAGTAGTTGGCAATCTGCAATAGTTGATAATATGAACTTGACAGCTACCAAAGACCAAGTGCAAGGAAAAGAGCTATATCCTTAGTGTGTAGCAGATATCTATTTTCTATTAAAGCCACTAAATTGTAGCGTCTCGACCAATCTGACACACTAATTTTTATTTGATATAACAAATCAATTATTCATTAGATTAACAAAACGTTTCCAGTCCCCTCATTCAATAGACTGGATGCCAGGGCTTCGCTTGAACACAATCCCCCACCTTGATCACCATGACAAATAATCATGATATCACTGGTTTAGGACTAAAAGGAATGTAGGGGAGAACTCCCAATTTTACTCAGAGAAAGCAACCAAATGCCAGAGAAAGGGGACTGTTCTCTAATTAATTCATCGGCAAACCTTTCTTTGATTGCATAACCCTATCTCTTTGGTCATTGTGTATTACCATTACTGTCTGGTATATTGTCTGTTGTAGTGTATGCTGTTTATTCATGTTATCATAGACCACTAATTAATATAACCTCACCTATACCATGTTTGGTATCTATGAATTCGCCTTCTTATGAACGAAACAAGTGTGTATATTATATGCTGATACCTATGCAACATATTGATGTTCTAAGATTTTTTACTAATTTGTGCCTCAACACCCAAGCTAATTACATATGCAAAATACCAGGCTTACAGACAAAGAGTCATAAAAATCCCCAGTATTTCCAACCTCCCGCTTGGGATTTCAGCCTTCCTCATTGGACGAACCCATCTTGAGAGGCGTGAATCTCTGCAGGCTTTAAAAGGCCACACTCCATGTGACCCGCCCCAGTCAGTGGTTCGGTCAGAAGCAAAGATGAAGATGTGAGAAACGCTCCAGGATAACAAAGCTCGTGCCAGGCTCCGGCCTAGTCCTTTCATTCATCAAGTGACTCTGACTCAAACTAGCTCTTTCTCATCAACCAACTTCAGCAAGAGCTTGGGGCCTTAAGATTGCATCAGGAATCTTTTTCAGACATACGCAAGTATCAAACTTAGTCGATTTAATTGATGCATTAAGTATCAGTTACACCTTTTTACAAGGTTTGTTTGAACTAAGAATCTGACGTTTTCCCTCAGGTTTTAGATCTGCTGAATATGCAAAATGGTTCCATAAATGTCATTCCTTATGTCTCTTTCTTTAGTGCTAAACTTTAACCCTTTCCTATACCAACTGTATGTGTGTGTGTGTGTATATGTGTCTGTTAGACCGGCTTATGTGTTATGTAGTTGTAGACTAGTTTAAGTGTTTATTTAGTTAATAAAACCTTACTTGTATCACACTTGACGTGTTCATTGTTTACTCATAACCGGAGTCAATAATCATGCGGATTTACGTTACAAACTTATAGAATTGTACAGTAAGAAAGTTATTTCCTTTAACCAGGAAATTAACGTTCTTAGAATTGACAAGACGGTTGACCCTGAGTGGTCAGCTAAATATCTACAGTGGATCTAAAATATTAATAATTAATCATAATTAGTTATGGTTAATTATTCATATTTCCCATGAGCTGATTCGCTACAAAATGCAAGCACTTTAATCCAGTAACCAGCACAAAATAAAGCAATTAAAAATAACACCTTACCCAGCCAGTAATGGAAGGCTCCGGACTTGGTGGTTCGCGTCGTGAACACATGGAACAATTGTTCTCTGCGTCAAACACTAATGAAAAACCAATTTGACCAATTTATACTTTATGAGCAATACATATTTAAAAAAAAAAAATAATAATAAAAAAAAAAAAAAAACCATACCTGAAGCTCAGTATTTCAAGTGCCAAAGCTGTAGTTCTGTGCCATCTCTTCTGTAGTACTCCAAAAATTATATGTAGGTAATTTAGGGAAGCGAAATGCCACAGGACTGCCTGCAATCTAAATACCCAAAAAAAAAAAAACCTAAGAAATAAGACAGAAAGAAAATATGTGATGTACACAATATAAATACTGTATGTACTGTATATTGTGTACTGTAGTCATTTAAATATTGTAAATAGCTCTTCTCCAAATATGGAGATAGCACAAAAAATCATTGTCAGAATACAAGAATGTAGCTAAACATCTATGTTATTGTACCATAATGACCATCACACCACAGCTATTTCCATCTTGCTGAACCGGGTGCTGCATAACAGCTCCTTTGAACATAATATCTGCCCACTCTCTCTTACGGTGGTGGATAGTCCTTATCTGAAAGTATTCACTGTGTGACAATGAAATGTTAAAATATAAATCTTCTTTATATATGTGCAAAATACTACAATGTAATTACATAGATGGAATGTAGTGTATATGATTACATTGAATAAACTAAATTGCATAAGAACCAGAATTTTTGGGCAGCAGCTTCTGAATCTGCCTGTTCTGCAGGGTTGCTTGAAGGATCCACCAAATACACACTGCTTTCTGCTGCATTGACGTACTGTAACCACATGAACCATACATTCACAAAATATTCACCACAACACCAGAACATCGGGAAATGTACAGCAATATACAAGTGTTAAATGAAAACTAACCAGAAACTTCCAGTGTATATTTTCAATGTTAACAAAGGACACAATGACTTTGTAGTTGTCAAAGTTAACCTGTAACACATCAAAATTATTTTCATTATATGATATTAACACAGAAATGACTTCAGTTAATAAACATTTATCATTGACATTATTTTTGGTTTTGCTTCATCATGTACATACAGTCAAACTCGTTTACACATCAGCAAACGTCTAAACAATTATCAATCTCTGAACCCTTTGTACCTTCGCTAAACAAATTTAACTTTTTTATCCCCAAAAAATTACCTTTGACCAACTCTGCCTCCTGACTGTTGTTCTGTCCCTAAAGAGGATCACAGTAGCTGTGTAGTGGTTCAAGACATAGATGGTTTTCTCCAAATGCAGTTTATTGACAGTGTGATGTAAGAAGCACTCAATGACCTAACATCAATCAGATAGATAGTACATCAGAAATAATGACATTACATTATTTTACTTTAAAACTTTTGAACAGGGAGCTGCAAGCTTTTGAGCTGCAAGGCCAAGTGCTCAAACCTATCCTTCAAGGGTGGCAAGACATTTTTTTTTTATTTAACAGTCTGTTTATCTTTCATGTACAGGGTTAGGTGCACAGGCAAAGTAATGATATCTATTTGATAATAGCTTATTGTGTCTCAAGACAAATCATGATATTTTTTATATTTGCTTTAAAGTTAGATTTTTTTAAGATGCATTTAAAAACACATATTTACAAAGACCTAATTACTTACAAGATTGGCATATGAGCACAACACGGTGTTGCATTAATGTGTTTAGATGATAACAAGTCACTGCGACTGTTTAACACTACATTTGTGCATTTTTAAGTACATTTTCATGATTATGCTGCTGCACTGTTTGCCCTACATACCTCGCCTGTTAGCCAGTTATGAGGCCTAAGTGATCGGAGGTCACTGTGGCGGACGATTAAGTTCTTTCTAAATTGAGAAGAGACCACAGAAGCGACCACTTCTGTGTCATTTTCCCCCCACAATGCAGCTAGCTGAGGGTGAAGAAAATAATACATTACAATAGATATGAAACAATTACTGCTGTTAGTGCAATGACAATACTTCATTTTGATTAAAATCACCTGTGATGGAGCATCATTGGTTTGAGTGGTACTTCCCTTTGTGTCCTCCTGCTGATGTTCAGTGAAGTCAGATGTGGCCTTACAAAAAATGAATAAACTGAATGAATATAAATGTACATATTGAATGCAAACCATTTTAAAATACAGAATGAAATCATATTACATGAGAAAACTATATGCGTCTTCCTGTTTTTACATAAACTTTTTTATATACATATACCTGTGTTTGGATGATATTTTCTATATTTTCTTCATCAGCTATTTGTGGCTGCTGCTGTGAAAAGTTCTCTCTCCTTTTCTGTTTAAAATAAGTTACAGTTTCAATTTGTTACATTTGCTTTAGAATAAAAAATTCTAAGCACTACAATAGGGTGTAGGAATAGTCAAAATCACAAAACATGAGTGTACTTCAGTGTCACTTCAAACCTCTTCTAATAATTACTTTCAATGACAGGTCCAGCACTAAAGGTGACACGTACAGTCCTGTACGCTTCTGCTTTGTTCTCCATACTTCCTCTTTCACTCGAAAGGACTTGAAAACATATGCATAGTTAAATACTTGTACACACAATTGAAAAAAAATCTGTACTCAGGCCTATTGTTTTTTAAATGTGATCAGGCAAAAGCAGCAATCTTATTTGTTACTTAGGTGCTGGCCACTGAAGTGATTTTATTAACAACAAGTATCCCATACTTTCTTCCTGCATCTTTCCATGTCTCCATATTCAAGGAGCAGTGCATCATGCATCTTTTGGTATACTCGAACAAAGTCATCCAGTCTTGTAAACTGCCTTCTTTGGAGCCGAATTTGCTTTAGGTCCCATTGACTCTTCTCCATGATGCCCTGTGTTCGGTTATCTTCAGTGAAGTTCTGAAAATGTAAGTACATCTGTTATCTGTTGACATTCTAAGGGACAACATAAAATATGATTTAAATAGAAAAAAAAATTAGATGGTTCTTGCAAAACTGTACCTGTTTCTTTGATTGTTTGACTTTGTTATAGAGCTTACTCAAATTCTGGTATGCTGAGCTTGTCCCATGACGTCCTAGATCCCCTAAAGACAATTAGAAGATTGTAAAAGTACTGGACACAAATACTGTATTGATGCATTGCTTAATAAATAGTTGTCTTAAATCAATTTAACTACCTAACATCATTCCAGACCACAGAATGGCATGCGGGAGGAAGTATTTGGCCAAACGGGAAATGAATGTTGGTGTGTAATAAATGTTGGAATCACCATCAAGGTCAAGTGGTGCACTGTTGATTGTTGTTCTGAAATGATCCATGATTGATGTGGTCCCGACATCATGCTGAAAAGCACATTTCATTATTTCAGACATATTTCAAATGTATATGCATAATGCATTATTACAGTTTTTTACACTCATTTTTGCACTAATAAAATAACCTTCATGTCATTTTTCAAAACTCTAGACACAAAACTCAAAACAGTCATTATTTGTAACACAGGCTGTCCAATGTTCAAAACTTTGCATTTTGCGTTCATATCTTTAAATAAGCCTGCCATTTGCAGAAGCATTGGTTCAAAAAACTAATTTATTATGAAATATCATAGAACATTACTTTAGATCACCCATACACAAGATACCCATAGATTCACGGTGTAGTTTTAAGTACAATCATTAAATATAGTTGTTCAAAACACATGAAACAGCTTTCATTATGGTTCTACACATTCATACACCATTGCAATAGACTAGAGAGAAAAGTACAGACACTGGAATCATTAAACAAAATGTGAAAATTATTGATGAAAAACAACTCACTGCAGGTTTTTCAAAAAACTTGAAATAAGAAAAAAATTAGATGAGAAAAACAGATAAGAAAAAACTACAGTAGGCCTACAGTAAAATGTCAACTGAAGTGTTCCTCACTGCACTTCTATGTTTTTATCAACCCTGTCTTGTGAATTTGGCCACAGGTTTTTGAGCACATCATAATGGATGTTTTCATTAGATAAACATCTTGGAAAAAATCTTCTGGCATGGCAAATACAGGCCTGACATTGGTCTCCTCCTGTGATGTCACTGCACGCATCATCCATGGCCTGGAGAAGAGTGACTTGTTTGTGAGGGTGCCTATAATTGTGAACCTTCCACCTCCATGTGGAGAAAAATTCTTCAGTCGGGTTACAGTAAGGAAAGGGTATTGTGGGGGTAAATACAAGGTGATAAACTGTGGATGGGCATGAAACCATGATTGATCTCAGTGCTGTTGTTAGGAATTCTAGGCCCATTGCACTGATTTTGCTGTGGGGCCTCAAAATCATATTCAGTGGGGGGTGGTCAGGCCCCCCAGCGAACATCGTTCTGGGCCCTTCTCAACCGCTGGACTCTCAGCCTCTCCTCCATGTCATGGCCAGGTTAAAGCCTGCTTCATCCAAAAATATGAATGGCTTTCATCAGCTTCCAGCTCTATCACCCTCTAAAAAGGCATTTACAGTATTGTAGGAAAAACAAATACTGATAAAAATCATATATAATTTTTGGGGTTTGTTGTTTTCTCCCAACAACAGGCATCTTGAAACTGATCATACCTGAACATACTCAGTTGCTTCACTTTCATAATCTAAACATTTAATATGGTTCAGAATTTTCCATAAAAGCTATGCTTCAAGAGTAATGCAACAGTTAAGCAGCATTTTGAGCAGTTATCCATTGATAGTTAGATCATTGTAAGGAAATGAATAGACACTCAACTCAGATGTAATGCGTGAGTTGCATTTTGAAATAGTAATGCTTTGATGTTAAGTTGTCATTTTGAACCAGTTATTTTAGTTCAATGAACAAAAGATCTTTCGTTCATGTGTATTGTATTCAAGCATTTGGAAAAAGTGTTAAGCCTTTTGAAAAATTTACGTTTTGATCATCGGTTGTGAATTATGTGTCTAGAGTTTTGAAAAATGACATGAAGCTTCTGTTATAAGTGCAAAAATGATTGTAAAAAACTGTAATCATTTATTCTGCTTAACAGCAATCTCAGCTATGACTGCTTGACCTTATTTGAGATGTAGGATACATCCTGGACAAGTGCTGATTGAATCAGGAAACAGAATAAACAGAATTTAAATTTTAACCCATAGATGTCTACTCTGCAGGGGGTTCAACAGTGGCAAGCAGGTCTGGTTGGTTTTTATTCTACACTATACTGTATTATTATCTGTGAGGCCATGTGCTGAACATTTTTTAAAATTGTAACATTATTTCATACCTTGTAGTCTTCAGCAATGATGTTTTTGTCATCTAGTTCAAAGGTACCCCTTTGCTGCATAAGCAATTGCAGGTTATTGTAGTGCTTTGCTACATTTGCTCCATTGCAAAGACTGCAAGACAGTACTGTTGAACTAGAAAGCACCTCATCCACCTCTTTCAGTGTTGAACAACATACAAGGAGGCCAAAGATGTGCATTGCCAGTGTGTAGTGTTTGGGAATTCTACAAAAAAAAACAATTATTATTATTATTACATTTCATTTTCAAACTGTGTCATACCCCATAAATACATACTGTTTTTTGCAAAGATCCTTGGCATTCCTCATGATGTGACTTAAACATCTATGAAGAATGGGGAGGTCAAATGTTTCTGTTGGATGCTGTCCAGTAATTAAAAGGAAGTACTTATGCAGCAGATCCTCCAGACCTGTTCTGCAGAATGTAATAGAAATGGAGTGCATAAGCACAAGGTAGCCATCACATATTATCATGACTGGCCTTTTGATTGCCACATTTCCATACATCCTGATGACATCAGTCTGAAAAGCCTGCAAGAAGTATGTCACAGATGCTGTGGTGTGGTCGCATGTGACATGGGTTGCCACAGGTAAAGGTGATGCACCCTTGGATGGATTTCTAACAACCAGCTCATAAACAAAGTATGGTGGACTTTCTGAAATGTTTTTTTTAATTACACTCCCTGTCCAAGTACACTATGTCGTTCTTACATCTTTTGTAGAAGACAGAAAGTGTCTTATTTGACCACAACATAACTCCTTTGGGGTGCATCATTACCTTCTGCAGGACATCATTGTCTGTGCCATGCTGTTGGTCAATCAGTTCTTTTAAACTTGGAAGCTCATCAGAATTAAGTCGGGGTTTTTTTCTTTCACTCCATGAAATGTTTTTAGCACGTTTTTAGTTGGGGCATCATCCCTGCACCCTGAATCGATGACCATTGGTGTAATCTTTTGCATGGACTCCAAATACAAACTCCGCGGTAATTTTGTTTCCAGGAGTTCTGCAGTTGCCTGTCGTGCGGCTGCACGCACTGGCCTTCTTTGCAGTTCTTTGCTGTTATGGCATACATCACCTCCAGAGAAAACCACTGCTGCTTTTAGGGAGCTCTCATCAGCAACTTCAACATGTACTTCCACTGGGCAGTCTTCAAAACGACAGTACCCCTTACATGTAAAAATTGGACCCAGTGTCTGTGACCCCAGGGTTTTCACTCTGTGTTGCTTAAAAGCAAAGCTGCAGTATGGATGAATGGATTTGATGCCCTTGGCAATTACATTTGTCCCTTGGAGTCCTTGAAAAAGTCTGCCTTCCTGGTGTTGTCTTAGCTCTTGCCAGTCTTTGCGTTCAATGAAAAAGAAACATGGCTGACGTGGCAAAGAAAATGTGAAGAATTTAATTTCTTCCTCACTGCTTTGTGTTGAGATGTATGGTGATTTATTTTGCTCTATATCCTTGTCAGAAATCTGTAATACATAAATGTTTTTTACAAATTAGTAAATAAAGGCTACATGTTTGTAATATCTTAACCTTACATCTGTCATATAATTTCCTTTACTTTACTTTTTCCCTGTTTATTAGGTGAAATTCCGTAAATAAATATCAGAAATGTCTTGATACAGCCAAACTAATCCAAATTAAATTAATGTGAGTTGGAACATTAAAACCTTCGCAGACAGAGATAAATAACTGGCTATGTGTTAAAAAGTTAAATAAATTTTTCCAGTGAATGCTAACACAGATTACACTACAGTAATAACAACAAGAAATAAGAAAATTTTTCTACAGTAGCCTACTATTATGTTTCTAATGATTTTTAGTGTTGTTTCAATATTTTTCTTTTACCCAATTTTCTTGCATGGTACAGAAAAATGAAAAATGTAAACATTATTCTAACAAATATTAGTCACATTACAATTAATATGCAATGAATAATTGACTTGCTTCAGACATGCTGAAGTATTTACTTAATTGCATTTGTTATTGTATTATGATTTTATTATTCGTTACTTTTAATAGAATAAGTATGGTAAACTGTTTCACTTACGGAAGCACAATTTGATTCCAAGTTATCTGTTACAGGACTAGAGACTACATCACTGTCAGCCTTTGTGTCCGGCACATCCTGGAAAGACAGAGAGGGTGGGGTCATTTCTCAAACAAAGTGTGTGTTAGACTCCAAATGGAAAGCAAATTAAAGATAAAAAGTCACCAGACTGAAAGATGGACATTCAGGCTCTTCTTTGTGGCATGGAGGCAATACGCCATCCTAAGTATTTGAATGTTATCCAAAAAAATTAATTAGGTATTAGATTTCCCCGAAAATGCAAAAAAATTGCACATGCAATAACATTTACATGTGGCATTAATGCTTAAACATAATGCTATGAAAAGCAATACCCCAGAAAGGATAAACAAAAATGATACACACATTGGAATACTACACAAAGACATTTTCAAGTCTATACAATTGATAAATTACCTTGAATTGAAGCAGGCATGACCGAATAATTTTCTGGCGATTTGTAAGTGTATTTGGCACTTGCAAATCTTTACAGACATTGCTCCAAAACCCAGCAGAATTGTGAACACTGTACTCCTTTATATTGGTTGCAGGTCCAGCAAATTTTGTAATTATTGGTATAATTTCTTGCAAAGTTTTAGAAGTTGTCCGTCCCTTTGAAAAGAAACAAAAAACTATTATTGGAGGACACTATGCTTTTAACCAATATATTATGCTCCATCACAAAAGGGTGTTTCATTAATATGTTAAGTACATGTGTAATACAATAATTTAATACAGGAAAACGCTAGGTTTGTAGAGTATTATGTGAGTTCACTGTAACACTTGCCTTTCCAAATGTTTTGAAAGTGCTGACTCTGAAATCAAAATACACGGCGAATGACATTACATCCACATGGCAATGCATCACAATGTCTGCAATAAACCTGCTCTGCATTTCTCCCCCCAATTGCCTGTCACCGGCTAAAGCTGTAAAAGTTTCTGCTAAGCTTTAAAATATGATGCCATAATAAGATATTATTGTATTGCAGTGTTATTTAAAGTGTCATTGTTCAACAATGGTAGCCATTGAGTATAAATTGTACAAGAACAATGATATAAATTTAGACAAAACTATCAGAAGTTATATGTCAAAACATTTATCTGTATATTCTAAGTAAATGTACTCATTCTGATATTTAAAATGTAGTGTTATATCTTATGAATAGCTAACAAAACAAAAGTTTTGTTTGTGCAAATGTGGCTTTGTATCAAATCAGTTTTAATGCACAAAGCACAGCAACCTATCATTGTCCTATTTGTAAACATCACCTGTGTATCAGGTCACAGCATTTTAGATTGTTTGATTGTTTGGATGCTGACCTGTTTATACTCATCCTTGGATTCAAATCAGGATGAAACCTGCACAAGCAATGAATACATTTAAAATAATAATAATAATTTAAACAAACAAGACAACATGAATCTACATATTCCGACATAAATAAACAAATAATTAATAAATGGTTTGGAAAGATGCAAAAGTAAAAATGTGGGTACCTTTGGGTCTCTGTCCTGGTTTACATAGGTAGCACGCTTCATTAGTTATTTCTTGTTTTTGTAGGCTTTGTATAGCAGATCAAATAGGACTCACCTGCTGTGTGCTGAAGCTTTCCTAAGTCTTGTCAGCTGTGGCTGGTCTACACATCACTTTAAGCTTTTGTAGAAGGTTTTGAGTAAAGGTGGCTATGTTGTCCCATCTCAAGAATGTAAGCAATACTGGGAGAATGTTTGAAAAAAATTCAGCAAAAACATCCAAGCAGAAGCCAAGCAGATAGCATCAGCTAATCTAAATCTTAATTTAACCCTTTAATTGTCACCCGTCCCCTCTCTGTGTGACGCCTAAATTTACTTCACTATATTACAATTAAATATTAATCTAATCATGACAAACTATATATATATCGTTGGAAAGGTCTAAGAATCCTAAATAGCTATTTTTTCTCAGTTTTTTTGTTACAAATTATGTAGGAAAATGATTTATGACAAGGAGGCACTCAAAAATCTACATCATAACAGGGTTTGAGTTGGTAACAAAAAGTCTTCGTGTGCCTTTTTGTCTATTACATTAGACAACATTCAGACTTATATATCAATAAAAACCTGAAAATCTAAAATCATTCCTTTTGCAAACCCATTTTAACATGCAATGTACATCAAAATCAGATGAAAATCTTTTCAGTAATGACTTCATACAAAATGTACGTTTGGCTAGTGCACTTTCACGGTCTATTTCCAAAAAGTGAGGGACAGTTTAAGGGTTACACCCGTTACCTTAAAATATTTAATATTTCCAGTTTACGTACCTTTAACTTAAAATTAATTGAAACAACATTGGCTGATTCTTGTAAAAGTGGCACTTGCACAATAAATGTGAGTGCGCCTATAGAGAGGGACGTTCTAGAGTTAAATTGCAAATATTCAAATTATTCAATAGACTCCCCTAGAGACGAAAAAACATGGTGACAAAAACAGAAAAAGCCTACAATTAATGTAATTTAGGTATGGACATCAGTCTGATTTTGAGGAATAACTGATATATGCAGTTTTCATGTAACTCTGACAGGAATTTGAATAATGGCTGTGTAAAATTTTTTGGCAAGAAATAGTCCGTGCTATAATGCATTGTGCCGACTTTGCCTTTCAGTTCTCCATAATCCAGAGGAGTAAAACCACGTGAAAGTTGACAGACAGAGTCTTGGGCATTCTGAAGAGGTATGAATAGAAATGTTCATGTTAACTCAGAAGGAATTTGAATAATGTCTGTATAAATGTCAAGTAATGGTCAGTGCTATAATGCATTGTGATAGACTTTGCTTTTAATTTTCTCCATAATTCCACAGTAAAACCCAGTAAATGTTGACACAGACAGAGTCTTGGGCACTCTGCAAAAGTATTAATAGAAATGTTCATGTTAACTCTGAAGTAATTTGAATAATGCCTGTATAAATGTCAATGAATGGTCAGTGTTATAATGCATTGTGACATACTTTGCCATTCATTTTCTCAAAAATTCTACAATAAAATCACGTGAAAGTTGACACAGACAGAGTCTTCGGCATTCTGAAGAAGTATGAATAGAAATGTTCATGTTAACTCTGAAGGAATTTGAATAATGCCTGTGTAAATGTCAAGAAATAGTCAGTGCTACAATGCATTGTGATAGACTTTGCCTTTAATTTTCTCCATAATTCCAGAGTAAAACCCAGTGAAAGCTGGCACAGACAGAGTCTTGGGCATTCTGAAGAAGTATGAATAGAAATGTTCATGTTAACGCTGAAGGAATTTGAATAATGCCTGTGTAAATGTCAAGAAATAGTCAGTGCTAAAATGCATTGTGACAGACTTTGCCATTTCATTTCTCCCCCCCCCCCCCCCCCCAAAAAATTCTACAGTTAAAATCACGTGAAAGTTGACACAGACAGAGTCTTGGGCATTCTGACGAAGTATGAATAGAAATGTTCATGTTAACTCTGAAGGAATTTGAATAATGCCTGTATAAATGTCAAGGAATGATCGGTGCTATAATGCATCGTGACAGACTTTGCCATTCATTTTCTCAAAAATTCTACAATAAAATCACGTGAAAGTTGACACAGACAGAGTCTTCGGCATTCTGAAGAAGTATGAATAGAAATATTAATGTTAACTCTGAAGGAATTTGAATAATGCCTGAGTAAATGTCAAGGAATGGTCAGTTATAATGCATTGTGACAGACTTTGCCTTTAATTTTCTCCATAATTCTACAGTAAAACCCAGAGAAAGTTGACACAGAGACTTGGTCGTTCTGAAAAAGAATTTATTGAAATAAGAAATGTTCGTGTTAACTGAAGGAATTTGAATAATGCATGTATAAAAAAGTAGGAAATAATCAGTGTTATAATGTATTTTAACAGACTTTATTTTTGTGGAAAACTACACAGAATAATATTCGAACATAATATAACTTTATCTTTTATAATGTTTTATATTAATATGCTTGTTAATAGTCCCCCCCCCATGTTTTTGGCCACATTTAATTAATAACCGCTGAAATATAGGTCTTCCTCAGCTTTTTGGCCACTTCGTGTATCCGTACCGTAATACCACAAACAGACGTGCGGCTGAATCCAGGTGGCGGCTGGCTTGACCGGGTGTTCACAGATGGCGGCTCACTTTGCCCGCGGTTTTTTATCAGTGATGCACTTTATTTATCAGTATGATTTTAGTAATTGCTACAACTGTAGTGCACAGTCTAGTTAATTGCTAATTTATGATGCTAGACTATATGGTTAATATTATTTGGGTGTAGTGTAAAATGTAGTTTCTTTGTTATGGCATTCTGTTTTCTCTGAAGTATGCATTACTATTACTATAAGGTATACTCCACTTTGCATCACCTGCATCCTCTCACGTAAGGGGACGCTCATCAGTCTTTCAACTTCCATTCAGAATCTTGAGTACGTGTTGCCTTAACTATTTTACGATGTAATTTCATTTTTGATTTTGTTACTTCGTGGTAAAATATGTTTGCTTTGTGGTAATTGTGTTCTTTGTTTAGATATATTAGTACTAGTATCAGTGAACATCATAATAATAAGTAGTTTGTGTAAACAGCATGCTTGCATTTTTATTTCAGATGTGAGAATAACAAAAGAAACTTGCAAAGAGAGCCAAAGCAAAGCAGCCCACTCGGTCATGGAAATGGAGATTCCTGCCTGCACAAGAACCTGGACCACAGCTAAGACCATATGATGCACACTCTCCCATGAGTTATTTTATGTGATAGTTATATGTATGTAAAATATATACATTTCTTTTTTCCTCACATTCTTTCTTGTAGCAATTCCCTCTCAGTCACAAACCTTACTGAAAGGCTCATTATGCTGCTCATTATGCAGGCCTTTGTCTTCTCAAGTGTGAATCACATCAGTATACATGATCATTCACGCCCCCTCGCATATACCTTTTCTACACAAAATGTGTCTTAGACAATTTAAATCAATATATTATTTTCTGTGAATGAGTAAGATGATTTTAACAATTTTGAAGCAAAAACTCTAGACTTCAAGATAATTTCTCAAAAGTCTTGTGAACAAATGTTCTGTATGTGTTTTATGGCCTTATTTCAGTGAATTTAAAATTGTAGTTTTTCACTAAGCACGCATAAACACATCTCAAAAACACAATCACGTACATACAAGCTGCTCACATATTATTGTAGCCCAGTTAGTGCTGATTACGGTGTTATTAAACTTTAGGCATTCGAATGTTTGTAAGCAACTGAAAAAAGCACATGTCAGGGCATGTCAAAACGTTCCCGGCCCCAAAACACCCCTCGGACAACACAGAGGGATAAAATAGCATCATATGACCCCTTTAAGGAAGAGATGGAATTCCCTTAGCTTCTGTAGGACCTGCTCGACGTGGTGGCGATGTTTGGCCAGGTTCCGGAAGTATATCAGAATGTTGTCGATATAGACAATTACGAATGGGTGAAGGAACTCCCGGAACACATTATTCATAAAGTTCTGGAAGACTGACGGGGGAGTTGGACAGACCATATAGTATAACCTGGTATTCATAGTGTCCGGAGGGAGTGATGAAGGCTTCCACTCGTTGCCATCCCGAATGCGAACGAGGTTGTAGGTGCTTCGCAGGTCCAGCTTAGTTAGTGAAAACTGGAGCTCCATGTCGTTCTCCAGGGCAGCATGAAGACCCATTGGCAATGGATAAGATAATTTGATGGTTTGAGAGTTCAGAATGCGGTAATCAATACCGAGCAAGCCTCCATCATTCTTATCCATGAAGAAAAAGCTGGATGCAGCGGGAGATGTTGAAGGTTGGATGAACTGTTGTTTAAGAGCCTCCTGGATATATTCATCCATGGCCTTGAGCTCTGGGATGGACAACAGGTAAACTATTCCTTTGGGAAGAGTCGCACAGGCAGCAGGTCGATAGCACAGTCCCATGGCCGATGTGGAGGAAGTTGAGTCGCGGCTTGTTTGCTGAAGACATCCTGGAACGCCCGGTATTCCTGAGGTATTTTTCATTTTCTCTCCGGTTTGGGACTTTCGACACTGATGGAGTTGAGTTGGAGGATTGAAATCACTGAATAGGATGGACCAGGAACCTCATGAATGCTATTCTTTAGGCAGTATTCACTCCACCTCGTGATTTCGCTAGATCTCCACTGGATGTCTGGAGAGTGCTTGGAAAGCCATGGGTGTCCCAGGATGATATCCACTGTAGAACCCTCCAGCACCAGAAAAGATATCTCCTCACGATGTAAGCAGCCCACATGGAGAGTGATGATTGGGGTGCAGTGAGTCTCTTTTCCACGCCCTAGCAGTCTTCCCTGGATGGTGTGAATAGACAGAGTTTGAGGATGCTTCTTTAGTGCGAGTTGTAATTGATGAAGGGCTTTTAGTGAGATTAAGTTTCCTGATGACCCCGAGTCAATGAGGGCATGTACTGGAAGGGAATTATTTTGTGTGATTAATTGCACTTGAAGGAGGTGAAGAAGAGTTATTTTGGGGAGAAGCTGAATGGAACTCACTGTAGGGCGTGGAGGACAGATGGGACAGGACTGAACCCGACAGTCAACAGAGACACAGAGGTAAGTATAAATGGGTTTATTTCACAGAAGTGCCAGATGACAACAAATGAAGAATATGCTCAGGTGAGTTCAAAGTAAACAGAGTTCTGATTAGCACTTAGCTTTCTTGGTAACAGAGTCTTTCTTATTCCTTGCAGGTAGAGTAATCCAAATGGGAATGAAGGAATGGAAGGATAGCAGAGGACAATCCTCAGGTTGGTAAATCCAGGTTGGTGTCACAAGGTAACAACAAGACCAGATGAGGATGTGAGGATGTGAAGCCAGTTTTAAGCATGTATTGATTGAGGAGTGACAGGTGCAAACAGTTAATACTCAGGTGACTGTGATCGTGCGGGAGCGGTGATTGGATCTGGAGGCGCAAGTGACTCAGGCCCTGTCCACACGAATGCGTTTATTTTTAAAACCGCAGCTTTTTCTATGCGGTTTGGCCATTCGTCAACACACAAACGCAGCACCATGTCACTGAAACCGAACATTTTTGAAAATGCCAGCCAGGGTGAAGATTTTCAAAAACTCCGGTTGCAGTGTAATTGTGTAGACAGCGAAACCGGAGTCTTTGGCTTGTGACGTCGGTGCCTGTGCTGTTATCTCTGCCTACTGGAAACTTTTTCAGGCTTCTGATTGGCCAACATGGCTTTACGGTTGAGATTATGTCGCTACCTGTTGGTTTGGCATGCTCTTGACAGTGCTATTACATAGCATGCATTTGTGTTTTCATGTGGACGAAGATTTTTTTTTTAAACGGAAGAAGGAAAAATACCCGTTTCTAAAAATACCCGTATATGTGTGGACATGGCCTCAGTGACAGTACCCAACCCTAGTTATTTAAATTCTGCATGAGAATTTTTTTTTTTTTTTTACATATATACCAAACCTGAACAACAGAAGATTGGAAAAAGGTTAACTGTTCTGATGAGTCTTGATTTCTGCTGAGACATTTGGAATGGTATGATCAGAATTTGGCATAAACAACATAAAAGCATGTATCCATCTTGCCTTTTATCAACAGTTCATGCCACTGCTGGTGGTGTAATGGTGTGGGGCAATTATCTTGCAACACTTTTGGCCACCTCGCCACAGCTTACCAGAGCTCCACCATGGTCGGCCGTCCCTTCAGCCTCATCAAGGAAAACCATGTCACCAGTTCAGCCTCCCCCACTCACTCTCCATGTCTGTTGTTCCATTTATGGGGCCAGGCAGGGCCACCACTAGAAGTGGTGTAATGTAACGAAGTAATAATTACAGTCCTTAAGTATTTTTTGGGAGTATGTACTTTACTTGAGTTTTTATTTCAGCCAACTTTTACTTTTACTCCACTACATTTCCTAATTAAAATTTATACTTTTACTCCGATACATTTCCTCGAAACATATTCGTTGCTTACTACAAAATAGTCAGAAGTCAGAAGAACACGGACTGCAGGAAAGCAGGTTTGACGAATCAGTGGTTTGGCATTTCCAAGTTAGACTCATGCTCATGCGCAAACAAGTGCGCGCACAACTGCGGATGATTAATTTTCCACTCAAGTCGAGTCTGGGGTGTGCGATGCAGCATTGTCTGCAATAATATGATAAGTGTTGTTGTTGTTGTAATGATGTGCGTGCGATCTGACATTATCAAGTGTATCACCAAATCCCACACGGAGTGCACGCAACTCAAAATTCAAGGCATTCTAAATTATAGACGGCAAAAATGCTTCTGTATGCTTTTTATATTTATATAATTGAATATAGTTAACTTAATCTATATCACACAAAGAGTACCATTGTTCCGCAGGTATCAGCATGAATACATTTAATAATCATTTTATACATATAGTTCAGTAAAACAATAAGTGACTTACATTTTAGACGTAATATTGACTGCTTTGTTCTGTTTCACCAACTAAAATACTTCCAAACAAAGATCACAGCACCGTTTTGCGTCTCTGAGCAATGGATGGTGTTTACTAATTGAATGAATCAGCTTTTTGAACAAATAGGTTGATAAAAATGAATCAGTGATTCACTCAGTAACATAGTCAAGCTTTGATTCTTTATGAATCAGTTGTTTGAATGAATCGGTTGAATGAATGACTTTACAGTCACTTGCTGTCACCTACTGGCGGTTTTATTTTCACATTTCGACAATTTTTTTAATGTTTTAAATTATTTCAAATATCAGCATTCTACGTTTTATGTTGGAAACAAAACATTAGGCCTATTTATGCATCTGTAACTGCAGTTAAAATGCATCTATGTCCCCTCTGAGATGCATTAAACTGTGTAAATACATCTAAATGCTATTTCAAATGCAGATTCCAGAAATGTTTACTTATGTTGGAATGAAAGACACGAAGATGAAGTGCTTCTTATTCTTACCCAAAAATACAAAATGGAAGAAAGAGTTAAAACACAATCTTGCTACTCAAGCTGTGTATGAACATTTTTATAAGTATATTTACTTGTACTTTTACTTTCAATACTTAAGTATGTTTAAGATTTAAAAAATACTTTTCGTACTTAAGTACAATAAATATCACATACTTAAAGACTCAAGTAATATTCTAAACGGTGACATCAACTTCTACCAAAGTCATTTTCTGGTAAGATATCTGTACTTTTACTTGAGTATGGCTTTCAGGTACTTTATACACCACTGACCGCTAGCAATTTTGGGCCCTATAAATTCTATACAACCTATAAATATTCATGAGGTTGGTCCCCCTACCGCACCCATTCTGCACCAAGCATGCAAGCCAACCTAGCTATCCAAAATCTTTGTCTGCAATTTAATAATAATGACATTTTTGCTACTTACTTTTGCTATTGCTTTTGACCACTAGGTATCAGTATTTATAATTCATTCAGAACCTGTTCTACATAGACAGAGTTTCTATACCACACTATTCTGCTGATATGGAAAGAGTTTGACTACTTAATCAGTTATATTAAAAGAAATGCTTAACTGGGGCAAACAAAAAAATCCTAAAATAATAAATAGAATGCCCCATAACACCAGCATTTCCAGCAGTATCCAACACATTTTTGTACTATGTAAATATGCACATAATGTAGTTGATAGTACATGTAAAAGGGAATACATTTAAATGGTTATTGTAAGTAAATTAATTAATCAAAATAAAGTTAACATCACCCTCGATCTCATTTGTGTAAGAAATTGTCATGTGATGAATCTGCATTTTGGTGGATAATAGACTTAACGATAATGCTTGCCTGTTGTGTGGAATAAAACGATATTAAAGATTTGTAACAACAAAAAACTCAGATGAAGATGTCAATGCCTTGCTTGATGACACTGGACCCGGACAATTAGATAAAGGTGATTCGCAGCCTTTTTAGCGGCTCAGTGTTATACTTTTATGCAGACCATTTACATCCAAATGTTATTTTATTTACACAGAACACAACCTATAGATAGATTTTAGAATATAAAGCTGTTTGACGTTTATTTTCATTAAGACTAAGTAGAAACTGTGCACCTGCCATTGTGCATTAACTTGAATCAAGCCCAACACATGAGTAATTCACTCCTTGATTTGCTAAACAAAAGCCTCCTTTGAGATCGTTTTGACAGGCATGTTTATTGTGTATTATTTTCAACGTGTTTATTTCTAAGTTTAGTGTGGCAAAATAGTAGCGCTGCCATAATTCGCTTGCAATGTATTTGGTTGTTCATGTGCTTGCCTCATGTGCTTGCTGCTGCTGTTCTAATCACAGTGTGAATTTGTAGATTTACAATATATGCAAAATAAATGTGCGACTGACCAAATCGTCCAGTTCGGTTTGGCCCCCCAAGCTCAAGCGTCAAGCTACGCCTGCGCTAACATTACAGCAAAAGAAGCTCCATGAATAAACATATACCTTTCTTTTCAAAGAACTGGGTAATTGTCTGCCCATTTTCTCTTCTTTTGCCATCTGTACCCTCTTATTCGTTTCTGATGACCGGACTTATACTTCTTCGTCGAACTCGAAGATATCTCTATTTTGACAGTTTACCATCTGATCTCACTCAGTGACTCTAGGCTACGTAGAATGGGACAGAACAATGCAGTGAATGGAGGGGGGGGGGGGATAATTTTGCCACAAATACAGAAGTAAGCTGTAATTTTGTTTTATTTGTAACTCTTTGGTATATACATTTATAATTTCTATTGCATTACTACTAGTACTGTTACTTCTAATAAAACAGATCTCTGGGGGCCCCAAATGTAGCTGTAAAGTAACCAGGGGGCTGTAAAGTAACATTCTTGTCTGTGATTTGGGACATTTATTTATTAGTCTGTGCAAGTTATGCCCATTCTTTTTCTCAGTTAGTTCCTCGGTCTCTGTATTTGTCCTGGTACGATTATTACCCTTGTTTGGCAAATTCTAATAGTGCTCTTTAGTTCCCCATGGGCACTTCGAAAACAAGCATCCTATGGGTCTCGCTATGGGGAATGCCTTGTCGTGACCCGTGTCTGAAGCATACATTGAAAAAACACCAACGGGTTGTTGGCCGGCGACAGCCATGACGTCACTACCAGTGCGACTATAGTATAAATAGGTGCCCGGGAGAACATGTCATTCTCTTCTTCGTCTTCACTGACTGTTTTGTTTGAAGCGTGCATTTCCGTGGTAAGAGCGATTTCTTTCATTATGGCGAGCACTAGCAAAGCGTTTAGAAGATGTGTGGATCCGTGTCATCGCTATTTGACACCATATGACAGACATGATCTGTGTGTTGTTTGTTTGGGCGAAGAGCAAGAATGCGATGTCCTCGAGGGGGCAATCTGCGTGCACTGCGAGCGTTTTCCAATGAAAAAGCTCCGTTCTCGTTTGTCTCTTTTTTCGAGTAAAGAGGGGCAGCCATCTGCTTCCCGTGGTTCAGGACCCACCGTTGCTGAGGCACAGAGGAGAATGAGCCCGTGGGGATCGCAGGTGGACCTGGCCGATGAGTTTAAAGAGGGGCTTTCCCTCTCACGCTCGTCGGCTGTGGACGAGAATGAGCCGCTGGAGAATGATGATATTTCATTAACATTGTCTGATTCAGGGGACCAGTGCTCTGCTGGGATCAGCCCAGGAAGAGCAGGAAATGGATGAGGAGGGCTGAGAAGCTGAGGTGATCCTTCCCATACGCAGCAGCAGCAGGTCAGGCTGTTGTTTCGTTGCACACGATGCGGTGTTCCAGGCATATTAGGCTGACCTGCTGAAAGACCTGGATAAAGGCGAGGGCCTTTCTCCTGATGAGGTAGCTGAGTTGCGCCGCATCACGGATCTCGCTCTCCGTGCTACTAAGCAGGCCGCCTCTGCTATGGGCAGATCCATGGCGGCTATGGTGGTGATGGAGAGGCATCTGTGGGTGAACCTGGCAGACATCGGGATGAAAGAAAGGGGCTTTCTTCTCTGCCCTGTCTGGTCTACCGTATCTAGGTCGCCCTGAGGGGCCTCCCGATCACCAGGATATCCCCTCTTGCTGAGGCATCGAGCGGGAAGTATAGGTGGCATTTGCGAGAACCTTCTTGTGAAATGCTCAATGGCAGTGCTCCCTTGTCTCAGAGGGTTGTCTTTGAGCTTGCCTCTCCCGTTTGGCCCAGTACTTCCGGGTATCTGTGAAAAGATGCTTGGAAAACTCTAAATGCATACTATGGTAAGTGCACACGTTAAGCTTTGCGCACTTTCTAAAAATCCACATAAGTGGTAAGTGTGCACGTTATGCTTTGCGCACTTTCTAAAATCCACATAGCTGGTAAGTGTGCACGTTATGCTTTGCCCACTTTCTAAAATCCACATAAGTGGTAAGTGTGCACGTTATGCTTGTGCCCACTTTTCTGAAATCCTGTATGGTAAGGGGTTATGCGTTATTAGCCTCGTTCCCTTTCTCAGAGTTGGCTTAGGCCCCACTCGATTTGGGCTCCACTCAACTAGTGTGTCACTGTCGACACACTCTGGAAGCATCGCTCCCCTCACCATTGAGGGTTACTGTGAGCATGGTGCTTTCTTTTCAGCGTTTAATTCTCTCTGAGGAGTTTGATTCCTCGCTCCATGGGCTGTTCTCGTGGTAGTGTTGAGCAGTGCTCCCCTTTTATCAAAGGGTTACCTGGAATGAGCACACTATTCCTCTGAATTCGGAGTTCTCCTCTCACATGAGAAGTTGAGTTCTCTGTTTTCCAGAGCACCTGGAACAAGTAGCATCAGGTGAATTAGGCCCTTCCTTGCCTCCCTGATGCACTGAGTGTTTGACTAGCTTGCAGTTTGCTTACTCTTCTGATTTTACAATCACGCTGTAGGTCGAGCTCCCTCTCGTTGAGAGCTCGGTTTGTGCTCCCTCAGCTAAGGTAACCTACTGCTAACCTTCCAGCTGGGAAAGGCTGTAGGTAGCGTCAAGTCAAGTCAAGTCACCTTTATTTATATAGCGCTTTTAACAATACAGATTGTGACAAAGCAACTGAACAGCATTAATTAGGAAAATAGTGTCAATAATGCAAAATGACAATAGTAAACACTCATTTTTCAGTTAAAGACAGTTCATCATTGAATTCAGTGATGTCAACAACCAGCTCAGTTTAAATAATATCTTTGCAATAATGTCAACGATAACGCTGGAAATGAAGTGTACCCAACTAAGCAAGCCAGAGGCGACAGCGGCAAGGAACCAAAACTCATCAGTGACAGAATGGAGAAAAAACCTTGGGAGAAACCAGGCTCAGTCGGGGGGCCAGTTCTCCTCTGACCAGACGAACCAGCAGAACGGAAAAATCAATATAAGACGTAATAAAACAGACGATGAACAATATTAACAGCAATTATTATATGATGCAATCAAAACTTATAGCAAAATGTGGTAGTTTATGTTGTTTCAGGGTTGGCATCATCGGAGGTCCTCTGAGTGGTTGGCATCATCTCTTCTCAGGTGTTCTGGATCCAGAGTGAAGATTGTGTAAATCCTAGTTACCACGGGAAGTTAATCCCGTGGCAAAAGACAGAGAACCAAATACAAACATAATTAGCGTAGCTACTGTTCCAAACAAGCAAAATTGATTTAACTCAAACTAAAGAATAATAATGTGCATTTAATTAGAATAACTGCATTAAAAGATTATGACTGCAGTAAAAGATTGAGATGCATTGTTTGAATGCTTGGCTAAAGAGATGTGTCTTTAACCTAGATTTAAACAGAGAGAGTGTGTCTGAACCCGAACATTATAAGGAAGGCTATTCCAGAGTTTGGAAAATGCGAAAAAGCTCGACCTCCTTTAGTGGACTTTGATATCCTAGGTACTACCAAAAGTCCAGAATTTTGCGACCTTAGGGAGCGTGATGGATTGTAGCGTGGTAGAAGACTAGTTAGGTACGCAGGAGCTAACCCATTAAGGGCCTTATAGGCAAGTAATAATATTTTGTAACTGATACGGAACTTAACAGGTAGCCAGTGCAGAGACTGTAAAATGGGGGTAATATGATCATATTTTCTTGACCTGGTTAAGGACTCTAGCCGCTGCATTTTGGAATACCTGTAGCTTGTTTATTGAAGATGAAGGACAACCACCTAGCAGTGCATTACAATAGTCCAGTCTAGAGGTCATGAATGCATGAACTAGCTTTTCTGCATCAGAAACAGGTATCATGTTTCGTAACTTGGCAATGTTTCTAAGATGGAAGAATGCCGTTTTTGTAACATGGGAAATATGATTTTCAAAAGACAAGTTGCTATCTAATATAACACCCAGATTTTTGACTGTAGAGGAAGTAACCGTGCATCCGTCTAGTTGCAAATTGTAATCCAAAATATTCTGTGTACTGCTTTTTGGTCCAATAACTAATATCTCTCTCTTATCCGAATTCAATAGGAGAAAATTATTGATCATCCAATATTTTACATTTTTAACACACTCTGTTATCTTAGATAATTTAGAAGTTCATCTGGTCTTGTTGAGATATATAGTTGAGTATCATCGGCATAACAGTGGAAACTAATCCCGTATTTCCTAATAATATTACCAAGTGGCAACATGTATATCGAAAATAGCAGAGGACCTAGGACAGATCCTTGTGGCACTCCATGTTTTACTGGTGATAATTGAGATGACTCCCCATTTAAATGAACAATGTGGATAGCGCTCGGACAGGTAGGATCTAAACCATCTAAAAGCCTGCCCTTGAATACCTGTATAATTTTATAATCGATCTATGAGTATGTCATGATCTATAGTATCGAATGCAGCACTAAGGTCAAGTAAAACTAGCAATGAAATGTAGCCTTGGTCTGACGCAAGAAGCAAGTCTTTTGTAATTTTAACAAGTGCAGTTGATGTGCTATGGTGGGGCGGAAAACCTGACTGAAATTCTTCATAGAGATCATTTTTTTGCAGGAAGGAGCACAAAACTGAGCAGGACACAACTTTTTCTAAAATTTGTAGAAATAAAAAGGAAGATTTGAGATGGGTTCTGTAATTAGCAAAGTTACTAGGATATAGTTGGGTGTAGTAATAAGAGGCTTAATGACGAAAGCTTGAATGTTTTTGCGGAAGTGGCTAAAGACAACGGAGCTCCCTTCTCGACTGAGAACGGGTGTGTTGCTCCCTCAGTAAGTAGTAAATTATGGTAGCTGTCCAGCTTTGGAAACATGCTGCCGGTCGAATTCCTTCTCGTTTGAGAACTAGGGGTGTTGCTCCCTCAGCTAAGTAACTTTATTGCTAGCTGTTCCACCTTTGGAACATGCTGTAGGTCGAGCTCCCTCTCGATTCAGAGCTGGATATTTTCTCCCTCAGCTACAGATTTACTGCTAGCCACTCCAGCATTATAAGCCTTAAGATCGAGTTGATGACTTCTCAAACATAGCGTTTTGGGATGCACCATTTCCATCTATGGGCTGCTCTTTCAGAGTGCCATGAGAACCCCTTAGAACAGTATTGTTAAAATCCATGTTATGGTAAGTGTGCACGTGAAGTCTTTGTACACTTTCTAAAATCAACACTGTGGTAAGTTCGCACGCTAGTACTCTGCGTTCTTTTCTAGAATCCTGTATGGTAAGAGCTACACACAGCAGCTTCGTGCTCTTTCTGAGTGGTTTAAAACCCCGGTTCCGCCTTGGGCACCACTCCACCTATGTATCCTCTGGATACCTACTTTAACAGGGTGTTGCTACTAGGGGTCTGTTGAGACAGTTCCTTCAGAACATACAAAGAGAAACGTGTGGTAGCCCATGTGTGACAGGCCAAGACTAGTATGATTCTAGGCTCTTGGTCGTATTCCCTTAAAGGAATCTATTCCTGATTCCAAGCCTTGAGCTCTACCCCGGGCCTAGGAGTTCTGGCCTTAACCGGTAAGTTTTTTCGTGTATGTAGCCTAGGCCTTTGGCCGTAGGGAATAATGTCACTGACAGCCATCTAACGTCCCAGGGGCAACTCCCATGGCAATATGTTAGAGTTGGTACTTAGTGCTCGCCATGGTTTCTGGCATGCACTCCCCTCAGCATGGCGGCGTGGGTATACTGTTCCCCATAGCGACCCCTAGAGGAAAGGGGAACTTCCTTGAAAGGGAATGTCTCAGGTTACTTATGTTACCATGGTTCCCTGAGTAGGGAACGAGACACTGTGTCCTCTAGGTTTTTTGCTGCGGACGGAAGCTTCAGACGATGAAGTGGATGATGTGTTCTCCCGGCGCCTATTTATACTATAGTCTCACCAGTAGTGATGTCATGGCTGTCGCCGGCCAACGTGTTGTTGGTGTTTTTTCAATGTATGCTTCAGACACAGGTCACAATGAGGCGTTCCCCCATAGCGACCCCTAGAAGACGCAGTGTCTCGTTCCCTACTCAGTGAACCATGGTTACATAAGTAACCTGAGTTGTTTTCTTAGCAACCCGTTGCCTATCACCTATCTATCATATAGTTCTTAATTTGTCTCTGTGTAAATATAGAACTCATTTTCAGTTGTTCTTTGTCTGTTCCCTTTTTCTCTGGTTATCTTGTAGCCTGCATGTTTTGGTTTATAAATAAAGAACGACTGCTGCAAACAGATCTCCTTGCTCCTGCAACCCAACTGTGACTGTAATTGTCTAAAATGTAATGCAGTATTTATTTTATATGCATTCACTGTAACATATGTAGACTACAGTAGTATTATATTACAAAGTTCAAATTGTTTTGTGCTGTTTTATGAAAAACCATATACATTGTTGTGTACCAAAATCAGATTTGTGTAATAAAATCAGTGTACCTGTGTATTTGTTGACTGTATGAGCCATTTGAAGGGAAAGTTTGAATTTAATTTAAATGACTCATTTTGAAAGAGACAGAAGCATCAAGAGAGCAGTACTGTAATTACAGTACTTTTGCACAGGTGCTTCCTGTCACTGCACACAATGATCATTTTAAAAGCATAAAGCACATACAAGTCCTGTTTGTAAAATGCATTTTTCACAGTTCAAGAGATGACTATTATATCACATATAATTTAACATTTGACAATAATTGTAATATAAAACCTACCCTGTCTACAGTGCAAAGATCAAGCTATAGCACCACTTTTATGATTTTATTTTTCTGAGCTCTCAAGCTCTCAGGATCTCAAGTGAAATGCACATGAGAACTTGTTAGAATATTGCTTATGCAGTGTCTCTGAATTAGCACAAACTCCTCTTACTGTGCAGGTGAGAGATTATCTCGTGCAGTGTCAGGTATGTAATGAATTCCCAAGTGACCTGTGTTACATAGCCGCTCATGAATAATTGAATGTGGATCATTTCCCTGTGGTGCACAGTTGCAGCCACAAGCCTACCTAGTCTATGATTTAGAGAACAGCAAATAAGTGTGTTGCATAAGTGTCTGTATGTCATATTATTTGCCATCGCCTTAAGCTGTAGTTTGTGCTATTTTTAGTCCTCACAGCACCAGTAGAAACCCTAATGGGACAGCTGCCAAGAACAGTAAACATCATTCAGTATAGTACCTTATTAATATCTAAATACTCTGTGTGTGCAGGCACAATGTGAATTTAGCTACTAACAATTTCAAGATTAAAAAACAGTGACCTTTTCTAGCATACTTTTACTAAATTAAGTCAGTGTTGTCCAATTTAAGACCTAGTTGTGGACAATAACAATCTCCTTCAGCAGGTAAATACTGCTGCTTTACTTTTCACGGACCAACATTGGTTGACCAGTGGTGTGAATGGGCAATCATTCACGGTTTAATTCCCTTGTGTGGCTAAGATCTGGTTCATCGGTCTCTGTCTGCACAGTTCCACCAAACAGAATGTCATTCTGCAAGACCAGCTCAGACCAACCAATTCAGCCATGAATATCACCAGGAGAAAGACTTTATTTTGGCTCATACAAGACTAAGGGATCCCCACAAGCACTGATTTCATTTGAATCTACTGCGGTATGCACCAATAATCACAAATTTAATTTCATCCAAGCACGTCACTAAGCAGGTTGTAAAGGTTCTGTATGTGTGTGTTTTATTTCTTCTTCTTCTTTTTGAAAATACCATCCATAAAAAGTCTCCTCTACCTGACAGATATCAGTGGAATAGGTGTCCTGAGAAATCACACCTGTCTCTGTGTCAGCCCTAGACTCCAAAAAAGAGTCAGGGGAGCAGCCCATCCCTTTTTTAGCCAACTGCAAACACTGTCTGCCTGTGAATCTTTGTGTGTGAGCAGGTTTGCTGGTTGGGCGATATTAGTTGGAATTTGAATTAAATTGGCCACAACCCACAAGAAGTAGAATTAGAATTGGAATGACGGGAAGAGGAATTTAATGACATCAGCACAGGTAATCAATTATCTATCTATATATGCCTGAATGACCTGCATGACTGAAACAATGCGGTTAAAAAAAAGTTAGTCTAAAAAAATTAAATTTCAATTTATTTTAATTAGACTTTCTCACATTTAAATTTGCATTGCAATTATGTATCCTGTTTGCAATATCTATCTATCTATCTATAATCAGGGGTATTTCCTCTGAGATGAATAAGAAAAATTATTGTAGTACAAAATAAAACAACGCCAAAATTACAAAACATAGCATTAAAAAGTGTATAAATCACATGTTTTTTCTAAAGAAACACTGTCCAACAGCGACACCAGCGGGAGTCAAATCTCCGTGTCTGTGACCAACATTTACTGAGCTTTGATGACTGATTATTCGAAAAATTAATTTCACTTTTATTGAAAAGTTAATTATTAAAAAAAGAATAGCTGAGCATAAGTTCACAAATAAAATATATTGTTTAAATTGTTACTGCCTTGAGTTATTATTTTGGAATAAATATACAATACTTAAAAACACTAACTGCTTGGACCTTGATCATGGTAGGATCCTTGCTGTCTATGGGAGGGTCAGAGAGCTCTTAGATTTCATCTAAAATATATTAATATGTGTTCCGAAGATGAACAAAGATCTTACGGGTTTGGAAAAATATGAGGGTGAGTAATTAATGACAGAAGTTTCATTTAAAGTTTAAAGTCAAGTTAGTGTTTTTAAGTATTGTACATTTATTCCAAAATAATAAATCGTATGTGTCGCGTAACAATTTATCTATCTCTTAATAATGCTGGAAGCCAGACCCTTTGTTTAAAGCTGAACAGAGAGAATGGTCTGACAGACAGTGGCAGAATTTAGGCAACCGCTTACTCTTTAGTACACAAAAGGTTGTAAGTCTGGGGCTATGCGAAGTGCAGCGGCGGATTTGACGAAGGAGCAGCCAGGTGGGCTTCGGCAACCACATTGTGAGACCCCTGGGCGGGCAGACCTCCGCAGACTTTGCTCCAGGTGAAGGCCGAGGCCGGCGATCCACAGCACGAACGTTTGAGATGTATTTCCTTAGTGACCAGCACGGATCAGCTCTAGGGCATGACGAAGCGGATATCATCCTCATTTGGAAGGCCAAACAAAGTAGTTTAGCATTCACAACGAAACAAACACGGACCCATGGCGGCAGCAACAATACTACAGGAGAATAAAAGTTATGCCTTCTTTCTTTGCGGGAACATTTGGGCAGCGTTATGCAAATCTTCCCACACAGTGACGGAGACAGGTGGTGGGGGGGGGGGGTGTTTTAAACGAGGCGTTTTAGGAGGGTGTGGACAAGTCTTAAATTTTATAAAGAATATCTATTTGGATTCAAGACTTTAGTCTTTGCAATACTTAGGGATCTATGCACGAACAGCTTTGTAACACTCCAAAGAGAAAGGAAAACCTGCGATTTGCATCATATGACCCCTTTAATAATTGTAGGAGTATTTTAAATTGGTCTTCAGTCTGTATAAAGCATAGTAATTATATGCGCCGGTTTAAATTTAATTTGACAACCAGAGTATGTGAGTGGAGTGGAGCGGCAACATTTCCCCTCCGCTCTCCGAGCATTTAATAATCACTCCGCTCCAGCTCCACTCCGGGTTCACCATTTACCGCTCCCGCTCCACTCCTCGCTCACTGATATCAGAAACACCGCTCCACCTTCGCTCCGTGGCTAAAGTATTTCAGTATGTTTGAAATATCACAGTTCTGTTCATAACATATATTAAAATAAAAAAATAAAAAAAATAATGATGACAGGAGCATTTGGGCGCGCAGAGATACAGTGGATTATTGGAACAGTGTGCAAACTTTTTTCCTACCACATGACAAGCTAATAACATTGTCAGCATAAAAGGTATAATTGATGCTTTTTGCAGTTCAAATTTTGTTTGTGATGAAAATAACAGTACGTTTTCGTCAGTTATTTTACCTATGGATCGCTGCATTTCTTACAGATTTCTGCTCATTCGAAATCGGATGCAGATTAAGTAGCACAAGATTACATTTGTTTGAATGCATTATTGAGAGAGCGATTGCGTGTGAATAAGTGTTGTACCTGTTTAAATCATGAACATAAGTATGTAAAGGGAACAAACACATTCCTTACTAATTGCCCTATAACTTCCCGCTATGTCCATTGCCGTCAACATAGCCTTCACAGTCTTTCTGATTTGAGTGATCCTTCTCTATCAAGCTAGCTAAATATGTTTAACGTGAATACTTGCTAAATGTGCAGTTAATATTACGGGCCGTTGGCATGAATTGTACTCGTGATGGAGTGGTGGTGGAGCGCTCTTGGAGCGAATGAAAACCATGACGCTCCGACTTTTAAAAAATCCGCTCCTCGCTCCATTCAAAATCACACCGCTCCACTCCGCACTCCGCTCACATACTCTGATGACAACCCTGAAATTAGTTAGTGAGGTGAGTTATGTCAGTTTAATTGTGTTCTCATAGCATCTGGGAGAAAAGCTGGATGTTGGCAAGTATAAGTATACCCAGCAAATTGTCATGTCCTGTACTTTCCATTTCATTTCATGGACACAAAATATTATGCCTTGGATATTACAATGATGCTTTATTTAGCAGCACTATTTTTGGGCAGTGCTGCCAGATGGATGGCAAAAAAAAGGTTTCTAAATTATATCTTTCTATAGATTTGATGAATACATGCTTGAATGAAAAAATTACCACTAACATTTTTCTATTTGATTCCACCATTTCAAGTCCAAATCTGTAATTACTGTACAATATGTAATAACCTGCGTCAATCATAAAATTATCACATCCTTGAACATATAAAGAGAGCTTTCGAAATCCAGCATCTGTACTTTTAAAGCCTATTAAATCAAATTGCCTACAATAAGCAATTTCCAGTAAGAAGAGTAACGCCATAATCCTTTGTTGATGCCAGCAGCAGGAACATGCCTTAAACTCTTAGAACCTGTTGCTCTGGCTGCTTTAATATATTGCTTTTCAAGTTATTTCCTGTCTCATGGGTCTGAAGGGCATTGTGTTCCTTACCTAGGGGTCTACAAGGATTTTACTTCACTGAGACAGCTGATCAATTTGTTTATTAAATGACTCCTGGCAGTCTTTGATGGAAAAAGACCAGCAGCATATTTAAAGCATTTATTATTTAGAGACACAGAAAATAATTATGAATTGAAGAATTATGCTGCACAAGGCAAAAAGGGTCAGTCTTAAAATTTCACCCCTACAAATTGAACATTATTGTTTTTCTATTGCCCATTGAGTGCCTATAAAGTCCACTTTACCACATGGTGTCAGACTAGAAATAACCATAATAAAATCTCAGTGACCCATTAGATGTAAGTGGCGCCATTGTTCGCTAATCATTAAGTTATTTTCCTGTCATGTGTCTGCACAGTAAAAGGGGTCATTCTTTTTTAAAAATGTGTATTTATATATGAAATGCTATGGATCACTTTTTATTTATTTTTTTGGTCACAATTCCATCACTTATTTTAAGTCTCTCCCTCAATATCACATATGCCTATACAATTCTTAATAATTTTAAAGATTTTTTTCTAACAACTTTAGTATTTTTTTTTTTTTGGCTGAATCTGCAAGGTTGGCAGTTGAGTTGGACTATGCTCTTTTATGTTCGAGGCTAACACTGAAAAAAATATTTTGTAGTTGAGTACGGTCACGTCACGCTGTTGAGGGAACATGCTGGAGTCACGAGGAAACATTTAACAGTCTTTAAATCACGAAACACAGGAGATAATCCACAATGGGAGCTTGAGCCAAAACACGTGGAGAACGAGTAGACCTGACAAACACAGACTGAACAGACTAGGACTTGAGTACACAGGGAAATGAGGATAATTAACTAAACACAGCTGGAAACAAATGATGAACTAATCAGGGAACCTAATGGAAACAGGAAGGACCAAATAAGGAAAGACAGGACCCGAAACATGGGCAAAACACTACACAGAACAGTCCAGAATACTGACATATCGCCCTCCTCCCGAGGTGGTCCTGCACCGTAGACCAATAGGGGGGGGGGGACTAAGGGAGGCCAGGAGAGGATGAGTCCGGAGAGGGGCCGCACCAGTGAGGAGACAGGAGGGGCTTGGAGAGCCTGATGATCCAGCTGAACCCCAGGCCACAGCCATAATGTTGACGAACGGTGGAGCCGATGGAGGGAGGAGCCATGGAGGAGGAATGGTGGCCGACTCCAGGGGGCCGACCAACGGCGGCGGAGCAGGTAGCGGAGGAGCCCGAGGCGGAAACGGAGAGCAGGGGGATGCTGAGGATCCGGGGGGGCCAGGGTGGAGCAGAGGGCTCTGGCGACTGAGGTGGAGGTCGAGATCCGGAGATCTGCGGCGCAGTCGGAGCGACTGAGGACTAAGGTGGAGCTGGCGGGAGGAAGGAGCCCAATGGAGCCGGTGCGACGGAGCGACGAGGTGCAGCCGGAGGAGCGGAGTCCTGAGGCGATGGTGGGTCGACGACTGACCAAGGCAGAGCCGGAGGGATGAGGTAGCCCGGTGGAGCTGGTGGATCGATGGGTGACGGTGGAGGCGAGGGAGCTAGGAGCCGAGGTGGAGCCGCTGGGTCTACACCTGGGCGTTTCAGAGTATAGTCATTCAGATTGATTACCATCTGTATAACCACATTTTTACTACAAATAGACCACGGTTACTCTATGGCTAGTATAGCAAAACCATTTAAAATTTGTGGTTATTTAGCTTACCTATTATTGTTTTATTTATTTTTATGTAAAACCATGTTTAATTTTCGTACGGTAACATGGTATTAAAACATTATGAAATTGAGTGCAAAATTCAGGTAACTACTCTACCTGACGCGGAATTTAAGTAGCCCGTCTTAACAGTTACGTGATATGGCTCTTTGATTTGATTATTATAATTTTTTTTTGTTTCTTTGCCAGGAGCAACAATCAAAATGCGTGGCGGTAATGCATTACAGTAGTTCGCGGTGGCCAAAACACACAAGGAAACACATTATGAAAAAAAATATATTGTCAGCAATCACCGACATTTGCATTCGGACAGGATTAGTTTTCTCAGAGGATCGCTGAGTTTGCAAGAAAAATTACAGTAGGTAATTTGCTCTGGAATTATTACAGATGGTTGTGTGAGAAAAACACAGACGTGGAAGATTCAGATGGAATTAAAATCACCAAGAACATCTGTGAAGCACAAATTTCTCTAACGACCCCCTGTAAAACTAGTCCCATCCAAATAGGGCTTAAGACAGGGGTGCCCAACCCTGTTCCTGGAGATCTACCTTCCTGCAGAGTTCAGTTCCAACCCAGATCAAACACACCTGTCTGTAATTATCAAGTGCTGCTGAAGATCCCAATTCGGTTGGGTTCAGTTGGTGTTTGATCAGGGTTGGAGCTGAACTCTGCAGGAAAGTATTCTCTATGAACAGAGAATGTGCCCCCTGGCTTAAAGATGTAGAGAGGTTTGTTTCTTCATGAAGATGAAGGGGTGCCATCAGAATGAGAGTTCAATAGCTGATAAAAAACATAAGTAATATCATAACACAGTGGTACGCCTGCCTATTGCTGCCTGCTGGCTCTGCTGTGAAGAGCAAGTGCTGGCTGGGCCACAGGTGAAATTAATTATTAATTAACCCTCTGAGAGTGCGGTAGCAGATTAAAGATAGGAATGCTTTCTCCACTGAAAAAGTCCATCCCATGTTATCCTCTCACCAACATATTTGTTTTGAACTGTTTTGGACCGTGTTCACATGTAAATGGTGCTTGATTTGTTTCTCATCTGATTCAGAAGAAATAACTTTTGTGTAGTACAGTCTAGAACAGGGTGGGCACACTTTGCCTTCCATTCCGCTTTCCTGCAGAGTTTAGCTCCAACCCTAATGAAACACACCTGAACCAGCTAATAATTGTCTTCAAGACTACTAGAAGGCTACAGGCAGGTGAGTTTTATCAGGGTTGGATCAAATCTCTGCAGGAAAGTGGCCTGGAAGGGCCAAGTTTGCCCATCACTGGTCTAGAAAGTAACAATATGAATACAGAACTCATTTATCTACTTGTATTTATTTATCCAGAAGCAATGATTTAACGTTAAAAATGTCTTTGAATTTGTTTACTACAAGCGTGCAGCTTTTTGCTTCACAAGATGTAAATTGATGAACTGGAGACATGCGGAGAACTTGTGAATTATTGTGATGTTTTAATCAGCTGTTTGAATCTCATTCTGATGGCACCCATTCACTACAGAGGATCCATTGGTGAGCTAGTGCTGTAATGCTACATTTCTCCAAATCTGTTCTGGGAAATTTGAAAAAAAAAAAGAAAAAAACCCCAAACTCATCTACATCTTGGATGACTGGAGATGTGAACTATTCCTTTAAGTAAATAATTTCAACTTTAAAAAAGCCTTCATTATTGCCTTCATTTTAATAAGTTCAGCATATGCATTTTTTACAGTGTAGCTCAATTAGGTGTAGAAGCTGTTGTAGCAAGTATCCTACATTTGACAGTTCTGCCAAAAGTGGACCTTTTTCATCACAGGTCACTATTCTCTTCACATTCTTACAAGACCGAGACACTGTCCTCTTTAATACGGGCTCTGCAGTGATTAATGGGATACTCAAGTGAATATTATCTCTCAGGAGTACTAGTGACATTTTGATTTCACTTTCAAGCATGAAAACCACTGTGGATACTCATAATTGCTATCATTACTGTTGACACAAGCACAAAAATAATGCTTAAATTGCAGGAGAAAAAGGGGAAAATAAAACGGCAAGAGTCAGCTGTTTTCATTATCTTCTCAAGTAATCTGGTGTGCCTGCAAATGCAGGTATCTCTCTAGACGGAAATACAATAGGCCTAATTGTGATTACAGAACAACAGCGTTTGCTTGTACATGATGCACAGTGGATGAGTGTAGACCAACAAAAAACATAAGATTCATGGTGAATATATGAAAAATTACAAAGGTTTGTTTTTGCCTTTTTATCTTTTGGCATTCCTAAGTGAGCCATATGGGCGTTACATTTCAGCTGTTTTCTGCCCCTTAATGCTGTAGGAGTGTATGCAGCAGGATAAACAGCAGCACTAATGAGGAGAGCTCTAAGCCATGCAGCAAAGACTCAGATGGATCCCTTCTCACCTGTTGGCCCATGTTGCTATGGTAACATATGTCAGGAGAGAACAGTAAATACATATGCTAATGTGTTGGAGTTGTGGGTTTTATCATGTCTGGTTAATGAAACCAGACAGGCTAAGGAATTTCATGGTTGGATGGATGAATGGTTGGATGGATGGATGAGACGGAATGATTAAAAATTTTTTTAAAATGTGGCTCTCATCCTGGAATTACAGCCTGGGCGAAGATGGGCAAATATTAAATTGACACTTGAGGCTTGTTCGTGTTTAACTACACGGCAATACCTTCTGGTATTTCACAAGATGTCAAACAATTGTTGCATGACTAGTATGATTTATGATTGTTATCATGTGTAATAGCTCACTGGTCTTTGCTTGGCAGTGGTCTAATATTTATTTAGGTAATGGCATGGCATGGCGTGGAATGTCAAAATGCATAATGTCAGCAGCAGCTCACTAGCTCTGCTCCAAAACTCAGTGAGCTGCCTTAGTGTTTATTCCCTGCATAGGCAGCTGCCTGCTAAGGCAACATCATAATCATCGTGGAACTTCACAAGTGACTGATTTGAAGCATTCTGTGTAGGGAGCAACTCTGTGTGCCAAGAGAGACACAATATAATATTTCAGTAGAGGTTGATGTTATCATGCTATTAGTTTTTGGCACAATATTTAACTAACAGGGGTGTAAAATATGACTTAAAATATGACTTATTTAGTTAGTTAGTTACAGTTCCTAATTATTTCCAAAAACTGTGCTGAAGACATCAAAGTAACTGTGCAGCTAGCACTACATAAAATTTTGACAAAATTCTCTCTCTCGTCTCTCTCAGCTCTCTAATATTTATAATAATATGTGTGTTGTATGTTGTATATATATATATATATTAGGGCTGTCAACGTTAACACGTTAAAATAATTTAACGCAATTAACGCAAATTTACTATAGCACAATTTATATTCTAACCCTTTACCCAATTTTGCTTCTCTGCTTGCCATCAGATAATTTTAAGCTAAACTCCGGGAAAGTTTTCAGTCAAATTATCCAGTAAGCGAATGCTTTCAAACAATCCATCCAAAACAGCGCCAATATAAAGGAAACCATTATATTAAATGCGTGTATAAGTGCTCTTGACACACTGAGATCGCAATTGTATTTATGCACAGGCACAGACATTTCCGTACTTTCACGTTGTTTCCACACACATTCACAAGAATGTTTTGATCTGTCATGTGTATGTTGCAGTGTTTAGTTATACTGAATGGATCCGTGTACTGTAGATTTATGCAGTCAGCAGGCGGTTGGTTTATGGGTTTTTGGCATTTCCATGTGGTCCTGTTCGGTATTGCAACTTGTCTTCTCTAAAATGTAAAAAAGCTCTTGGCTGGTGCACTGTACACAATACTATAAAATTCTGATTTTTTTTTTTTTTCTTTCATATGTGCTTATATGTGTTCCTTATATCATTTGGTTCTTTGGTGTACTTTTGGAGTTTCTAAGTGTCCTTTTTTGTAAAGACATCTAAATTTATCTTGAAAAAAGCTTGCAGAAAATAGATTTTTGAGAATCACCCTTCAATCTTTGGTTTACTTTGCTGGTTATAGCAAATGATGACAAAATAAACATTTGAATCAAGATAAATGGTCTATGCTTAATTTTATTGAAGTGTGCGATTAATCACAGAAAAGGGGTGTGATTAATAGGGCTGGGTATCGAGTTTGATACTTTTTAGGCACCGACCGAATTGCCTCGATACCATCGAGTATCGAAAAACGTCTCGTCGTTCGGTACCAATTTTCGATACCTAAGGGATTAATCTCATCAACGTCAGTGAGCCAATAAACCTGCAGCACTAGCCGGTGTGTTCGACTAGAAGAGGTGCGGCGTGGCGCAGATCGATCAGTGTTTTGCCCATCCCTAGATGATCGGTCTGCACAGTCGGTCCGCCTGTGTCAAGTCGAACACACCTACTAGTTTACACCGGTTACACTCAGAGATGTGGCTCGCATGTGTCTGTCTGAGCTATGCGTTTTAAAACGAACACGCACTAGTGTAAATGTAACCTAATATTTTTGTAAACTGAAGACTATTTGAGCTTTTTTAAAACTATTTTGCACTGATTTATTGTTGGTTACATTTTGTTCTTTTGTGCAGTGGCTCAGTAGATGAGTCTTTGAGTTTGTATAAACCTCAACAAGCTGAAAAATAAAACCAAAATTTTTTTTTTTAGATAATGTAATCTTGTTAAAATTGATTTCATAAAATTGGTATAGGAAAAAATATCCTTCAGGAACCGGTATCAAAGTCAAGGTATCGGTATCGATATCGAAAATTTTTGAACGATACCCAGTCCTAGTGATTAATTAGATAAAAAATTGTAATTGATTGACAGCCCTATATATAAATCCAATGTGATCTAATATATATATATATACAGTGGGTACGGAAGTATTCAGACCCCTTACATTTTTCACTCTTTGTTAGATTGGCAGCCATTTGCTACCATCATTTAAGTTAATTTTTTTTTCCGTCATTCATGGACACACAGCACCCCTATTGACCGAAAAACACAGAATTTTGTTGACATTTTGCAGATTTATTTTAAAAAGAAAAAACTGAAATCTCACATGGTCCTATTGGGGGCGGTGTATTCCGGCACCCTTTGCATGTAGAGGGGCACTCATATAGGTTGGGGTGGAACTCAGGTGCTGTTCATTTCTTCTGATAATCCTTGAGATGTTTCTACACCTTCATTTGAGTCCAGCTGTGTTTGATTATACTGATTGAACTTGATTAGGAAAGCCACACACCTGTCTATATTAAGACCTTACAGCTCACAGTGCATGTCAGAGCAAATGAATCATGAGGTCAAAGGAACTGCCTGAAGACTCAGAGACAGAATTGTGGCAAGGCACAGATCTGGCCAAGGTTACAAAAAAACTTTTCTGCTGCACTTAAGGTTCCTAAGATCACAGTGGCCTCCATAAAGCCTTAAATGGAAGACGTTTGGGACGACCAGAACTCTTTCTAGAGCTGGCCGTCCGGCCAAACTGAGCTATCGGGGGAGAAGAGCCTTGGTGTGTGAGGTAAAGAAGAACCCAAAGATCACTTTGGCTGATCTCCAGAGATGCAGTCGGGAGATGGGAGAAAGTTGTAGAAAGTCAGTCATCACTGCAGCCCTCCACCAGTCGGCTTTATGGCAGAGTGGCCCGACGGAAAGCCTCTCCTCAGTGCAAGACACATGAAAGCCCGAATGGAGTTTGCTAAAAAACACCTGAAGGACGCCAAGATGGTGAGAAATAAGATTCTCGGGTCTGATGAGAACTTTTTGGCCTTAATTCTAAGCGGTATGGTGTGGAGAAATCCAGGCACTGCTCATCACCTGTCCAAGACAGGCCCAACAGTGAAGCATGGTGGGGCCGCATCATGCTGTGGGGTGTTTTTCAGCTGCAGGGACAGGACGACTGGTTGCAATCGAGGAAAGATGAATGCGGCCAAGTACAGGGATATCCTTGGACGAAAACCTTCTCCAGAGTGCTCAGTACCTCAGACTGGGCCGAAGGTTTACCCTCCAACAAGACAATGACCCTAAGCACACGGCTAAAATAACACAGGAGTGGCTTCACAACAACTCTGTGACTGTTCTTTGAATGGCCCAGCCAGAGCCCTGACTTTAACCCAATTGATCATCTCTGGAGAGCCTAAAAAAAAAATGGCTGTCCACCAACGTTTACCATCCAACCTGCAAGAACTGGAGAGGATCTGCAAGGAGAAATTGCAGAGGATCCCCAAATCCAGGTGTGAAAAACTGTTGCAGCATCTTTCCCAAAAAGACTATTGGCTGTATTAGATCAAAAGGGTGCTTTTACTATATACTGAGCAAAGGGTCTGAATACTTGGACCATGTGATATTTCAGTTTTTCTTTTTAATAAATCTGCAAAAATGTCAACATTCTGTGTTTTTCTGTCAATATGGGGTGCTGTGTGTACATTAATGAGGAAAAAAAATTAACTTAAAATGGATTTTAGCAAATGGATGCAATATAACAAAGAGTGAAAAATTTAAGGGGGGTCTGAATACTTTCCGTACCCAACTGTATATATATACCATTTATAACGATCCAATAAACCTGTTAACCAATAAATACAGGACAATACATTGCCAGCGAACTACACATTTAGATGTTAAGAACAATTGAGAATGGATATCATTTGCTTTTATATAATTTTAAAAACTTAAATGACACACTGATGCATTTTTACAATTATATCCAATAAATATTAGGTAAAATAATATATTTTTAATTACATTGAACTGGAATTGAAACTTTTCAGTAATTCATGAAATATATGTCGCTTTATCTAAATAATCTCCATCTGAATATCCTTACTGGGAAACATAATTACATTGCATCACCCTTTGAAGGACATGACATGAGAAACCAAATTCCCCTTGATCTTTTGACATAGAGGTCACTGTACTATAAAAACATCCTGTAAGTTCAGAACTCAAAACTTTCTCGTTAGTCTAAAACAGCTTATATTAAAGGAAGATTGTCAAAATGACAGCTTGTGGAATGTACAACTCTATGATGTATTAGTGTGGATAAGCACCGCCTCCGCAGAAGACGATCAATGCAACACTGCTTGTTTAGCCCCACCCACCGATTTGCGCATGTAGGTGTACTCAGAGAGGCAAACACAGGTCCCACAGATATCAAACAATCAAGAGGGCCTAAAAACAACAAGATGCTGTACGTGCCAAGTTTGTTGGTAAAATAGTCTTCGCATTACGATATTTTTAAAGAATTTCAGACCACAGATCAGATTAGTAAGAACTTGTTCCTTTGTTCACTTAATTTTACTGCAAATTCTTTTACAAATGAGGAACAATTCGACGTGGGATTTTAAAGGTGGGGTAAGCAATTTTTCAAAAACGCTTTAGAAAACTGATTCGGGCTGAATAGCAAAACAAACTTGTAGCCAATCAGCAGTAAGGGGCGTGTCTACTCATGATGTGGAGGAGAGAGCGTTCAGTGCACGGGACGGACATTAGCCGAGCCGAGCGACAGAAAGATATAGATGGCGGATAAAAAAACAAAAGAGAAAAACATTTGCGGAACAAAAGAAGGCTTAAGGCAAGGAGTAGGACCCGTGTAAATATCGGATCAGCTTTCCAACACTGGAGAGAACTCAAGGAGCGGAAGGCCTGCGAACGGACGCCGAGGTTGCTTTGTTTCTTCTCGATAGGTAACCGTGTGTCTGTCTAGTACACTGGATTATTGGTAATCACTACCATAGTACACTGGACATTATTTATATGAGAAATCTACCTAAGCGACCGTTGAAAATCATTTGAAATTTGTGTCAATACGTCATGAATAGAACGCAGCAGCAGTTTTCTGTCGGGGATTTGCGTTCGTGGCCCGCGCCCGCATCCGTGGAGACCATAGATGGTGTATAGATATCTATGGTTTAGACCAGCATCATGAGTTCTAATATAGTATTGTCACGCCGCGACCACTCCGTGCCGTGTAGACTGGTGTAACATTTGGTTGTTGGCTTTGTTTTCACATAACGAAGTTGCCTGGGGGTTAGGGTGTGTATGTATGTGTGGGGCGGAGCTATCAAATAGGGGTGAGACCCCTTTTGGCTAGGGGTGTGTTTGTTTTGGTGATTTCAAATGTCAACATTGGCTACCAGAAATCGCCCCAATAACCCCCCCCTTTAAGAAAGATTGAAACTAAAAGACGGTGCCGTGCCGACTGTATTGAATCCGACAGTGATGTCGCACCACAAAAGTGTGAGTAACTGTATTAATTACATGTTCACTATTGCTTTGTCTGTTATTACAGTTTGTTTGACATGTACTGAGTATTTATGCATGTTTGACCTAAATCACAGCAGCGTCCATCTATGAGGAATGTACAGTAGGCTGTTAAACATACACAACTGTTAACCAATCATAGGGGTGTACTTTTGAGTTTAAAATCTGCCATGCCTATACAAACATGTGTTCAGATGAGGGAGGTTAAAAACAGGACAGAAAATAGCCTATTACTTCTATATTATGAAGTTTTTGTAAAAATCTTGATAACATTATAAGGGGACCTCAGAGAACAGTACAAAAAAATAATTTAAAAAAGGTAGGTCATGACCCTTATAAAGTTATGATGTAATAAAAGTAGTGAGAGATCTTTCCTTCTGTATTTTATCATACATCTGAGTGAAAACACTTGGTTTGTTCATTGCTCAGAGTTTAATGGTTTTCTTTAGCTGCAGTGTGATGATGCAAGTGCTATCTCATTGTCTACATTTCCATTCTGTTGCAAAGACAAACATAATCAGGTTATTCCTCTCCCCCTAAGAATGAAACTTTGGGTAACACTTTATAATAACGTTCAGTTGTAAGGCATTTATAAGTGATTAGTTAATGATGAACTAATCATTTACTAAACATAACTATGTGTTCATAAATGATTAAGAGGGGATTTGTTAATATTTTTTATCTATGTTTTGTAGATTAAGTTATAAATCATTACAAGTGATTAGATGATGATTAACTAATAATTTACAAAACATGACTATACGTTCACAAATGATTAAGTAATATGCTAACGATTTACCAATCTGTCATAAGTTATCTTAAAAAATAGCATTTCATGAAATAATCAAACATATCCTTAGTAAATGGTTAATAAGTTAGAATGAGCTTTATTGCCAGGTATGTTTACACATACGAGGAATTTGTTTTCGTGACAGAAGCTTCCACAGTGTAACAAGGGCAGAACAAAACACAGATAAAAATATAAAAAAATAAACAAGTCATAAGGAAAAAATATATAAATCCGACAATTGTTTGCAGTATATTACATAACAGTTTGTATGTCCAGGTACTGTATATTATGTGCAAATTGAAATGTAGACTGAGTGTGTGTTTTAGATAAATAAGTGTATGAGTGAATGAATAATGTGTGTTCCACAGTTATTGTTAAGGGTTCATGAGATGGATTGCCTGAGGGAAGGAACTGTTCCTGTGTCTGGCCCTTTCTGGTGCTCAGTGCTCTGTAGCGTCGACCAGATGGCAACAGTTCAAAGAGGGAGTGTGCTGGATGTGAGGGGTCCAGAGTGATTTTGCCAGCCCTTTTGCTCACTCTGGATAAGTACAGTTCTTGGAGAGAAGGGAGGGTTGTACCAATGATTCGCTCAGCAGTCCGGACTATCCGCTGCAATCTTCTAAGGTCTTATTTGGTAGCTGAGCTGAACCAGACATTTATTGAAGTGCAGAGGACAGATTCAATTATGGCAGAGTAGAACTGTTTCAGCAGCTCCTGTGGCAAGTTGAATTTCCTCAGTTGGCAATGGAAGTACAACCTTTGTTGGGCCTTTTTCACAATGGAGTCAATGTGAGTGTCCCACTTCAGGTCCTGGGAAATGATGGATCCCAGGAACTTGAATGTCTCCACTGCAGCCACAGTAAAGTCTATGATGGTGAGTGGGGAGAGTGCAGGGAGGTTTCTCCTGAAATCCACGGTCATCTCCACAGTTTTTTGAGTGTGTTGAGCTCCAGGTTGTTGTGACTGCACCGGACAGCCAGCTGCTCAACTTCTTGTCTGTAAGCAGACTCGTCACCGTCTTGTATGAGGCCGATGAGTGTGGTGTCATCTGCAAACTTCAGGAGCTTGACAGAGGGGTCTTTAGAGGTGCAGTCGTTGGTGTAGAGGGAGAAGAGCAGTGGAGAGAGAACACAACCCTGAGGAGCTCCAGTGCTGGTTATATGGGTGCTGGATGTGTATTTTCCCAGCCTCACTAGCTGCTGCCTGTCTGTCAGGAAGCTGTTGATCCACTGACAGACGGAGGTGGGCACGGAGAGCTGAGTTAGTTTGGGCAAGAGGAGGTTTGGGATGATAGTGTTAAGGGCCGAGCTGAAGTCCACAAACAGGATCCTCACAAAAGTCCCTGGTCTGTCTAGATGTTGCACAACATAATGCAGTCCCATGTTTACTGCATCGTCCACATACCTGTTTGCTCTGTAGGCAAACTGAAGAGGATCCAGCAAGGGTCCAGTGATGTCCTTCAGGTGGGCCAGCACCAGTTTTTCAAAAGACTTCATGACCACAGATGTTAGAGCCACAGGTCTGTAGTCATTAAGTCCTGTAATTTTGGGTTTCTTTGGGACGGGGATGATGGTGGAGCGTTTGAAGCATGAAGGGACTTCGCACAGCTCCAGTGATCTGTTGAAGATCTGTGTGAAGATGGGGGCCAGCTGGTCAGCACAGGATTTAGACAGACTGGTGTAACACAATCTGGGCCTGGTCTTTTTCTCCTTTTCTGCTTCCGGAAGACCTGGCGCAGCTCTTCTTCTTTTTCGGTTCTTCTTATCAGCTGACTGAATGGCAGGTGTGGGGGATAGGGTGTTGCTGGAGGTGTGAATGGTTGTGTTGAGAGGTGTTCAGGGCGGGTGTGGTGTGTTTTTTCAAACCTGCAGTAGAACTAGTTCAGATCGTCTGCCATTTGTTGATTCTCCACTGTGCTGGGGGATGGTGTCTTGTAATTGGTGATTTCTTTTAGACTTTTCCACACTGATGCTGAGTCACTGGAAGAGAATTGAATTCTTATTTTTTCAGAATAATTCCTCTTGCCACTCTGATCTCCTTTTCCAGTGTGTATTTAGCCTTTTTATACAAGACATTATCCCCCTTCCAGTGAGCATCTTCTTTGGCCTGACGGAACTGTCTGAGTTCGAGAATGCGTTTGTATGCCAGGTATGTTTACACATACGAGGAATTTGTTTTTCGTGACAGAAGTTTCCACAGTGTAAAAGAATGACAGTGACAGAAAAAAAAACACAGATAATAAAAAATTTAAAAATAGAACAAGTAATAAGGAATAAAAATATACAAATCGAAAATTGTATGTACAGGTATATAACAATAGACATTTGTATGTACAGGTATATTATGTGCACAATGAAATGTAACTGTAGTGTGTGGGTTGCAGTGAACCATGGTTTGTCATTGTTGTAGGTTAAATGAGTCCTGGTAGGACTGCACATGTCTTCACAGAAACTGATAAATGATGTTACAGTCTCTGTGAGCTCGTCAAGATCGGTGGCAGCAGCTTCAAAGACACTCCAATAAGTGAGGTCAAAACAAGCTTGTAAATCCTGCTCTGCTTCATTAGTCCATCTTTTTACAGTCCTTAATACAGGTTTAGATGATTTTAGTTTCTGCCTGTAGGTCGGTATAAGTTGAACTAAACAGTGATCAGAGAGCCCAAAAGCTGCTCGTGGAACAGAGTGATATGCATCCTTTATTGTGGTGTAGCAGTGGTCCAGTATATTACTGTCTCTGGTTGGACATGTAACATGTTGTCTGTATTTTGGCAGTTTACGGGAAAGATTTGCTTTATTAAAGTACGCAAGAATGTTTATAACAGAGTCTGGGTGTTGTTGTTTTGTGTCTGTGATCTGATCAGCGAGTTTCTGTAAAGCGGTGCTCACGTGTGCTTGCGGAGTAATGTACACACTTACGAGAATGAACGAGCAAAACTCCCGCGGCGAATAGAACGGCTTGCAGTTAATGAAGAGCACTTCTAGATCTGAACAGCACATCTTCTTTAACACAGTTACATCTGTACACCTTTCATTGATGTAAAAGCATGTCCCGCCGCCGCGTGATTTCCCCGTTGATTCTGCGTCGCGATCTGCTCTGAACAGCTGAAAGCCCGGCAGACTCAACGCTCTGTCCGGAATGGCGTCTTTCAGCCAAGTTTCCGTGAAACACAGAGCAGCAGAGTTGAAAAATCCTTATTTGTCCGGGAGAACAGAAGAAGTTTGTCAATTTTGTTGGGTAGAGAGCGTAGATTCACCAGATGGGTGCTAGGCAACGGCGTTCTGAATCCGCACTGTCTGAGCTTCACGAGCACGCCGGCTCGCTTCCCCCGTCTGCACGTCCTGAAGCGCTTGATCAGCGCCGCTGCTCCCCCGACTACAATGTCCAGCAAAACATCAGAATAGTCGAAAACCAGTGAAATATCGGGTGGTGTGTACTTCCGAATGTCCAGCAATTCGTCTCTGGTGAAACTGATTGCAGGGAGATAACTAAAGACAGGACAAACTAACAAAAACATAAAAACAACTGCGGAGAACGCCACGGAGGCAGCCATCAGCGTCGGCGGCATCTTACTAGTTTAATACGTTATTAGTTAATATCTTATAAATCATTGAAATGTCAACATTGTACTATTATCTCACAGCATTAAAAATACTCCATGTGTGTCCCCTCACCAGTCAGCCCTTACATTGCCGTACACACTACAAAGTATTCAAAACCTGTTGTGTAAACGCATGAATAAATTATTTACAAAGCTTTCTACATCCGCTAATCTATAGTGTAAACTACTCATCAGTTGTAAATGTTTTACTCATCATTCGTAGATTTTTCACCCCAGTGTGTACACACACACAACCTGTAACCGGGAGGTTTGTAAAACATTTACAACTGATGAGTAGATTATACTTTAGAATAGGGGATGCAGAAAGCTTTGTAAGTGATTTACTAATGTGTTTACACAACATGGTTTGAATACTTTGTAGTGTGTACTAAAATGTAAGGGCTGACTGGTGAGGGTGTAGACAGATGTCTTTTCTGATACATGGATTATTTATAAAGCTGTGCGATAATAGTACAATGTTGACATTTCAATGATTTATAAGTGAATAATAATATATTAACTAGTAACTTAACTAGTAACTATACTGAAAACAACGATTCATTGAATTTACTGATTTCTTATTTTTTTAAGGTAAGTGTTTGCAATACATTTATTTTAGCTACATTTAAATAAACTAATTTAGTTGACTAACTTTCAACATTTTTTATTTAAATGTAGCTAAAATATATTTTTTGCAACCACTTACCTTAAAAAAATGTAGTATCATTTTTTTCAGTGTATTAACCTAAGGATCTGTTTGATTATTTCATGATGCTATTTTTTAAGATAACTTACGAGATTTGTAAATCGTTCGCATATTACTTAATAATCATTTGTGAATGCATAGTCATGTTTTTTCTGGGGGGTAAAAAAATTTTAAAAAAAATGATTAGTTCATCATCATCTAATCACTTGTAAATGTTTTATAACTTAATCTACAAAACATAGATAAAAATATTAACATATCACTTATTAATCATTTATAAATGCATAGTCATGTTTGGTAAATGATTAGTTCATTAACTAATCACTTGTAAATGACTTAAATTAAATTTTAAAATGTATTAATGACTTAAAATGAATTAACAAAACACACAAATTGTTAGCATATCACTTATTAATTGTTTATTAATATTTTGTAAATGATTAGTTTATCATTAACTAATCAATTATAAATGACATACAACTGAACGTTATTATAAAGTGTTACCAAACTTTGTAGTAATTCAACAGTCTCATCATGTTCAGCCAAAGTCCCAGCCCATAAACCTTTAATCAAGCCATAATAAGCATATTAAAATGGAGTCAGACCTGAGATTATCCTTACCACTCTGTTCTGTCAGGGTTCTGTCACTTCGGTCTAGTGTAATTCATGTTTTTGTGACAGAGCCCTGACACTCGCGTCATGTCATTGTTTTCATGTGAGCTTGCGGCTTCGAGTGTGCTCGAGCCGTGCGCTCTCGTCTGCGTGTGCTGTTTCATGTTGGAGCGTGGTGTTCGGATCCTGGCACTCATGTCTTGAGTTTCGGTTTGGTGTCGGGGTCTGGACACTCGCGCTCCATGTTCTTTCTTGTTGTGGGAGCGTGCGGTCTCGTGTTCGCTCGGCCGTGCGCTCTTCTGTCCACGTGTGTTGTGTTTTGTGAAGCACGCGGTTTGTGTTCAGCCGCGTGCTTTTCTTGTTGTCTTGTGTGAACACGCGGCTTATGAGTTTTCTCTTTAGCTGCGTGTTCGTGTCTCTTGTTGTAGCACATGGCTTGTGATTTGTTTTGTTGGCCATGTGCTTGTGTTTTTGTTTTGTGAGCACATGGCTTTTGTCTTTGTTTCATGTGTGCTATGTGCTCTCATGTCAATTGTCTTGATCCCACCCATCTTGTTACTTGATTATTGGTTAATTTGCCCCACCTGTGTTTCCCTTGTTACCCTCCTCATTTGCTTTCCATTTATTCTCCTTGTGTTTGCAGTCGTGCGTGAGTTCGTCATCGTCCATCCCTGGATGTGTCCAGATCCTTGCCTTGCCTTGCCTTGCCTTGCCTTGCCAGCCTGTTTTTCCCCCACGGGGTAGTTTCTGTTGTTTGTTTTGTTTTATTTTAAAATCAAGCCATGCTTTCTTTTATTCTTCTTCTGCGTACTGGAGTCCGTCGCATCATCCTCTTACAACTCCGGAAACCCTGACAGCATCACACTGCTCAGCTTGCTTTTAATTTTCCACAGGGAAGGTGTTACTTGCAAAGTTCAATTATTTTCTACTTTAACAGTTTCCCTACAAGAAGGTGGTGACTGTGTTGCAACATTTGCATGTATTGTCCAATTTCCTCTCATTAGTTCAAGAAAAGGGGTTAAGCTTAAACTAAGTAGTTTAGAGATTATGTTATTCAATGGAGATCCGAGATCTTATAACAGGTGCAGAAATACAAAGATTGTTAATGGTAATGCGAACTGTATAGCTTTACGTGCTCATAAAGTTGACTGGCATATTGCATGGCACCTGGGCATAGAGATGAAATGCCTCTTGCTCCTTTACTTTAGAAGCCCTGGAGAATCATTAAATCACAGGGGTGATTCAGCAGCCTGTGTAAGTATAGCATCGCATTGCTATTTCACCAAGCAATCATTTGACTCCGTTGGAAAACAAGAAGTAAAACATCTTGTGCTTGCAATAAGAATGAAGGCAAAATGTCAACATGCTTTTTCTGAGGACCAGAACAGGACCGGTACAAGAAAAGAAGCAATCTGCATAATTATCTATCGCAAGAAAAGGAACAGAGGGATAATAATGTAGGTTTTACTCTTCCCTTCCATTCATGTTTCCATCCAAGTTGGGAATTTAATTTACATGAACATTTGGAACATTGCTAAGACAACTAGCTAATAAAGCAGTGCTTTATGAAATGCAGTGAAAATCGTCAATTGCATGAGAAATGTCAGAAAGGGAAAACAGAAGCTGTACCCACTGTGGTCTTTTATGTACGGAGCCAATGGCATGCAGGAAAAAAATAGTAGGCTAAATCATGCGCACGATTTACTATTTTGTTCCCTCGATTTATCAATTGTGCGCATGATTTACTAATTCGTTCCCTGGATTTGCTAATGCGTGCACACGATTTAGCAAATCGAGGGAACGAAATAGAAATCGTGTGCACGTTTTTAGTACATCGAGGGAACGAATTAGTAAATCGTGCGCACAATTTATTTTATTTTTTTTGCATGTCATGTGTGGGGCTCCGTATTTGTGAAAGACGTCTTATTATGCTTTTTTTTACATCTTCAGCTTTTTAATGTATAATTTTGCTGTTTGAACACTATATGAAAAAGATTTGCAAAGTTACAAGCACAAAGTCCACTCCATAGGGAGTCGTCGCCATAAAGTCACCTCCTCCGCCATGCCCTTGTTGTTCGTTGCCATTCCCTAGCCTAGGGGATTGACCTCTTTTGAATTATTGATTGACATTTTGGAATTATTTTTTTTTAGGGCTGCTCCCAACTAAAGATATTTCTGGTCGACTTGTAGTCGTTAATTTTAAGCATTAGTGGACTTATCGCACATTTATTAATAAAAAAGTTTAATCATTATAATGAGAAAAAAAATTTGGTCGACCAAGACTCTTCTGGTCGACTAACGGTTAGTCAACTATTAGAGGGCAGCCCTACTTTTTTTGTTATGATATCTGAACATTTAAAAAAAAAAAAGTGTGGAAGAAGACCTTGCTAGTGACGATACTAAATCAGATAAACACCTATTTAAAAATGTTTTGTATACTACCGTTCAAAAGTTTGAGTATTTAATGTTTTTCAAAGAAATCTCTTAGGCCACATTTATGCATTAAAAAAATACAGTAAATACAGTAAAAAAAGTAATATTGTAGGTAGGACACTTTAAAATCAGTTTTCTAGTTATAATGGCTTTAATAATTAATTTTATTTTTAAGTATACCTGTGATGGCTGAATTTTTAGCAGCCAGTCTTTAGTTTCACATCATCTTTCATAAATCGTTCTAATATCATGACTTGGTGTATTTTTTTTATAGAGTATAAGTATAAAAAACAGCATTTACTTGATTCCAAACTTTTGAACAGTAGCAAACATGATGTATCCAACCTGCTCCAAGTTTCTAACAAAGCCACTGGAAGGCAAGCCTGCAACATTTAGCCAAAAAAGCATAACGGCTAATGCGGCTTTGGTGATCAGGTAAGAAGACCAGAAGGCTTTTTGTTGTCAATGGAGGAGAGGCTTCACTACGCTGAATAAACAGCTTTTGTGAGGAAATAGCTTATCATTTAATGAATCAACAACCTGTTCGCTAATCTTCAACATTTTACACTAAACAGTGGACCTAATTTATTTGGGAACTAGGCCTATATAGAGAGGTACCTTTATTAAAATGTTTATTTTTTAACAGAAGGCAGGAGGGCTGCCCCCTAATAGTCACAGAAAAAAATTTAAAAAGTCCACAGGCGAATTAAGTCACGCAGTCCGTGACGGACAGATCGTTAACGGCTGGTCTATGGTATTACAGTACATCGGGCAGGACATCCAAACGCTCGCCTATCATTCTTTGACCTTAAATATGACTTATCATCTGAAATATGTAATTATTAGCAACTTTACATGGCAGCTCAATCTAATGTTAACCTAGAAAATGTGCGCTATTGACGTGTCTGTGTGGAGTGTAGAAGCTTGAATAGCGCTCACTGCAGGACAGATGGATGCGCCTGTGAGCTCACTTGCTCTTAAAGGGGTCATATAATGCAATTAAAAATTTTCCTTTCTCTTTGGAGTGTTACAAGCTCTTGGTGCATAAAAAAGATCTGTAAAGTTGCAAAGACTAATGTCTCAAAATCAAAGAGATATTCTTTATAAAAGTTTAAGAGTCAACCACGCTACCTAAAACGGCTCATTCTAACACCCCCCACATGTCTACGTCACTATGTGGGAAGATTTGCATAACGTTGCCCAAATGTTTACGCAAAGAAAGAAAGCGTAACTTTGTAACGCTTTGTCATGCCTAGAGCTGATCCGTGCTGGTCGCTGAGGAAATACATCAACTTCACGCTGTGGATCGCCGGATCGGCTTTCACCGTGGACGCGTGGATTCCAACCGGGGTTCGTCACATGTGGTTGCCGCAAGCCTTCTGGCCGCTCATCTCGTCGTTGCCGGCGCACCATTCTCAAGCCATCTTCCTCCGCTCACCTCTAGCCGCTGCCGTCGCTGCACATCTAGCCGCCTTGTCGTGGAGACGCTGTGTTTTTCATTGTGAAAGTGAAACTATTTTTTTTGGCCTTCCAAAGAGGACACAACTAGAAATCAGTGCTTAAGTTGTATTACAACACTGTTCCAGAACCGTCAACCCAAATATTCAGATGTTTGCAGCACATTTTATGGAGGACTGTTCCTGATCCTGGAAGAGTAGACTACAAATGCTGGCTGTTCTGACTCACAGTCTATAAGTATGTTTTAATGTTTAAAGATTTTGCCACTGACGATTCAAACGTGAGTTTTTTGAGCAGTGTAGAGTAGGGTTTTTTGTTTGTCATTTCTCTGATCACAAATGCAGACATGGTTTTAATGTTTACACGGCGCGATGCAACGCATAAAAAGACAGTATAAATCATTATAAACCGTAATTATGTCCCCAATGGATGCAAAAATTGCCTCGTTTATAATGGGTTTTAATGTTTTTGTCTCATTGCTCCGGCCGGACACGGCATCAACAATGTGGTGAGGGGCGTAACATTTTCATCACATGCTTGAGGTATTCGTGCCAATCACAACGCGCTGGATAGCTTGGCCATCACAGCACTACCTCGCTTTCAGACCTGATGAGCTTGTAAAAATTCGCTCACGTTCAGAAAAGGCTGGCATAGTGAGGAGATACATAATGTAGCAGGCTTATGGGTGCCCAAACTTGGTCCTGGAGGGCTGGTGTCCTGTAGAGTTTAGCTCCAATCCTAATTAAACACACATGAACTAGCTAATCAAGGTCTTGGGCATACTAGAAACTGGCAGCCAGGTGTGTTGAGGCAAGTTGGAGCGAAACTCTGCAGGACTAGTGGTCCTCTCATGCGTAGTTGGACACCCTGATGTACTTAGGGTGGAAAAAATGTGTTTTTCTGTTACACCAAATACACAAAATAATTGTCTTTTTAGCAACATCATATGACCCCGTTAAATCAAAAAATATCTAATATTATAAGATATGTCTCTGTGTGGTAATGGAAACATCATTTAGCTCAAGCGGGAAATCATTTAAGCTTTTAAAGGCATTTGGACAGAATCACTGTTTTACGGCTGATCACTGAGACGGCCAGCGATTCATTGAACGAGCCGTATAACATCAATTCTGCAATGGATATTAATATCCAAAGTATAGTGAAAACACTATTTATTAGCACAGTAACAAGATCAGCATTTTAAGACATTAACTTGTAAGCACAAAACAAAAGATACTTCTCTTTTCCATATAAATATGGCTTTATTGGATAAATCTAAGACATGTAAACTAATCTAGCACATGAACACACGCATTCACACATTGACACAAGTTGCAGAAAGCGAGAAAGTTAGGAAATAATGAGTTTAAGAGAATGAAAATGTGAAATCCCAAGTTTACAGCAATATGTGCAATTGCATAGATCTGAACAACCATCAATCACTTAATTAACCCTCGCATTGAGTTCCTCAATGAGGTTAAAATTTATATTAAATGCACCAGTTCAGCTAGAATCTGGAGGTACTTGCATTGTGTGCGGGGTTCCCTTCCTTGTCTGGTTGCCGAAAAAGGGTTTCCCGAGGTTGCTGATTGGCTTGAGGTTCAGTCTTGGGACGCAGATGGTTAGCATTGCTGATGACTCGAGTTGTGGCCTGGTTGACGTTTTAGACGGCACTGAGGCACGGCGTTAGGCCCAAAATTAACTCAGAAGAACACAAACCTCAACGGAAAATCAAATCAAACAAAGTAAGAAATAGAATTAAAGTTTGACTAACTGGTTCGCTTCCCTCATGGTTGAGAGCTGGCGTGTAAGCCAGAGCACGCTCAAAGAGCGCAAAAAGGTGAGACGGAAAAGCACCGGGAGAACCATACCACAAAAGAAGAGATGAGGGAGAGTGAAGAAAGAGTTGAAGAGATTGAGTTGTTGGTCCTGATATTTAAACTGGGCTTTGGACACCCCCAATGGTGTTTTGACCAATTAGATGTTGTCTTTGCTCGGGGTGTTGTATATTTCTCCTCCCAATACATAACTCAAATGTTATCTCATCAGTCAGTCACTGGTCACAACGTTTTTAACACTCTTGCAGAGTATACTTTTGGACATGATTTCTATAACAAGAATATGATACATTTGACAAAGAATTGATTGGAAGAAACGTTTCAAGCAAGAAGATTCAAACACACGCATACTAAACATGAATATTAACCCTTAAGCTATTCAATAGTTATTCAAAATACATACACAATAAATGATTAAGACCTGATAGTCACATGTGCGGGTTACATGCATGATATGGAGTTATGCATAGAAATTATTAGTTGCTCACAAGTCCTTTTAGTGTCATTTAGGTGCATGGAAAGGCAGTTTCTGTGCCATTCTGTGAATGTATGAAGACCAGAGATTAAAAGGTCTGTAAGGAATCTCTGAAAGTCCCTGTTCTTTGTGTCCTAGGTGGGGGGAAGTCAATCCACAGAGCTCGTGATTGTGGTTACTATCACGTGATGGTCATGCTGTCATCTCTTTGACCATTTAATCTTGATTACTTGCCCTAAAATTGACAATCTCCTTCCTGAGTTGTTATGATCAGTGTGTTCTTTTGTGTTAATGTTGAAAGCTGTTCTGTGAAAGGGTTGGTTGGTTAGGCTTGTTTCAGACTGGCTAGTGCTAGGATCTGATTTATGAACATCCTGTTGTCTTGGGCCTCTGTGGAATTCGGCTCCTCATGTTTCAACCATGTTTTGACCAAATCTTAGATTGTCTGATTCGATCTGATATCCTACAGTGTCTAAAAATATCAATGTTGTCTTTCTTTGGTTTTCAGGTTTTACCTGAAATTAGACTTGAATTGTAATGACTATTATGTGACCATATGCCTTATGTTGAAATAACCCATTTTACATGCATTATTTATATTATTATGTTATATTGTATGTTGTTTAATGAAAATAATATATGTTCTTTCTACCGCTTCTAAGTATCAATAAATAGACTTAAATGTAATATTTTGTGAATGCTGCATATGATAACGCTTTTTAATGAATAAAGGTAAAAAAAAAATGTTATAATAAAAAGGTATTTTAGTGACTAGTATCAGTGTTACATATGCTCAATCATGCTGTTTTTTTATTCATGAACAGAATAAAATCTAATCTTAAAATGGAGTGATCAGAAATTCATGCTCATTTATACTGTGTAACGTAAACTATAACTGACTGTCATAGAACTGTGAAAGTCGGCCACTGATGTCACAGCCATTATATGATTCACTGAGGTGCCTCATGTGATCCAAGCTGGCATTACACTCTTTCCAATGGTAAGTAAAATAGACACTCTCATCTCCCAGTAATAAGACAATCTCTGTTTCTAGTAATCCTAAAGTCTTTGATTAGCTGGTTCAGGTGAATTTAATTAGGGTTGGAGTTAACCTCTGGAGGACATTGGCTCTCCAGGAGCAGGGTTGGGGACCCCTGTTATATCGCAAGTCTCAGACAAGATCAAGTTCTTCTGAATTTGACCAAATTCCACCAGGAAGGTTTTCTCTAATAATCTCTAATACCGCATCAGCATACAATCCGCAAAGACCTACTGCTGATTCATCTTAAAGCATCTGAGGCGATTTAGCAGAGCATGTTGTGGCAGCTCATAAGTATCCTTGGCAATAGCTCTTTGCAGTTCAAACCCTATGAGAAGAAGTGAGGAGTGCAGTGTTGAACTTTCTATCTCAACTTGTTGAATGGATAGCTGTCGTCTTTGATGTTGATATTGATTTTTCAAGCCAGCAGTCTTTAACGAGTGTCAATTTCAAAGGATGTTGCAGTTTAGCTATGCAAAGACAGCACTTAATCCCACTGTAGATTAAGGAGGGTTTCACATTGCATTCCAATACAGCAAAACACAGCAGCCTGCGTGATTGGAATATCGAGCAGCAAATGATATTGAATGAAAATGCAAAGCTGCTCTCTGAGCTCACTGCGAACATGTCGGCTCTCCTCGAAGAGGAGATTGATCTTTTATAACAACTCACCCATAAGTAAGCGATGATCTGGTTTCCCAGGTTTAAGAGGAAAACCATTTTTCCTTTTTTCCAAACCAAAGAAGCAATTCAATCTAGCTCAGCAAATCCAGAAAGTCCAAAGGTTTTTCAATCTACATATGTGACCCGCTGGGGTATATTTGTAGCAATAGCCAAAAATACATTGTATGGGTCAAAATTATAGATTTTTCTTTTATGCCAAAAATCTTTAGGATATTAAGTAAAGATCATGTTCCATGAATTACTGTAAATATATTTAAAAAAAATTTGATTAGTAAATATGCATGGCTAAGAATTTCATTTGGACAACTTTAAAGGCTATTTTCTCAATATTTTGATTTTTTTTTGCACCCTCAGATTCCAGATTTTCAAATAGTTGTATCTCGACCAAATATTGTCCTATCCTAACAAACCATACATCAATGGAAAGCTGATTTATTCAGCTTTCATGTGATTGTATAAATCTCAATTTTGAAAAATTTACCCTTATGACTGGTTTTTTGGTCCAGGGTCACATATATAAACAATTTTTAGTATTGCAGGGATAGGCTTATATTAGGGCTAATCCTTGTAAATAATGAATAGGATGATGAAGCTCTTAGAAAGCATCTAGCTGACAGACATTTGAGGTCATTATCCTGCCATCAGCCTGTCAATATTCAGGTGAAGTGACCATGACACTGTATCAGAAAATCAATTAAGATGAACATCTCACATTCTGCCTCTAGTTAGACCACCAACCTGTTTACTGTAGAAATGCATTCTCCCGCAATGCTTTAACACGGCTATCTTTGAGGCCATCAGTATGCTATTGTGTTTCTTTTAGCAGATTCAAAATGTTCAAAATCTTTCTATAAAAATGGACCAAAATGGCCTAAGAAAACATTGTTGTCATTAAAGGGTCCTATGATGCTTTTTAAAGATCATTATTTTGTGTTTTTTGTGTAACAGAATATGTTGACATGTTTAATGTTCAAAAAACACATTATTTTTCAAATTTTTGTAGGTCCTCTATGCCCCGCCTCTCGCAAACGCTTCGTTTTCTACAAAGTCCCTCCTTCCGACAAGCGCAGTCTGCTCTGATTGGCCAGCTGACTCAGTGCATTGTGATTGGCCGAACACCGCAAGCACTCATCGGAAATGTAACGCCCCTTACCATAATCGCAAGCTTCATCTTTCAAAATAAATGTAAAGACAGAGCCCAAAAGGGGAACAAAGTCACATGACAGACACAGTGATAAAGCTGGTATGTGTTTGCATTACACAAGCCACGGTTAAGACAGCTGACTCCACTGTAATCTCTCTCTCACTCTCTCTCTCTCGTCCTCGCGCCCACATGCACACACACCACACCACACCACTCACACCGTCTCTCTATCTCGCTCGCACGCACGCAGCGCACACCACCGGGCTCTCTCTCTCTCTCACGGCGCAGCTCGCGCGAACACACACACACACGATGCGCAAAACTCCGCATTTGAACAGTCAATAGCAAACTAATAATAACAAAACAGTAACTGATTCTGAATTACCTCCTCTCCTAGGTTCACGAAAACGGTCGTCCATAAAATGCATTGATATTCTGTTGTAAGTAATCTTAAAGATTACTAAATGCATCTACTTTCGGAAGGCCAAATAAAGTGCTTTTGCTTTCGCCTAGAAACACACAGCGTCTCCCTGACATGGCTGCTTCAACACTAACTGCGGTTACTGAAACCACACCTTCTTTCTTTGCGTGAACATTTGGGCGGCATTATGCTAATATTTCCACATAGTGATGTAGATATGTGGGGGCGTGTTAGAACGAGCCATTTTAGGGGGGCGTGGCAGAGTCTTAACTTTGATAAAGAATATCTGTTTGGTTTTGAGACTTTAGTCTTTGCAACTTCAGGGATCTTATCTATGCACAATCAGCTTGTAACACTCCAAAGAGAAAGGAAAACTTGAAATCGCATCATATGACCCCTTTAAGCCATTTAATTGGTAAGCTGGATGCAGTTGTTAAAACTTCCTAGCAGCATCAACTACTTAACATGTGACGGGAAATAAAGATGTTCAGCTGGGGTGGCATACAAACTCAAACAGCAATTTACAAAGAATAGTGCCAAGTACAACAAAAAGAACCACTTAAATACCAACAGATACTCTTCACACTCCAAAGAAAAGCTGAGAAAATGAGCAGTTCCAGTGAATCAGAGGCCTACACGCTTTGTCAAAACATTTAGCAAGATTTTGGAGCATGTCTCATTTGAATACAAGACAGCCAAGCTTTAAAATCAAAAGCAAGTTCATTACCAGAATCTAAGCTTTGACTTTATAAACTGAGTGATGTAGGCATTTGCTCCACTGCACAACTGAAAATCTCAGCTAGCTCTCGATTAGGATAGTAAGGTTTGCTGTCATAGAGGGAGATATGAGTAGGAATCTATAAACTAGAAGGATAAACAAGGTAAAGGCTTGAGCCCATCTGCTGGGGAGCAATGAACTTGATTGCTTTTTCCTCCTGAGTGGCCAAGGGCACTGAGTCTGTCCTCACAGTCAGTGTGTAATCCTCCATTTTTTAATACTTACAAACATCTCCTCAGTGCCTCTCTTCTGACGGATGTTTTGAGCCAAAACTTCTGGGTGGAACGCTTGTCTGAGCGAATCAACTTGTAAATGACATTGTTCAAAGTAGGCAGTCAGTCAGAGCGAGTACTACGAGCTAAGCTGCATTCATGCAGATGTACACTCAAGTGTGTTGCTGTCAGGAGTGATGACTGAGAATGGCAGGATGATGGAGGGAAATGAGATAAACCATAATGAGAGGAATGAAGCATTAGTGTTATGGCAGCAGCGGGACATCTCACAGTGCAACTGGGAGAGCAGAGGTGACAGAAACCATTCACCCCGTTTTTACTTTAAGGCAAAATTTCCATAGCTAGCTTCTTGTTGTTGAATTGGTGAACTGAAGTGCTTTCAAGACACATGCATGGTTCTATGGCTAGGGGTGACATGCAATTTTTTAGGGGACACCAGTAAAGAAATTATATTATTATATATGTATATTAATGTAGATGTTGTTTTATGTTCAGTGTGTCTATGTAAAAGACATACTTTACATGATTTAAGACAGACATATGAAAATGTGTGCTGACTTTATACACAAATACCTACGAAAGCCTTTAGGCTTGAAAGCCAGAATTTCAGATGGTTTCATCATGTCTCAGTGATTTTAGTGATTAAAATAACAATGTTATTTGTATATAACATTATATAAAAAATATATATATTTTATAACAAATGGCAAGAAGATTTCACCAATTTTTGAGCCATTTCCAGTTATACAGACCAAAACTGTCCAGCCTACTAAGTTGCTGTCATTAGCAGTAAAGCCACATGGGATAAAGTGATTTCATGGAGAGTGAAGCACAGTCTCTGAGAGATCTCAGTGCTCCCCTGCGGGAGAAGCACAGATACCACTTGCAGTTATTTTGCTGCTCTGCTGACTCACTTGTGTTGATCAATAGCTAATTCGCTTACATAATTAAGAGCCACAGCAATCAGAACCTTCCAGAGAATGTGATAATTAATCAATGTGGTTCAGTGTTTCCCGTCTGGTGCGCTGTCATTTTCTCCCGTCCATTCCCGCATACAGAGCTGCAGACCAGCATCAGAAATTCAGTCTCTCTGGGAATCTTTGTTCTCTCATCACAGTAGCTGTCATCTACACACTTCTGAAATGCTCATGAATATTGTACTAATCTGAAGCTCATGAATATTGTACTAATCTGAATTATCATCCCCACATTTAATAATGGGTAATGAAAATTAGTTGTTGTTTTTAGATAAATTTTTGCATTTTCACCTTTATTATGATAGGACAGATCAGAGGTGACAGGAAGCAGATAGACTTTGGAACGGCCAGCGGGCTTGTGGGAGCCGCAGCCGGCGGGCTTGACATCGGAGCGGCCGGCGAACTGGACAACGGTGCGGCGAAGCGTGCGGCGGTTTCCATGCTGCCGGGGAAAAACAAGAAAACATTTTCAAAAAACGGAAAACAAAACAGGGAGAAGGAGCGCCGCTTACTACTGTCAGGGTCCAGAATTCTGTCACAGTTGCCTTCTGGGACAAGACGAAGAATGAGGAAACGAGGATAAACTCAAAACTACGGTCTTTTATATATAAAAAAAAATCCACAAGGGAAACACAAGGCAGGGCGAGACTCACATGAAGCACAACTTCGACATATAATTCCGGACAAGGCAAACTTAGAAACACAGGGCTTATAAACACATGAAACGCAATCAGGGTGAGGAGCAAACAGGTGAAGAGTAATCAAGGATAATTAATAGAACACAGCAGAGATAAATAAACATAATCAGGATTCAGGACAGGAACTGGAAGGAAACCAAATAAGGGAAAACAAAACATGATGCAGGACACATAGGGCAAACAAAACCAAATAACCATAACGTGACATCTTAAGCGTTCATTTTGTTCCAAGAATAGGAAAGATCTAACATTAAAGATCAAAATAAGCGCTGCAGATGCGAAAATGCGAGATTGGTTTGCTGCTGAGGTAAATAGACGCTCTCGAACTTTCTCATATCTTTGCAATGGCTGTAGAAATGCACATTAATTCTTGATTTGGGTATGGCACAGATGTTACAGGTAATACTATAATCAAAAAGTCATGGCAACAAATGACTTCCTAAGTCAGTTTAAGTTGAAACGACTTTCACAATCAATTTGATTCAACTTATTTCATGTTTTACTGTTGCTTATTGTCATTGTAGGCTTAGGCTTCCTTTTTCTATTAATTTTAATGAATACACAAATTAATAAAATGATTTTTTTTTTTTACAAAAATTTTTTTTTTTTTTTTTTAACACTGCACCCCCAGCCCCCCACATTTTTTCTTGGGCTACATATCAGGAGGTGTACACTTAGCTACGCTATACGCTCAGCACCCCTACTTCCCGCTGTAATGCACTCTTCTCATCTGAAAACCTCCTGTCCCACATTTTATACTTGGCATCCTTCCCCGTACTATCCAGCACAACAAACCAATTTGTACTGAGCTGATGAGGTCACCTGATGGCTCTTACTAAGTGAACAGTGACATTACCTAGCACTTTGACAGTAGTGACACTATTCATGTGTGTTGTAGCAGTCTTCTATCATGTTCTTGGTGTTGTTCTTGGCTCTGGAGGCCAAATATATAAGCTCCTTGTAAAAGAAGATGGTGGTTAGAAACCAAGACCAGATACCAATCTGCAGGGGGCCCTTCTGTGCATGGCACCCTCATATAGCCTGTCAGCTATAAACCCTAAAGAGATTTTTGGCTGCCCACTCTAAAGTGCAGTATGTTACAGTTTGAGTTCCAAACTCAGTTCTCCACCCAAAACGAGTGCCTCGCAATTAAGAAACCATAGGAACTGATGTGGAAATGAATGGTGGATAAGTGGAAGCCAGAGTGGGACAGAAGCAGCAGATGGTCCAATCTTTCTCATTTCATGTGGTGGAATTTATTTCCCAGGTAATTGGGAGTGAAACGAGGCAATGACAGTTAGCAGGTCCACATTTGTCATTCAGGTATGCACAGAACTCATTTGCACTGATTGGTCAGTATATTAATTATTACTTAAGTCGTAGTGCAGTTATTATACTAGAGAAGGAAAAAACATTTAAAAAAAGAACATAATATATTATTTTCTTTCCATTTTAATTGCTAATTTCTCTGTAACTATAACCACACTATAAATAAAACATACACAACACATTTATATTTACAAAACATAAATAACATTTATATGCACACACGTACACGTATTATGTAAAATGTTATACTTGCTTGTTCATTAATCAATGACCTGACTGGATACTAGTTTGTCTAATTGAATTAATTTGCTATTTACTATCCCAGGTTGTAATCATAGTCTATAGTCTTTGGGAAATAAACACTGTGGGAACAGCAATAAAGCGACTGTGGATGAGCAATTCCAGCAGTGATATATAACATGTCATGCATTCTGTTGCAGCCGACAGACAGTAGACAGTAAGTGTGATGATGTGACAAATTCTAATTATCGTCTGGGCTGCTGCAGAATGACAAATGCGAGCTTGCATATAGGTGTTGTCAGCTGAATGCTGGCGAGTATGATATGCTTCATTTTTATGTAGACTGCATGTCCATGTAGAATTCTTTGGTTTTTAAGCAAGTAAATAAATAAAATTAAATAAATTAAAATTAGAAACTATATAGCTGTATTTAAGAAACCTCTACTTGTACCTCTACATGTTTCCTTATATAATCATATTGCAACAAAGAGTACATGTCTCATAGGAGGAACTATGTTTTTGGTGATACTGAGCAATGTTTAATATAGTTGCTTTTTGTTTATGTTTACACTGAATTTCATTATTACATTTTAGTAGAAACAATCAGTGGCGGGAGGAAATGCAGTAGCCCTTGATCCCAATTTTAGTTTCATTAAACACAAGCAAAACCTTCACAGTCAACAAATACCTTGAACATATTCATGGTTTGAACCATGAGGGGATCTGGCACCTCCTCTGCACTGATGACAGCAATAGAGAATCTAATTACTTAGAATCTGTCAGTTTCCAGTAGTTTCCATTTGTCATAATCTCACCACTAGCTGTAAGGGACTCAGAGAGGTTAACAGCAGGCCATTGGAATCTAGAGGGTGGCTTATCAATGATGGCCAGGTCAGATTTTAGCTTATTACAGGATTAGGACTCATACCACTTTTAATTAATTAGAAAACATGATAACAGTTAATAATATTTAGCTAACATTAGTTAATGCATTAGATATAATGAACTAACAATAAACAACAATTTGTTGCATTTACTATAGTATATACTATTTTTCATTATGACTTTTTTTAACTTAAAATGTTAAAACTATATAACTAGTATACCTCCAACTACGAGCTGGCCTTTTTTTAATTTTTGTGAAGTATTATTACAGTTAAAAATAACCATTTTATATTTTAATATATTTTCAAATGTAATTAATTCCTGTGATGGCACAGTTGAATTTTCAGCAGTCATTACTCCAGTCTTCAGTGTCACATGATCATTCAGAAATTATTCTAATATGCTGATTTGCTGATCAATAAACATTTCTTATTATTATCAACATTGAAAACAGTTATGCTGCTTTAAGACTTTTAGCATTCTAGTGTGTAGGCATGTCAGTGTGAAAAAAGCTCTTATTTTATACAAATATCTTTACAAATATAACACAACCAATAAGACAACCAATCATTCCTTTATGGCATAGAAACCTGGCTAGAATCAGTTTTGATAAATCATGTCTTAAACAGACATAAAAGGTCATTTGAAGTAGCAATATTTGAACTGTATCCACCAAAATACTTGTATATTTTTATAACTCAACGCCATTTTATCAGTTTTTATATGAATATGGCTTTCAACAATGTGTGTATGGTGGAAATCACAAACTGATATTATGAGAAAATGTGACTTAAAAATAAAAATATGCATGAACCTCATATATGGTAAACTAGTGCTTATATTTTTTTACTATACTGCAATATGGACCTTGTATGGCTATATAATGATACATATAAAAGTATATATCAATGAAGACAAAAACTGCACTAGAATTCTTTCATGAATGAACGCATATGTAACGTCTATGTAATCACATACTATATTTTTAGGACATGTACATCTATATATTATGAAGCGTATAACTGAATATAAAATTACATACATATAAGTAAATATGTTTTATTATTTGAATATATGAAAAGTGGCAATTCTTTATGTATTATTCAGTATATTGTTATGTATATTTTCAATATACATTAAATCATTTAATATAGAGTTTACGGCCCTAAATCTAACCATCAGTGGATAGAAGATTGTACAAAAACGTACGAATGGCATTACAATCAAGTACAAATTGTCATTGAGAATGTACGGGAAATGCTCACAGTTCTCATCCAAGCAGCAGATTATAGGAAGATGGAATTAGCTTAATGGAATATAGCATTTGTTTCTTTTCTTTTTTCCTATGGATTTGTGGTAAACACTGCTACTTGTTCTCAGCAGATGGGTGACAGGCACCAATTTTTTTGTAGCAGTGGCTCAATGTCAGTGGAGATTTTTGCGCCCCGTGTCTGTTCTCAGAGGACGAACCCAGACACAGCCAGCTTAAAATAGATTTTGCAGGCAGTACATCAGTGTGAGTTTAGGCATCAGGATGTGGTCTGCACGCTGTGCTGTGTTTTACATAATGAGCTTAGCTCAGAGCCGATGACTGGAGGAGGCCTGAATGCAGAGTGATCCTGGACCAAACCTCTGTCACTCAGCGCCACCAGACACCAAAGCTCATTACTTGAAAATGATTATGAAGCGATTTTTGCATATTAGGACAATGATTTTGAATCCGAAACAAGAATTCAGTCAGCCAGAAGAAAACATCTTTAGGGACAGTGAGTCAGCGAGCTCCCTTAATGTTCAAGTTTTGACGGATGAGTCATAGTTTTTGATTCAGTTAGCCATACATTTTATGGAATTATTGCAGAAAAACAGTCAGACATAAAAGTTGATGTCATGTCCTATGTTTGCGGCAAGCAGCAGATGGGCGTAAGAAATGAAATTCTTTGTTGTTCGGGGCATTTTTTGCCTCCCCCAAAAAAATATTTTAGAAAAAGCCTTTGTACTCCTGCTAAACAGTTTCCTTGAACGCATGAGGAAATGGGGCTGTATTCGGTGTGCACTTCACTTACCTTGAGGCTCGATATGCAGAAACACTGCTTTGAAAAAACTCCACAACCACATTCATTTCAATATTTAAATTTCTGGATCTCACTACACTCAGAACTTACTGAAAGCTTTTATCTAAAAACGTGTTCGCTTCGCTTCTAAGATCAATATCTTTCCATTTATTTCAAATCTATCATAAGCTATTTTAATTTTTACATGAATCCAGATAATGTCAGTAATTGGACTGATGGCTCAATCAGACTGAAGAGCATTCAAATAAACACCTCCATCGAACCAACTGAGCTTGATCTAAATGAAATTTCGATCAGATTGGAAGCGTTGGTATGGATCTGAAATAATCTGATCAATAGAAGAAAAAAATAATCATGAAAAGCTTTAAGCATGTAAAGCTCTGTCCACTATTTCTCAATCACAATTAATGCTGCAATGCGAATGTTTACATGTTGTTTTTATCTTCTTGTAAATGTGCGTATATTCATTTACATCTGGTCAGTAGATGAGACCGATTTTTTACTAAACATTTTAATATAAATAGCTCCGGTAAAATTATTATGGTAGCTTTCTCCAGATCTGAACACGACCACTGGGCACATTTTTTGTTTTGATATGTCAAATATTTATAATAAATACTAGCAAATCTAGAATTAATTTCAATAAACCAATGAATTTAAACCACAGGATGGTTACAAAACACCATTTATTGAATTGCCACCACAGTCAGACAAGTGTTGACAAAATATTCTGCAACAATATTGTTTATACTGTATAAATAAAATTATAACTTCTGGAGCCATTTCTTTTCTCTGGTGTTAGGAGCTACTAATTGAACCTACTGAATGAATGAAGGAACTTGTCTAAAAATCCTAAATCATTTATTTACAATTATTTACACCTAATATAAGTACTATTTAAAAAATTATGTTATTATTTAAAAATATTTGTACTGTTTCTTAAAAAGATACATATTTTTCTTTTTATTGAGCTTAATATTTTTTAATCTACATGAAACAATGAAGGCATTAAAGTACATTATGCAATGATTTCACATTAGCTTCTCATGTGAAATTATTGCATAATGTTCTTTAATGCTTTCCTAAAGCCATGCGCATTGGTGCGGTAATGTTTTTGTCCACCCCTGTCTGATGAAATGCCCAGCTGACCTCTGATCACCATATCTGAACTGCAGGAAGAAGACTGCAAAGTATTTCACCATCGGCAGCTGAGGTCATTTTCCTATTCTGACGTGTCCCTCGCTCACATATACACCCCAGTCCTGTATCTTCACACTGTCACCTTTAGATTATCTCTGGAGGAAAATCTCATCTGTACTTGTGAACGATTTCTGACAGCAGTATTGAGCAGCTTTAAATGGTCATTTATTACTCCTTTGGCATCTGACACTCTTGAAGAGATCGAAACCACTATCTATACGATTGCAGTAAGCAGTGGCTCTGGTGGAGATATATTCATGCAAAGAAAATAATGTAAGACTTGGACTTAACCTGTGTATTTCAACATATAACCTGCTGCTAATGTAAATGTGTTTGGGAGATTAGTCATGCTTTTTAGTTATCAATAGGATTGAAGTGCTTTCAGGACCATTTATCACATTTTTTAAATGAAAGAATTCTTCAGAATTTCCCTCAAAATCAGCATAGAAATTGCAAAAAACTGCAATCTGCAGTTTGCGTCCAGGCCTCAGCATTACTCAAAATCAAAGTGACACATCCATCTTTTTAAAAGCAACCCGCAAACAAAGTAAAACCAGCTTTCATCTTCTAATAAAAAGTGAACCTCTCTGCTCCTATGAATTACTGTCTGCTGCTTCCACTTTTCTATGGTCAATTAATAATTATGTCTCAGCGTAAGAATTTATTATTATTATTATTATTGCATTAAATTCATTTGATCTTTTTTCAGGACAATCTAAAATGATGGATGAACCCATTTTAAACCTGCCAGAGTCATAACGAACAACAAGACCTGTAGTAACAAGATAAGTGGCATGGCTTATGGTCAAAAGTAAACCCAAAATCTGCATTTTAATCCTAGTATAACTACTTGTGTGTTTTACTAATGAAAACATTCAAAATGTCCCTGAAGGACTCCATGCTGTATGTAGTCATGAAGAAACATTTCCCAACGTAACTGACACTTGTATCCATAGTGACTTATATAGTGACAATTTACAAACTAGAGCAACAGTTGACCTGAGGCAAGCAGAGTGCATTACTCTTCACAATCTATATTTAATCCTCAGGAACTGAGCGTTTAAGACTGAGGTGTGAATTGGTATAAAGACCTCAGGCCCAGAAGCTTTTAAGACCACCTATAAAGAAGAAACACTATTGAATGATACATCTCTGCTTGTATTTCCCCATGTTTACAAAGGAACTCGTCCTCTTTTCAAACCACAGATAATGCATAATTCATGAGCACATGAATTATGAAGTGCTGTTGATAAGAAGACTCAGCTCAGTCTCCTGCGGTCCGTCTTCACAGGATTCCTGTCTGTCTTACTGATATTATCAATTACAGTCATTCTGGTAGAAGACGACAGCATTTTTTTCATGTTACTTTTTGCATGTTTCTGTTTAGTCTTTTTTTAAAATCTGCATAATTTTACTTTTCATTTCTTTTTTCTGCATATTACCTGTACTGTATTGTGAAGTTTATTTATGCATTCTGCTTTTTAATGAAAAAAATCAGTAAGCTCTCATTTATAACACTGGGCTGATGATATGAGGATTAGTTCATTTTTAGCTTATAGTAACAGTAAATTGTAAATACATTTGAAAAAGTATGATTTTTATGTATTTAAATGAATGCAAAATACAGTAAAAAAAAATTTAATTGTGAAAAATATATTAATAATTAAAATAACTGTTAATATTTTAATCTTTTTTAATGTTAGTTATCATGTGATGGTTAAAAGCTGAATTTGATGGTATTTATTAGTGGTGTAATGTACATTAATACATATAATATATATTTTTTAATGTACAAAAATTGATCAATTTATTTAATAAAAACTTTAGTAAATTTTTGTTTTATACATATATAATATATAAGTGAGCAGAAGCAAAACGAACACTATTTTCACAGTTTGCGATACATATGTTAGTCTGCTCTCCAGAGTGAATACTTTTTTATTATAGTACATCAGTTCGCTAAAACTCAATGGCCCGGTTTCACACACAGGGCTTATCTTAAACCAGGACTAGGCTTTAGTTAAATTAAGATATTTAAGCAGCTTTTATAAAAATGCCTTAGGAAAAAAAAATGTTTCAGGTGTGCATCTTGAGACAGAACAATGGAACTGACATTTTTTAAGATATGTCAGAGCAAGATATTTTCAGTTGAGACGGCTCAAACATGCATTTTAATCTGGGACTAGCCTTAAGCCATGTCTGTGAAACCAGGGGAATGAGCATTACAGCTCCTTTTAAGCCAAAGGGTCAGGAATTGGCCATTAGTGTGTAAAAGCACTAAACGATTACCTTCATCATATGGCTGCCCTTCAACCCTGAACTCTCTTATAATTACCCAAGTGCTCCATACTAAATGAATACAGTCACCTTAGGAAGGAAGTGTGAGCGACAGGAATAATAGTTTTTTTTCTTTTTGCCTGCATTCAAAAAACATCAAGGATAATGATATTATCAAAAATAAACACTCTTTTACGACCCTAAAGAACAAATACCAATAAGCAGCAATGTTTGTGACTAAATGTTCTACAAGAGTATGTATCTGAATGGCCTTCAATAACCGCTAAATATTGTTCCATGCAGCCTCCTGCTTAATGGAAAGGACTATTGACGTGTGTGCGGTGAGGAGCAGAGGAGGCCCCAGGGGTGTTCATAACAGGAGGACTCTGCAAGACATCTCACAGTGGGAGGAAACACAATCTGACTGCATCACACAGTAAAGTGTTTTTCCTGTTGCTCTCACGCTGGAAACAAATCAGCACTGTCGCTGTTTTATCATGGCTGCGCCATTGGAGAAAGAACGCTGGAAGCTGCAAATATTATTTTGCACTATTGTGCATCTAAAATAGACAGGGAAAAATAAAATAAGAAAAATTACTCCAGAGCTACCAAATGTAGTACTGTTCCAATCCCTTTTTTACCTTATTTAAGACCGAGTTGTGATAATATACAGTTTACTATATACTATACAAAATATACAATTTATTCCTTGATCAGCCACTTGCACTACTACATACTACCAACAGAATCAATATCAGATGATACTGCATTGACAGAGTTTTATTTTAGGTTTGCATATGATTATGTAGATTTACAAGCATGTTACAAAAATTGTGTTTAAAGGCGACTTATAAATTCTGCACAACTAGTGGCACCAAATGGAATTGTAATCTGTTTGGGCTGGACATAGCTCAACTAATAATTGATGAGTTTGAGGGCGGTGCTACCTGCCTGTCTGACCAATGGAAGCCAGAGGGAGTGATTAACGTAACTGAATACAGTCTATATTTTAACAGCGACATAGAAATGGCTCTTATTGTTAACTAAAACCAACTATTAAAAATGTTTTCATGTCAGCAGCGACAGCCTTGTGGGCAGTGTGCCAACATATTTCACCATTGCACTATGGGTGCCCCAAGTTCGAATCCGGCTTAAGGGCCTTTCCCGATCCCGCCCCCTCTCTCTCCCACTTTACTTCCTGTCAGCTCTACACTGTCCTATCATAAAGGCAAAAACACCAAAAAAAATTAAAATCTAAAAAAAAATTTGCTTGAAATAAACATTATGGTAAAAAATCTAAAATAAAGTTCTACATAATTTATATAATAATTTGGAAACAAAATTACGAAAACTAAAGGGATAATTAACCCAAAATAAAAATTCTGTCATTAATTAGCCCTCCATCCATTCCAAACCTGGAAGACCTTTGTATCTTCAGAAACAAATTAAAATATTTTGACAACAGGGTGCCAGGGTCAGAAAGCTCTTGGTTTAATCAAAAATATCTTACACAGTGGAAACGACATCGGGGGAAGTACACTAAGTAATGAAAGAATTTAAATTTTGGGGTTAAACTTCCTTTAAAACTAAACAGTTACAATAGGAAATACTATTTCAATTAAAATAATCAATACTATAAAGTACATGAATTAATACGATAAATAACCAATGCATACAATTCTATTTCATAATTAAAATAATAAATAAATGAAAAGTCATTTTTTCTCCTAGGGTGCAAAAAGATATTTATTGCACAAGATAAACCTTCGACACGGCTTGAAAGTTACCCAGGGAAATTTCTAGTAGTATATACATAATATTAATAGTATAAACACTGTAATTGTCACAATACTGCTGTTAGGGAGACGAAGGCACAACAATTAATGGTAATCCACACGATGAAGCGGCTCTAACACACATTAACATTCAACAATACTGGACAAAAGAGAACAACAAGACGTCAACTAATATACTCAAGATAATGAGGGTGATAAACAAGACACAGGTGAATGGAGGTTAACTTGTGATGACTAGCCGAGAACAGGAACATGACCAAATAAGGGCACACAGGAACTAAACTAAGGAAAGACAGAAACTGGGTCCAACAGAGCACATGAGGGATGAAAACACAACAAAAAGTCCAATGGAGTGTGACAGTAATAGTATATGAATAATATTAACACTGCATAGAAGTTATATTTTTCACAATTACAAAGTCTTTTTTTTTCTTTTTTCTGGAGTGCCACAAGCTATTTGACTGCACAAGATAAACCTCAACACGGCTTGAAAATTACCCAGAGAAATTTCTACCCTAAAAGTCACTGTACACCGTTTAGACACTGTTCATTTCCATACAAAAAAATACAAACACTGATACAGGATGGTTATAAAATCAAAGGTCACACAAAGAAGGTTCCTCAGATCTGCTGTTAGAAGAGGAAAGGCCAAATCGCAGGTCCGTTCTCTTAGCAGGAGGCCAGAGCTTTGAGACCCAATTAAACTGAGGGTTCATGTGAAATCACCTTTTCATGGCGTGCCAAACACCTGCTTATCCCTGATCGGTAACACTCTTAAAGCATCGCTTTTGTTTGGTCCTTACCTTTAAAATTAGATTCTATTTTTTTTACCATGCTTCACCTCTCACGGTTATGCCTGAGTGTTTGGACTGCAAGTGGAAGATAAGGAAATGTGTGTTGGCTTATTCTAACAGTGAAATTGGTTTTAGATCACATAGCAGGGCTTTTTCAGCCATGTTAGAGGACTCTTTTGTGATGCTTACTGGGCAAAACTGCCACTGAACGAATCAGAGGAAATGTGAAAAGCATTTCTTCAGTCTGACACATAGAATGATGCCTATAGAAAGTCAGTCAAGGTATTTAGGTTGCATGCAGTGTCCAGCCACCTGGCAGATTGCTTACAGATTCATATTGTGCAAGTGTAATTCACTTTATCCATCCTCAGTGCTCTCTGGTAGATTACATAAATATCATATAGCTATCATATATTAAATATTAGGTTATCTTTAGATTTCTATATATAATTTTTACTCTTGACTTCAATTTGCACTAAAAAACCTGAGTCATTCAAAGCAAAAGTTTTTTTGTTTTTGTTTTTTCTAAATGCCTTATGGTGCAACTTCTCTGGGTTAGATTTCAACATCATGAAATGCTGAACGTGACAGTTCAAGAAATTACTGTCCAAAATAATAGGCTTCTTCCCTTTCCCTTATCTTGCAATGTAATACAAATCTGATTTCATTTGATGGGTTTATGATGCTAGATGGGAGATTTTGGGAAAGCACTTACAGAATCAGAATTAATGTGAGAAAGACAGTGACTGCAAGAAGTCTTAATATTAATTCAGTTTTTGTACTTGTCGCTGATACTCATTTGTGTCTCATTGTGACTAACACCTGTCTGTGTCAACATAAAATTATCTGAGGAAGTAGAATGAACTGTAATGCAGGTAATGCGTTCCAAGAAAACAGTGTTTTGTTCTTTAAAGGGGTCCTATTATGCTCTTTTACAAAGTCTTGATTTTGTTTGGGGGGTGTACTAACATGCTCTCATGCTTGGTATTTTTCACATAATTTACATTATTAAAGTACCTTTCTCCCCATCCTGGCACAAAAAGCTTGATTAGTTCCGGCTTTGATGAAGAAGGTCCACCTTCCGAAAAACAAAATGTGATGTGATTGGTTAGCTGTCCCAGTGCGTTGTGATTGGCGAACAGCTTAGACGGTGTTTCAGTACTGCCCCGCCCCTTGCTCTGTCTTTCAACAAAAGCTTTTTGGCGAATTTTTTATCATTTTTTTTTAAAATATATGAATCCCATTCTATAAAAAAATTGTATTTTTAAAAAAAATTAAAAAAAATTCTCTAATCTCTTTTTTTAATTTCCGGCAGGCACTGTACTCCCTTATGTTGTGGAAGCTATCCTCAGTAAAATGCACATTTCGGCGTCTGTCCGTGGCGCCCAGCTACGTCGTGTTGTACTTGTAAGAATTGTTCTAGACATGCCGAAAATTTGACGCTACAGCACAGCAGCTCTTCTTCTTCGTTTTCTCTGATGCACTAACTCTGCAGCAGCACTTCTTCTTCGTCGTCTCATCTGATGCACTCAACCAAGCGTTCTAACCACAACCTCGCCCCTCCCCACCCCCCAACCATTCGAATTTCTGTAGGCGGGAATTATTTGAATGATATTCTAATGAGCCACTTTGTGATATCACAAAGCCCGGAAACCAACGCTGTAGTCCAAACGAGCCATTCGTTGTAGTTCTTGAAAAGGGATTTTTTTTAAACGAAATATCTCCCTTTGGAGTGGACTTTGAGATTTGTAACTCTCTAGATCTTTTTTTATGCCTAAATACACACACTACACACTGACTAAAATTAAAAAAGTGAAAAAGCATAATAGGACCCCTTTAAGAAATAAAGGATAAATAAATTCCCTCTGGACAGATTCGAACTCTTATCATATTTCACCTTCTTTAGCTACAATGGCGAAACAATTTTAAAAACTAATTTTAAAAAGAAGGAATAAAGGCCCTCTTTTAAGTGCAGTGGGTGGAAATATAATTGTGTTGTTGTTGTTTTTTCACATTTAATCAAACAGATTGCATTGGGTCCAAGCCACTAAAAAGTCTGAGGTGTGTCACTTACAAATTAAAAAACTTTATTCTCTACATCCACTAATATTTGAACTTTCTGACCTTGTTTATGTAGCTACATACATTATTTATATTAGTTTCATGTTATATTATTATATTACTTCTGATTACACTTGCATATTACAGTATTCTCCTGTACTGAAGTGTAAAGTGTCAGTCATGGTTTCATATTAGCATTTGACTCATCTCAGCCTCTAGTTGGGTCTATGTTGCACTGCCGTCAGACTATGTGAGCAGTTGCATAATTTTGCCTGGAGTGAGGAGCATGTTTTTTTTTAAAGTCAGAGAAAGTCAGTTTGTTTTCTCTCACTCCAGTACAGCTAATACAGCTCCATCATGCGCATACACATTAGCAGTCTTACATTGGTGTTTCAATAAAATATGGTTTAAAAATAATAAAGTTTTAAATAAAACAAAAATGAATTAAATAATTTGTATTCTATTTTATTTTAGTGTAGTTTAGTGTAGTTTAATTAAATGTATTAAGTTAAAGGGATAGTTCACCCAAAAAAATTTACACAGGAGTTACCTCACCCTCATGGCAGCCGAGGTGTATATGGCTTTCTTCTATCAAACAAATACAATTGGAGTTGTATCAAAAACAATTCCTGGATTACGCTACGCCCTCGTTCCTTGCAATACGTGGACCGGCACTTTCTCTTGAACACGTGTACAACAGTTCAGAATCAGAATCAGAATCAGAATCAGAATTAGCTTTATTCGCCAGGTGTGCAAACACACGAGGAATTTGTTGTGGTTTTTTAAGGTGCTCCTAGTACATGCATACATGCATACATACATACATTTGGACATGAGAACAGAAAAAATAACATTTTTAAATAGTAAAACTTAATAAATAATGTGTATGAATCTGGAATAGTAGATTTATGTACAGATTTGTGCATCATTTACTCTATGTAGAACTGTATAAATAAAGAGATATGCATATGTATTTACATAAAACTTGAGAAAGAGGCATTAAATAAGGATGTAGAATGAATTATGGAAATAAATTACAGAACGCAGGTAATGATTCATATGTTAACTGTTTAAGCTGGAGATGGCATGGGGGAAAAAAACTGTTTTTATGCCTAGATGTTCTAGTGCACAGAGATCTGTAGCGTCTGCTTGAGGGGAGAAGTGCAAACAGGTTGTAGCCGGGGTGAGAGGGGTCTGTGATGATGTTACCTGCCCATTTCTTCACTCTGGAGTTGTACAAGCCCTGAAGGTTGGGCAGGTGCACACCAATGATTCTTTCTGCTGTCCTAACAGTCCGTTGCAGTCTTCTTAAATCTGATTTGCTGGCTGACCCAAACCAGTTAGCGGATGCTAGAGATTACGGTTTATAATTAGGGAGAGACAGCTTCAGAAGGCCTTTATTAACCCCTGGAGCCGTGTGGAGCACTTTTTATGATGGATGGATGCACTTTGTTTTGCTTCAAAATCTCGACCACCATTCACTGCCATTATAAAGCTTGGAAGAGCCAGGACATTTTTAATGTAACTCTGATTGCATTCGTCATACACCTAGGATGGCTTGAGGGTGAGTACATCATGGGGTAGTTTTCATTTTTGGGTGAACTATGCCTTTAAGTCGTGAAGTTAACGCGACATGAAAAAATGTATTGAATTTTTTATTACAGTCTATTTTCACGTCAAATAAAACATCATATAAAAATTCTAAAAAATGGTCCCTTTGCATCTAATCCTTAATACTTTGCAAAACGCATGAATGATGACAGTATTTCTGAGAAAATCATAACAGTAATAAATCTGATAAATTCACAGGAGCAAAATCCATCATCTACCCAAATGCTGTAAATAAAGCGCCTCTTTACTGATTATCTTTCTATCAGAATTGAGCTATGAGTTGGAAAACTGCTTTGTTTCATCTGCTGATGCTATTTTAATCATTTATTATCTTACAAAAATGGATTTCGGTTTCACAGAGGTGAAGTCACACCAACCATGATCGTCATCTTCCCTGCTGTAGTAACTGTGACTGGTGCTGAGTTATTAATTTTCCTCCAGCAAAATGAACAACAGGAAGAAACGTGGGGAAAATAAGCAGGAGGAAATGAATAGTGTGATTCATTGTCATTCTACACATGTCTCCCAAAGATTCCTTTCACGACAGCACTGAGTGTTGTCAGGAGAAAGTGAAGAGAAGAGGATCAAACATGCAGATGTCTCCTCTTCAAACTCGCTCTGTAGTTCAAAGAAAACAAAGTCAAATTGGAAAACATGGTTTGGCACCAACGTGACTTTAATTAGTTTTCTTATTTTTGATTCCTCTTAATGAGTTTGGCAGGTGTAGTGATAATGTATCGTAAATGCGGAGGCTGAACTTTGCCACCAGATATTCTCACGGGTACCGAGACATCTACTTGAAAGAGAAGAAGACACTTAAGATCCTGCAATTTTTTGGATTCCAAGCAGTTTGCCTGAATCAGAGATCTCGTGAGGTAACCTAACTTAGTAAAAGGAAGTCAAACATTACAAGAAGAGGAGGCTTAAAATATCCATATGTGTGTCCTTTACATGCATCCAACAACAAAATGAGCTTAGAAGATAGTTTTGAGTCAGTTTGAGTTTCCTTTTCCTCATATTCAGGTAGAACTGTATTTGTAGGTTCTCAAGTACAGGTCTTGGCCCTCTAGTTTAAAATTCAATGCTTGCTGTGTTTGCTTTGTTAGTTTCTGGAGCCTGCTGTAACTTTTTTTTCTTCTGTTTTACAGTACAATCCGGTATCCTGCTTTAAGTTGCTAAGCCCACAGCACTACCCTGTTTCCAGCCTACCACTAGAAGAACAAGCAAATAGAGGAAAGCCCAACTGCAGGCTACAGTACAGAGCAAAGCAAACAAGAGGGAATTTTAAATCACCTACAGTCTGCATGGGGCAAGATCTTTTCCTTTTGACCAGTGCACAACCATCTCTTCTTCATGTTTGCATTGCAGAACTTGACTTTAGCTGGAAGGAGCCTCTATTCTAATGCTATTAATATTATATATTATTAACATAATTATTAAGATGGTAAACTTTTAGTAGTTATTTTTTTAATTAATACAAATTATTAAAAATTCTATATTACTCTTCTTTTCACATTTTGTTTTTTTTCATGAAAGTAGTTATGGCTCCCAAAGGCGGCAAATTTAGGTAAAAAAAAATATTAACATAACATTTGTCAAGTTCTTTTTATAATTAAAAAATTTCACAAATATACAGTATGTACTGTCACTTTTTCAATTTAAACAAACCTTGCCAATTACATATGAAATAAATTAGAATGATTTATGTAAGAATAATTTTTTTAAAGATTTTGTTGAATTAAAATTAAATAATTAAAATGTGGTGATGTAATATTAATGTTAGAATGCTGACAATGATAATTAAATATTAATAATTAAAATTATTATTAAAAATTTGGCCAGATGGTGAAAGTTACAAAATCTACCACCATCAGCTTGTCTGGTACTTTGGTAGCTGCATTATCTCATGATGAGATGAAATTATAATAAAACCTTGCATAAGACTTCCATTTACTGCATTGATAGTTACTCTTTTAACTATACCTCATGTGCTTTCAACCTAAAATCAACTGGAACTATTCGCACAGTCAGATGGTACAGCATTTCCACTATTGCTGTCATCGTGAATTTGATATTTCTGTCAGAAATAAAGATTTCTTCTCCGCTTGTGTTTTTAGGAATACAAAAACATGAGAAGTTTGGCCTGCTGTGCTGTTACTTGAGTTTACCTGCTCAAAATTCTGCAAGGTGATTCGGTTTCTTCCTGTTTCTGTTCGGATCACTGAAATAAAACATGCAGTTCTAGTTCAGCGGTTGCTCTACTTCTAGTAGCATCAGGCCTGAAAAAATACATCTGAGAAAGCAAAATATTTATGTTTAGCCCAATTCTACAAGCTCACTTTCCAGATGCACACTCAAAACGAATTACCACTTAGACGTTGTAAAACCAAACCTGTCCAACTGACACATTTTTCAGTGTCATCCAAGGGTAGGTTTCTCTAAACAAAAAGTTAAAACCACAATAGTAGATCAAAATGGAAGATATTTATTCAAATAATTGCATACTGTCATCATACAGGAATGGCTTTAAAAGAAACTGGTGGAAATGTGTGCGGAATCAGAAAGTACTTGGGGATCATAGACATAACTAAAAATAGCATGAACACACAATTCAGATGGTCAGTGAACAGACTGGGGTGAAACGTAGTGTTTGAAGCACAGACTAGAGCTGCAGTATCCTGCATTACATTGAGACAGCCACACAAAACAATTTGTGCTACAATGTGCCACACAAACTGTGAATTCCCAGATTCAACCATGATACGATCAGCATGTGTTTAAATCTATTAGTGATCTTGTTTGCCAGTTGTATGTGTAATTTAATTTAAGTAAGTAATTAGGTATTGCGGATCTTCGATTCAGAGCTCTTTAATCTCTCAGTAATCTGTCTTTCTTATCGTTGACAGAAGAACCAGTCCAGTTAAGCCGGACCACATCAATTACCAAGATAAAATTTCATTTCAATGAGTTCATTTGTCTTAATTACCAAACAGTTAACAGGGAAAAAGAGAGGATGGAAAATACTTGTAAAACCTGAAAGCTGAGCATGAATATTGAATATTATTAGCACCAATCACAACAAAACAGTCACTGATGAATAATGAATGTGTGCGTTTCTAATATAGAATATCTGTTCTGACATTGACAACACCATGGGCAATGTCACTATGAAACCTTTATGAGTCAGCTGCAGGAATGTTAATCACTACAGTTTAGACAGTTAATAATGCTAATAATTTACATACTTTCATAGTCTTTCACTGAATCCTAAATAAGCATGTGTAACAAATATGCAACTTTCTTGTACACCAAGCATAAATTGTCCCTACATGACAGCTATCACTGAATTAGGTTTCATTTTACACACATTATATACACTACAGACACAACATACTGTAACAACGGAGACGAGTCCAGAGTGATGCTATTGGTCAGCATGTTTGCGATACACTATACATAATGAGTATGAGTGGGAAAATAAAACATCCAATATCCCTGCTCATGCTCAAGCCATGAAACAAATCAAAACCCAAAACCTTTCAAAATACCTGAAAAACTTAAATTTGTGTAGTATGAAGTGGAAAAATTTTCTGGAAAGATATAGAAAACAAAAGATACAGCACTAACTAAATGTACAGTATCCATGCAAACAATTGAAATGTTGACGTTAAAGAAAAGCTAAGCTGAATCGAGTTGAGTGCACCTGTGAGAATGTGACCTACCCTTCGACCTAAAATATTATTTTTCATATTTAAGTTGCATGAATATTGGGGTAATACATGCTTGTCTAAAATGCTGTCTCAGAAATAACCCATTTACCCCAGATAAACTATTTAAAATGAAAGTTCTGTCATCCCTTACCATCCATAAACCAGAGTTTACAGGTATATGAGGAATTATTAATTGTATTATTTTTAGGGCAAGGACAGCTATGACCACCAACTCAAAAATGACTAGCTAACTAACTACAGATGTTTTTAAAGATTTTTGTTTTAACTCTTCCTATACAAACAAAATGCTTTGTTTTAGGCCAAACAGTTCAATAGGAATGCACTGTTTAATTCAAGTCTTTTTCTTGCGAAAATTTGCATTCAGCGTAAGCAGGTCTTAAATCAAAGCAACAGGCCCGGGCTCTAAGACTCAATTAAATCAAGAGCTCAGGTGAAATCACCTTTTCAAGGTGGGCTGAAGCTCCTGTTTATACCTGCAAGGGTACAATCATAAAGCATGCTTTTGCTCGGTGCTTACCTTCAAAATTAATTATGTTTCTTCACCATTCCACAGACCTATCATCTGAGCCTGGATTTCTTGGACTGCAAAGCTGAGATAAGGAAAAGCGTTCAAGCTTATTCAAATGGGGAAATTGGTTTTGATCACATAGCTGAGGTTTTTGAGCTGTGGTGAAAAGAACTCCTTAGTGAGTGCTCGCTAGGCACAGCTCCAACTCGATGAAGACATCTTGACTGAGCGAGGATACAAAAATCTTCCATTCATTGAGCTGCAGGTCCTATTCAATGACTAACACAATTATACTAACACACACACCTTCATCCGCTTTCATAAGGTCTGGGTTATACACATCCACACACGTATACAAGCACACATGAACCCACACATACAGAGCCTTGTACTGTTTGTTTTTCATTGATTATACAGCCATTCATTTCCAAACAGCTCTTCACCTAGACTCCACACTGCTGCATACAAGAAACACAATGCACTCTAACCAGAGCAGATGCTCAGAGACTTGAGTGTGTGCAGCATGATAATGTTCTAAACCTTTGTACACCTCTTTGTTGGGAAAAAAATCTCAATTACACGTACACAAATAGAAGCATGGATGTACAAGCAAATGCACTTCTGTAAGGCTCCATCTGTGGGAACAAAAAGGCAAAGATCATTGTAAACCGAACTAAACTTCTTTGATACCACTAGTAATAATTACAACTACAAAGCAATATTTGTATATAGCAAACTGTCTTGAATGTCATCATTCAGACCAATTGGAGGTATGCATCTATTTTATTTTCTGTCAATACTGAAGGTTTCAGAATGCAGGTATCAAATAACTTTTAATGAACTCAGCAACAGGGTTGTATGAAATGCAATATGCAATGAACTTGTTAATGTTACAACAATGTGCCATAGGATAAATGTAAGATTAATGCTTCAAATCAATTTCAATTATTTTCAATTAGAACTAGACATATCCAGTGTGCATGTCTCCTTTTACAGAAAGCTACATTTTTGTAAAACGTCCCATGCAGCCCCAAAGGGATTGTTCAACCAAAAATGAAAATTACTCCATGATTTACTCACCTTCAAGCCATCGGAGTTATATAAAAAAAAAATGTCCTGGCTCTTCCAAGCTTAACATAAGGCAGTTGATTTTTTGAAGCCCATTAAAGTGCATCCATCCATCATAAAAAGTGATCCACACAGCTCCAGGGGGTTAATAAAGACCTTCTAAAGCAAATTGATGTGTTTGTGTAAGAATAATATCCATATTTAAAACTTTATAAACCATAATCTTTGGCTTCCCCTAACTGTTGTGCACGTGTACACGAGAGTGGCGTTCCAGCTAAAAATGTTTCTAGATTAAATGTAGGTGTTAATTATGCCAGTTTTGTCCTTGGTTGTACTCTCCAAGAGTCTCCTCTGGTGGACTGCAAAGAATTAATGAAAATGCTAATTGCCATTGGAAATCAATAACAGGCCATTCAAATACTTTTGACCACAAGCAGATTTTGTATGGTTATGTCAATGAGACCTAAATTTGGTGAGTGCACACTAGGGTTGGGTACCGAAACCCGTACCTATGTAACCGGTATGTACTAAAGCCAAATCAGAACGCAGATTTCGGTGCCTCATTTCGGTGCCACTTAAATGCTTGAGTGATCGATTGAAATATTTGTTCTCTGAAACGGACATAAGGATCACCGGCACCACACGTGAAAAATAATTTCTCGACTGAGAAAATTCACGAACACAGGTCGGAAAGCTCTAATAATACAAATGCAACAGATCTTTGTAGGAACACGAGTGTCCATGTTGTTTTCACATTCTGATTTAAAAGCACAATTTGGGAAATGAGAGCAGCCAAGGAGCGCGTGAATGCAGCAATTACACTTGCTCTGATGGCAGCAGGTAGATACTGTTAGCTAGGTATGTTAAACATTCTTAAATGAAAATGCCTAAAGCTAAACTTCCCTTGTAATGACTTGTAATGAGAAGCGTTTCTAAACCTGTTGTTATTTATGATGAAAATACCAAAGATGGCTTGAATAACACAGATAACTATACATTGTCACAGTCGAGTGTTTATTGTCTTTGTTTTATCATTCAAAACATTTTATATCTTCTGTTTACTCAGTTACAGCTATGGCAATGCCTTTGTCCATATTAGCAAAGAGTATAGGGATTTCCTGAGTCCTATTCCTTCTGTGATGCACATGTGGAGTTTCTGCGCGAGGGCTCCTTCTGGTGTCCAGTATGAATGAAAAAGACATTAAATGTGTTTATAGCACTCAATAATGGCCAATCCATCCTATTTTGGGTATTTAATTTTTTTTTTTTTAATATCGGTTCAAGCACCGGTACCGTTTTAAAAGTATCAATTTGGCACCGGTATCATAAAAAACCAAAACAATACCCAACCATAGTGCACACCCATATTGTGATGAGAAGTCAAGGGTTTCTGAAAGGTTATCCAGGTGTTAAGGGAATTTCAGCAGTCCTTTCTATTCTCCCTCTAAAACAACTACAATAAGAATGGGCTGAGTGCTTCTTTTTTCTCCTTCTCATGTGATGGCAGCCAATGGAAATTAGCTGCATGTGATTACTCCGCCCCTCTTGATAACCATGTGCTTCTGTTTTGTTGGCAGGCCAGGGTAATGGCAAAACACGCTCAGGGGGCTAACTCTCACATGCTTGCATTCAGTGTAGCAGAATATTATGCAGTATGAATCAATGTGGTGCAGTTGGCTTTAAATTCACAGATGTGTGCTCCCACCATTTCATGGGCCAGCTCAAAGTAATGACAGTTATCATTAAAAGTGACATGTGGCCACACCACTACATGGTGCAACGACACTGTGATTCATTCAAACTTGTAAGGCCGAGCACTCTGGCCACGGCTGCACATTAAGAGACAAGTTAATATAGCCAGAAATATAAAAAATAATGGGAGAGTCAAAACGACTAAAAGAATTAAAGAAATAGTTCACCTAAAAATGAAACTTTGCTGAACATTTACTCAACCTTGGGCCATCCAAGGTATAGATTTTTCATCAGAACAGATTTGGAGAAATTTAGCATTATATCACTTGCTCACCAATGGATCCTCTGCAGTGAATGGGTGCAGTCAGAATGAGAGTTCAAACAGCTGATAAAAATATCACAATAATCCAGACATATTCCCCACAACAGTCAATCAATTAACGTTTTGTGAAGTAAAAAGCTGTATTCGATTTTTCACAGTAACTTAAAACTTTTGCTTCTGGTTAAAATACATGTCCTCTTTATAATATTGCTCCAGTTAAAAAGTCATCTGAAATATGAGCAGTTCAAGCAAAAACAGTCCAAAACAGTTCTAAACAAATATGTGGGTGGATTTTGATGTGAGAGGTGTCAGGGGTGTGGTTGAGGGGATGGAGAGCGAGGACTCAATTGCAGGAAAAAGGGCTTTTTAGTAATAATAAATACAAACAAAACAAACAAAACCAGATAGGCAACAAGGCTTGGCCAGGCTTGACATGCCAAGGCAGAACCAGACACAACCTGGGTTGATACGACAATGAACTCACATGGTACTGCAAACACAGGGAGAATAAATAGGGAGCAAATGAGGAGGGTAACGAGGGAACACATGTGGGGCAAATTAACCATTAATCAGGTAACAAGATGGGTGGGGTCAAGACAATTGACAAAAGACAGAACAGTTAGGATGTTTTGCTCAAACTTTCGTCATGGCATTAGAACTAGTACACCATTGTCGCTTGCGAAAACACAATAATGGTGCCATGGGTGTAAACTTACAGATTAAGGGGCGGTAATATTATAATGAGATCCCTTTGCCACGTCACCAAGGGAGCGAAACCAGACGCGCTCGTTTTCTCAGATGCTTGCAGAAAAGGCTTCCCAAAACAAAGTTACTGGGTTAATCTTTTTCACGTTTCCTTGGTTGGTAGATGCACTGGGTACCTGATTATAGCACTTAAAACCTGGAAAAGTCAGATTCTCATGATATGTCACCTTTAAATGTCCATGTGGATTGCTGATCATTTACTGATGTGCTTTTTTTTTAAGTTATACGTGTTACTGTTTACTTTGCACAGTCTCATTGTACACAGATACAATACAAATGAAGCGCTTTTGTAGTGCCAATAACAAGCACCCTAAATTGACATTAAAATTGAGACACAGACAGAACAGACGAAAATTGTAGGCCTTTAAACTGAAAAACAAACACATATTCTCAAGGTTAATTAGACCCAATAATAAGTCTTGCCTGGTTTTATGAGTAATGTGTAGTAATTATAGGAAGGAGAGCTTTTGTGTTATTGTGTAGGTACTAGCATTTCCTTCCCACACTTAATGACATAATGACACCTCACAGACTGCAGGATACAAACATGCAATCAGTCAAACATTGTAATTTAAACTCACACTTCAACTTTAATTTAAGTTCATACTTGCAATTGCTCCTACAAGTATATATTTGACTTTTTGTCACAATACACAGTTTACATTACCGAGAGATTTGAAACAAACACACCACTGCAGATTTAAACCAAAACACAACTTGGACAATGTATGAGTCTCTTAAACACTGGGAATCACGTCAAATTATCTTAAAAGACAGTTTTCAACAGGTTTTGCTATATTTGAGAGGGCATTCTAAAAATGTGGCCCGATAATGATTATATGTTATCAGTTTATTAATGCTAAATAACTATACAAGGTCAAATGAGTCCTGCATGCATCTCTCTGAACTCAATGCTGCAGCTGAACGATTGCTAGAAGCATCTGTATTTTATAAATAAGCCATGTGTAAAACTATTATTGTGTGGCTGTAATTCTGTAATTAAACCATGAATTTTCATCAACAGTCTCAATTCTGTTTACAGCCCATAGTAGAAGTGCTACACAAGTGGAGGCTTGTTTTAGACCAGAGGCTCTTGTATTGACTTCACCCCACACTGTCTGAAATGTCAAGCCACTTCAACTTACACCATGCTTCCTTACTTCCAGCCCTGTCTTCCATGAGAAACATGCATCTAATTACCAAGCAAATAGGAGGATCTTTTTGAATATTTTAAGATTAAATACGAGTTCATTCAGGTTGAAGCCATTTTAAACCTATACTATATTTAATACTTGAGGACCTTCTTCCCCTAAGATCATCTGAGACATGGTTTTACACTTTGCTACATTCTGAATATTTAAAATGGCACTTTATGCTTTCAAACATCCATTATCACTTTTTGCATCTTTAAAAAACATTTTATAAATTGTACTAGTGCAATTATAGTAATTTTACTACCTCTGCACAAATATAAAAGATATTTACATGCATATATCAGTCTAACCTGCTTATATATTTGAGCATGAAATCACCGACTGGAATCTCAAGTAGGTGTTACAGCGTGAAGCAATCTCTGTGGTTTGCCTCTGGCCTCTGGAGCCCTTCCATGCTTCCAGGAACAACGTGATCTGCAGTGAAGAGCACATAGTTAATAAATGAAACACTCAGACTGGCCTCTCCATGAACATTTCATATACCCAACAAGGTTGTCACCCTTTGTGGTTTACATCTGAAAGGGAAATCAATCTACTGTTTGATTGTCGTAAAGCTGTTGGGTTATGTTTAACATTTCATAAAAGTTTAATGTGTGTGTGCACTATTACTTCCTCAGGGATATCTCCTATCCTGGACAGCAGTTGAAGTTCTGGGCGAGCTGATACTAACAGGGTTTGACTGATGGAAATGTATTGGTCCTGCAGGTGATGGTCATTGGCAAGGATGTCTCTGTAATAACTGGAGAAATCTTTTTTGTGTGTGTTTCCTCATATTGTCATATCTTTGCTATTCAGAACTCATCTCCACCTCTGAATAAGCAATACTTTTATACTAAATCGAAAATGATAAAAGCAGTACGTCCAATAAGTAGTACAGTCATGACCAAAAGTTTTGGCAGTGACATACATTTTGTGTTTTGCAAAGTTTGCTGCTTCAGTATTTGTAGATTATTTTTCCACATGTTTCTATGGTATACTGAAAAACAATGATAAGCATATCATACGATTTAAAGGCTTTTATTGGCAAAAAATATAATGAATCAATGTTTACAGTGTTGACCCTTGTTCTTCATAACCTCTGCAATTCCCTCTGGCATGCTGGATATTAGCTTCTGGGCCAAATCCTGTCTGATGGCTATCCATTCTTGCCTTATTAGTTCTCGGAGTTGATCAATTTGTGGGCCTCTGCTTGTCAACTCGCCTTTTGAGGTCTGACCACAGGTTCTCTATGGGATTGGGATCCGGGGAGTTGTCTGGCCACGGATCCAAAATTTCAATGCACTGATCTTCAAGCTTCTTCTTTATCACTCTTGCTTTGTGACCTGGTGCTCCATCATGCTGGAAAATGCACGGAATCATAACCAAAATGCCTCAGGGTCGGTTGGAAGAGAGTCGCCTGGCAGGACATTTTGGATTACCCTTCTTATTCATGGCAGTGTTTTTGGGCCCAGAATTTGGAGACGCCCACTCAACTTGGTTGAAAAGCAACACCCCACCTGCAGATGGTCTAGGTATGCTCCTCGTTGGCACAACAAAGAGCATGGTTAGCGTTCACCTTTTGTTCTCGAACACGATTTGCCAGATGTCCAAAACAGTCAGAAGGGAGCTGATCAGAGAAAATAACTTTGGACCAGGTCTTCGCGGTCCAATCATTGTAATTCCTGCTTGAATTGCCAGTCCTGTCCTGGACGTTTTTCTTGGGAGAAGGGTTCTTTGCTGCCCGTCTTGCCAACAGGCCGTTGCAAAAGTCTTGGCCATCACTTGCGTGCAGATGCTTACCTCACACCAACCTGCTGCATTCCTGAGTGCTCCTGCATGTGTGACAACATTCGAGCTGACTCCTCAGGAGGAGATGGTCCTGGCACTTTTTTTTGTGAAAAGTTCATTTTTTGGCCAATGAAGGTTTTAGCAATTATTTAAAATGCATCCGATCACTCTACACAATAATCTAGAAACAATGTGAATGAACACCACAACAGCTTAAGCAGCAAACTTTGGAAAACACAAAATTTATGTCACTGCCAAAACTTTTGGCCATGATTGTATGTCCTAATATTTATAAAGCAGTAGGACAAAATATACCAGGATACCCTACTGCCTCCACTAAGATACTGAAGACTGCTGCTGATGTACAGTTTGCTATTTATCTATTCCATGAAGTCAAAAGCATGATTGCAAGTGTCATATTGTTGTTGCAACCATAAACAATTTAATTCTGACATACAGTCCTGCCACTTTTACTCCATTACAAGTTAATACTGAGTAACTTACACTTCAGATACTGTACAATGTTGCCAGTTACTTTGTCTGTATTTTAGTGAATGCACACACAGTCCTGATTGAATTAGTGACTGAATTGGTTAAGTATAATGACTTATTTGTTCATGCATGAATCAATAGGTGTTTCTCATTTGGAAGGCTCTGTCTTAATAAGTCGTATCTCAGCTGCCACGTCATCAAGCCCCATTGAAAGCTGTCTCAATTTGAAGGATCCTTGGAAGGTAGCCTTTTTTTCACAACCTTCATCACAAACCTTCAGCTTATTTTTAAAGATTGTATCTTTCCTATCCTCGAAACACTCAAAATCTTTTGCACACATTCAATTTAATGAAAAAGAATGGCCAGAAAATAAGGCAGCATTGAGCTTGCTAGATTTCATTATGAAATGCAAGATAAAATGTCCCCATGAATCCTCAAAATGTTTTCTTTTATAAAAAAAATATATAAAATATACAAAATATATTTTTATTATATTTTAACACTGTAATTTCAATGGGCAGAAACCTTTATGACATAGCTAAGATGCTGCCTTCAGACTAAGAAGCACCGAGTGTTTTGAGTGAATGATTCAATAACTCATTCATAAAAGTTGTTTCGTTCCTGAATTTAGCAGTTTGGAATGGAACGCTGATTGTGACGGATCATCGTGACTCACTCAAAAGACAGGCTTTGTTGCTGAATGAATCACTGTCTTTGTACAAAAGGGTTGAATAAGTAATTCAATGACTCACTCATATAGGCCGTCACTTGTCGCGACCTACTTCAGAAAGCATGTAACCTGTTAGATCAGTCTGTCAAAAATTCCCATTACACACAGACTGACAATTTTTATGAACCACTGAAATATGAAGATTAGAACTAACTCTTGCATAATATTTTAACAAATAATCAAATGTTTGCAGAAAATAGAGGCTAGTTTTAAATGGTTGTCCATGCATAGATATGCTTCTTCCTCCCATAATGGTGTTGTTATGGCATCCACCAAAATTAAACCACTCTAGCCAGCCAAAACATGACATGTTGGTCATTAGAGCTTAGAATGCAGATGAAAAAGGGTAATGGAGTGTGGAAAACCAAGCCTCAGAAAAAGACCGCAACAACACATACCCACTCACACACAGGAACCACAATTTTTCCTCACACTTCAAACACACATTTTCATTGTTTCAATCAAGTTGTATAAAATGAGCCTTTACTACATTAGAGGCTTTTGTTGAACATAAGGTTACAAAGTTTTCTGCCCACACTTTAACCTGGAGTGTGACTGGACCGCTCTAGGTGAGAGGTTTGCTCATGAAACCATTACGGTGACGGATGGTGTCACTTGCCACGGATAGCAAGCTCATCGTGCCTCACGTACACCAGAGGGACAGGAAAATCTGACTGACTCCAACAGGGTAGACGGGGTGGAATATGTACGCACACGATAAGAGAGAACAGCTGTGTATAATTCATGGTTCTAACAATGTGACCTTTTCTTCTAGAAATGCACCGTTACACTAAGCCATCCCATACTGAGTGGGCTGTGTCATTTTACAATAGGGCTTTTTTCGGTGGATATATAATCCCTGCTGCTTTGAGCGGTCTCTCTGGAGGCTTCACATCTACTGAATGCATTACTGGTACCTCCTTTCAAGATCAAACCCCAAGTCTCCAATCACACCACTACATGCCACTCAAGCGGCTTTCATCTCAGCATCGAAAGCCGTGGGGTTGCATATCTGATAGCTTAACAGCAATTCATATGTGCACACACATGATTTAATGGAAGTCGAGACACTTTCACCTCAGTTAAAATGGATTCGGCTAAAGGCAGTTAAATAAAACAAAACTATTCTCTCAATACTGACACCAGAAAGCAAGTGGTCTTGATTCCAGCAATGCAAAGGTTGTATGATAGTACTATTTAAAACGTTGGATGGATCTATAATGATTAAAGATGGATGAATTTCAAAATATTCAGTTTTACCCAGGGGTCAAGGCTTGGATGATTAGCATGACCCTGTTAGCTGTTGCTGGTAAATGCCCAAAAGCATCTTATTTTCCTCCTTTGATGGTCATTCAAAATTAGCCATGTATTTTGCAGTCTCTTTTTCAGTTACTGTATATCTTCTTGGGTTTTACTTGAGTTTATGCCAGCTGAATGTTTACATTTGGATTTGTTTGCATAAGATTCTGTTTGTTGCAAATGTGGCACAAAACTAACCAGGTCATGCAAAGGTCAGGCTAATAATAATAAAAAAATAATTTCAGAAAAATGAATAAATTCTTAAGCATCAGTGCTATTATTGATTCAGCCATGTGACTTGACTGGGCATATAGTGAAGTTGATACAAAGGCAGACATTGCATGAATTCTGTAACTATAACTCTTGGGTGAACATTTTCCTATATGTCAGAAGATGCTATAAGATGCAGAAGATGCTATAGAGTGTAAATATATATTATATAATAAAGCACAATGCATAATTCAAAATATTGGAAAACCCTGTAAAAATCAATGTAGAAAATTCCTTCATATTAACACAGTACATTGGGGCGTATTTTTCCAGTCTTTTCTTAGAGTGTGGGAATTAGGCTACTCTGTGTGATCTAGTTGTGAGTAAAATGTAAACTGAATGTTTGTTTATCTAAGCACCTTGTGGAGATCACACTTCAACACCTGAAGCGGCTGACAGACTGCATGAGGGAGTTGAGGGTGGAGGTTAAAGATTCCCCGCTGTCATACTGAGAGATGCTTCAGACTGGAGTGTGATGATTCTGGGCTGGATGAGAGCCCTGCTCATGACAGTTATACTGATGCTTAGTAACTGAGCTCTGAATTAACACTTCTTTAAGAGCTTTTCATTGAATGAGTGTAAAATGTGGGTAGAGAAAGTGAGCATGCTTTTCATTTTTCCAGTGACTTCCAATGTAAAACAAGCTAAACCCATGAAACTGTTAATAGTAATTGAATTTACCTAATAAATATTTGGTTTCTTAGTTTTTAATGCACACTGGAAACTTGCTGAAAATTGCTACAGTATTGCTGGTAAATGACTAAATGTAAATATAAATCCTATCGTCCTCTTCTCATTATCATTTTCTGTCACTGCTACACTATCTGATCCCTTTAAAGGCACAAAAACCATAAAATTATTTTTAAAAAGAAAGTCTGACACATCAAATCAATGTATAATGTATCATGAATTTGGGATTTTAAAGCAATAATCCCTACACTAATCCCTACACTGCCTAAAGAAAGGGCAGTTATCAAATTCCCATCCAAAATTACAGCTGCTCGCAGCTAAAAGTAGAGCATGCAGAAATCTTGTCACAAGTCATAAGTAGTCTAACCCAAAAAGTAGTCTGACAGAATTCATTATGCAATTCTTACCAGTTCATTGCTTAGCTGTACTTCTCAACTTGCGAAACAACACAATTCATCACAAGAAATGATTTCTGAGGAAAATGTCTTATAGTAGCCCAAGGCCCCTGGAATTAGTCTTACTAAGATTAACTTACTCAGGGTCACAAGGAACAGAGGCGGATAAATGTTACAATTTTACCTGCATTTTCAGTCACAATGAAAGTGTAAATGAGGGTTAGTCCACTGTACCGAGGAAGGCCTCCAGGATGATGCTAATGATCCTTTAGGCAGAAGCACATTAATTCAATTGAGATATGTGAAATGAAAGTCTTGGGCTATAATTCATTCACTGAATATTTGCTGCTGCTGTATGTGAGGGGGATCCTTTTACACTGAATGAAATGAAAGGCAATGGATGAAGATCTGTGTGTGCGATGCCTCTCAATAAAATTGTGTACCACATTGTTGATTTTTAGTTGTAATTTTGGTGATGATATTCACATGCTTCAACATCTGGAGTAATATGGGTGTTCCTTCAAATCTGGACACCTTAATTTCTCAGGCAGTGTTGCCAGATTGGATGGATGATTTCCAGCCCAAAAGCTCACCAAAACCTTCCCACTCCAGCAAAAAACTGACGAACTAACCCCAAATCAGCCCAAATTTTGTCCACTCGCCAAAATCAAATTTTACCCGCACAATTCAAATTAAATTTTTTTTTGTTATATAAAGATTACATTTTTTTAAAAATGCTTTCTTTTATTATTGCTGTTTTTCCAATGCATTTAAACTTTATTTAATTTATTCTCGTCCCAGATCAGATTCGTAAAGCTTGAAATATGGAAATCTATCTATCATCTATTATATATATTCGAAATAGACATATATATCTATATATATATATATATTATATATATAATATATATATACACAATTATTACATTTAAAACTATGATAATCTGTAGAAGAATGGAATAATTCTAACATGCAAATTTTGTGTTCAAGAAACATTTCTTATTATCAATGGTCAAAAAAGTTGTGCTGCTTCATATTTTTGTGCAAACCAATACTTTTTTTTACATCTTGAAAGTTCAAAATAACAGAATTTATTTGAAATAGAAATCCCTTGTATCATTATAAATATCTTTACTGTCACTTGTCATGAATTTAATTCAACCATGCAGAATAAAAGCATTAATTTATTTAACAAATCTAACTGACCCCCAAACATTTGAACAGTAATACATATTATTTACTGTATGTCTCATACATAGTGTGTAAAATGTCTCATAAATTGTTGTGCTGTAATTTCCAACACACAAAAGAAATTCTCCTACTAAGACAATGATGCCACCGTGACTCCCTTGATGATAATATTCTGAAGGAGAGAGCAGCATATATTACACGTGTTCAGATGTTCATGACCCCATGGACACATGTGGTATGATGTCATGTCTTGTGTAGAAAAACAGATAGACCATTTTATCCTTCTCGGGCATTTTTCCACTTTGTATTCTGCTGTGTAAGCAGTTTTGTGACAACACATGTTCGATTAGCATTGGTTCAGGGATGTGACAAATGTTTGTCTCTGCTCTGAGGTCTCTCAGACCTGACTGCGCCTTGAGAGTCCCACATAGATCCAGTGCAGGTGGGAGTTTGCCTTCTGAGTTACACTCCTGATTTCCCTTCCGCCAGCACAATACATCAAAATATGGCCAAACTAGCTACTATATTTATATTTGTAGCCTACCTCCTATATTCTCTTATCTTTCAGGGTTGTTTGCTATCACAGCATTGATATACTGCAGAACATATAGGCATATAAAAGTCCCCTTTATACTAATATTTAGGATGAAAACAACACTCTGAGACATTATTTGTATTAGTCCTATCAACTCTGTGAAGACAAGAAAGAGATATGAAAGCCTAGAGATTAAATAGAAGGTTTCATGATGAATTCAAATGAACTTCCTCATGATGAGCCCCTTTTATGCATAAAAAAATCAATTAGGGTGAATTCAGATGGAAAATTAAGGTGCACATCTTCTCACTGGATGAGGTATGACTCATTATTAGAAATAAACCGACTTTCAGCAAAGTCCTAACTTTGCTACTTAAGAGTTTTGAAATTGCTGAAATGGAAAGAAAAAAATCAAAAACATCATGAAACAACTTCCATCAATTCATGCATGAAACTTTTCCCATCACTTTATGGACAGTAAATGAGTTCCCAGTCATTCTGAACCGAAAGCCTGCGCCGCAGTGTGCTACAAATGATTCACAGCCCCAGTGGTGCTAATTAGAGACAGGATGTGCATTGGGACCTACTTAAAGTGATGATGAAGGGAGAGGTGATGCACAGAGAGCTCACCTTTACAGCACCTAGATATTCTAATTTTCCAGCTGAAGTCTCCCTCATTGATTTTGCATTATTTCAAATTGCCAAGCTAAGAAAGCGTTTTTGAACCCCACAGAAAACGAATCACGTAATTATGTTGTTTTGCAGCAAGAATAAACAATGGGTTTCATTATACATGAGCAATTTACAAGGATGAGCGGGTGACCCGGGGTTATTAGAACATCGCAAGCTGTCTGTCGCTTGTTATCGTCAATTGCAACGGTGTTGTTCGCTCGTTTTCAGAGTGAATCTGAATAGAAATTAGAATAAAATAGAAATGTTATACACCGTCAGCCATCTAGATGAAGCCTGTTCCGATCAGCCAATAATTAGTTTATACATGATTCACAGCAGATCAAAACTATTCTGATGGATCCTCTGGGCTTGATGTAGGTTAAGACCCAAGTGGAGATGCACATTGATTTTGGAGTGAATGCGAGCAGCGGCGTTATCGACTGTTGTGGCTTGAACCTCTGTCCATTAGTTCCACAAATGAAGGTCCGAGACATTCATGCGATCAATCTATAATGTGTTCGTACATCTCGAATAAGACGGTGCCTATTATGACACTGGCTGAAAGTGAAAAGCTATTTGAGGTATGCCGCTTGCGGTCCATGCAAATGACTGCAGCATTGTCTCCAGTCCCGCGCTCTTTGTTGTCTCCCAGCATCGGGTAAAACACAGCAGAGAAGGGCAGAATATTCATGAGAGAAGCACGGGACAGTCAGTCAATGGATGCACAGCACTCGAAGGACTCGCCCGGCAGCCCGGATACTTTCAACGAGTCAAGAGAAAGTCATTACTGTTCGGCATGCCATTCACGCGCCACCTCGACTCAGGTTTGCTCTCTTAGCTCCATAAGAGATTTCTCATCTGCCATTTTCAATATCATGCCCGGAGGCAGTCCTGATGCTGTGAAATGTGCTGTGAAAGAGATGGGAGAATCCCCTCTGCTCCTTTATTCAATACAGTATCCTCTTGAAATGTCTAAACTGAAGTGGGGCAATTTCGAGAGAATGAATTCTGACAAACATGCAATTGAACGACCATAAACACTTGGTTAGGATATTAGCACTGACATTTTCCTTTAATCTATATGTCAGTCATGTGCTGACTCCTTCTTAATGACCTGCTATCATGGCAAAAATATTGCTGACATGCTCGATCTTATTTCCTCCCCTCATCAGCAAAAGAGACATGGCCCAGTTTCCTCAGAAGTCCTAATGATGACCACAAATGCGCTGGCCTTTAACGGAGTGTTTTATGTACCTAGCTTTATGGCCCCATGTATATTGATACGGTGATGTAAAATTGATATGTTGAGCTCATTAGGAGGAACTGGTGTCTTGCATCAACCTCCTCCGAGTGCATTGAAGACTCTCAATAGAGTGTTTAATTAATATTAAACTGTATGTTTGGTCTCATAAAAATGCAATCATGCTGTCATCAAAGAAACTTTCTTGTGGAATGAATGTAAATCATGCAGGTAAAATTATGTAATAATTGCATTAAAAAAAAAATTTGTAATGGCAAACTTCATGAATGTTTGTGTTAAATGTTAAGGCTCTTGTTGGTAGTTCTTCATGAGGGTAAATATACAAATCAGAGTTAAAAATGCATTGCGCATAGCATTTGTAACCTTTTCTGTCAGTTAGGTTTTGCTGTGTTTATGTTTCTTAAGAGTATTCGATTTAACCTAAAGGCCTACTACATGGAAGATCATATAAGTGAATGATCCTATTTGCATAACACTCAAATTATAAATTGACTTAAATGAGAGATGAACAAGTTAGCTAACACAGATTGAACAACTTGCAGAATTGTCACACTGGTATTTTCTACAACTTTAACTGTATGTGACACACAACCATGTTTTTATTTTCATCTCATAATATCATAAATATTACTATATTTGTTTTAATTACCTCATTATTCTTTAATTTATCTTTGCAGGAGAGTTAATTGTGCACCCAGAATGGGACTACTTCAAAACAACCCACAATCATTCAAGTAAACATGCTTTAAATGTTATGGAGGAATTCATGCATTACATACTGTGATCCTGGGCACTTCTTTAGAGGACTACTGATAGAGAACCATTAATTAGGTCTTTGAGTGAATAGCTTTTGTTGAGTGAGCTGTCTGTACCCAAGGCATGTGACATCTAAAAGAGAAAGAGTATAATAGTGAATACTGCATTAAGAGATATTAGTATTTCATTTTGGGCTTGTCCAGTAATGCACAAAGAGCTGAGCAGATTCTGCATTAGAAATTACCATTAAATATCAACTAGAGCTCATTACGCAATCTAAAGAGGAACTGAGAGTTCCAGATCAAATATGAAGAGATAATATGTGAAGAAAATGAATAAGCTCTTATCAAGAATAGCAGTAAATATCATTAGATAATAAAGAAAAGTAAAAGAAAAGGGTCACAAAACGTCTGTTGGAATCACTAATTCACAGATTCTGTTGGACTGAAAACATGTAAAAACAAGTGGCACTATTTCTTTGCTGGGTCAAGCAGATTGAAAAACTTATTTGCTTATATTTTGCTTATTTGAAATTACCAGCAAGAGTGAAAGTTGTGTAAGACAAAATGATGATGATTTCTACTGAAATAATATTTAGGTTTGTAATAAATGGGATAATATTTAGAGGATCAATCATCATCAGTTTATTTGGGTGCATCACACTGTATGTTTGGAGTAAACAAATACAATCCTTCATTAAAAAAGCTTTAGTAGAAAATGTATTTTAATCACTATTGTGCTAACCTTTTATTTTAGATTGTTCTGTCATTAAAAAATGTTCGAGATACAAAGAGTTTAATAAATAGCATTGCAGCGCTGTAGCGCTAATGTAGCAGAGAGTCCCTGAGATGTAAACCAATTAACCAGGCAAAACTGCAGTCTTTGCTGGGTAAGTGGATGCCTGACCTTTGAAAATGGTGACATTTTAAGATCTCTCGTATGAGTCGAGTAGACTTGAAAGACTCAGAGAATATATTGGAAAATGGGACTACTCTTATTAGGAATAGGAGGGAAACCAAAAATAACATTTTAAGCATGTAAATGGTTCTGAGCAGTTCAAAACTGGTTCAAAATGTGAGTTAGCTGTGTTATTATAGTTAGTAAAAAGAATAGCATTAACATTAGCATTATTTGTCTCCTTGGTTGGCAGAATGTAAAAAAAATTGAATGTCTTCAGAAAGGTCTTAAATTCAGATTCCATGAAAATAGATTTTCTGAATGAATATCAAAGAGAGGAATACTGCATGGAAAAGCAAAATCCTACCTAATGGAAAGCAGCAGTGTTGGGGGTAACTCATTACAAGTAACGCAAGTTACGTAATCAGATTACATTTCAAGCAACTAGTAAAGTAACACATTACTTTTTAATTTACAAGAGAATATCTGAGTTACTTTTTCAAATAAGTAACGCAAGTTACGTAATCAGATTACACAAGTAACTAGTAAAGTAACACATTACTTTTTAATTTACAGAATATCTAGATATCTAACTTTTATTAGAGAATATCTGAGTTACTTTATCAAATAAGTAACGCAAGTTACTTTTTTTCCCAATTTATTGATTGACAGCTCTCCTGTCCCCATGTTGAGAGAAATCAGAAGATGTTACTGTAGTTCTAAAATAAATATGAATATGCATTAATTCATCTCACTCACAAAAAAAACACAGATTCAGTATTCCTCAAAATGAATAGAAATAATGCAACTCAGAATATGACGCAAACCTGCAATAATTAAATGTTAAACAACACAAATATCCTTTATGTATTTAATCCCATTCTATTAACCAATTTCTTTACTTCTGACCCTTCGATGATTCAGTTCAACCGTACTAATAAACAAATTACTCTAGACAAACATTCATGTGTCTTTTTCCATTGCTGAAGTGTGTTAAAATTTCTTCTTCTGCATTCTACTGTACAGACGTAAATTTACTTTCCCTTCAGCCTGAGTGATTCATTTCACTTTTGGTGTGAAAAGGCTTTTATATTTGCCAAAAATATAATTTTTTTATTTTAAAAACAAACAAGAAAGCCCTGTCCACATTTATAAAGTAACGTAACTCAGTACTTTCCATAAAAAGTAACTAAGTAACGTAATTAGTTACTTTTTTATGGAGTAACGCAATATTGTAATGCATTACTTTTAAAAGTAACTTTCCCCAACACTGGAACACTGGTATTATATACATTCACAGGCAACTTTTTAGGTACACTTTTGCTGCTGGGTTAGGGACCCCTTGTGCTTTCAGAAGTGCCCTAATTTTTCATGAGACTTTGGTCCATATTGGCGTAATAGCATCACACAGTCTCTCATTCCACCACATCCCAAATGTGCCCTACTGGATTGAGATCTGGTGACTGTGGAGGCCATCTGAGAACAGATGATTCATTGTCATGTTCAAGAAGCCAGTTTGAGATAATCTGAGCTTTGTTATCCTGCTGGAAGTAGCCATCACAAGATACATTACCACGTTCAATGTCCCTTAAATCACTTCTTCCTTATTCTGATGCTTGGTTTGAACTTCAGCAGATTGTGTTGAGGATGCCGAAATGAATTGAGTTGTTGTGATTGGCTGATTAGATATTTGCATTATTGAGCTGCTGAAAACAGAGGTACCCTAACTAAAGTGGCTGGCGAGTGTATGCTAATATATATATATATATATAATATACACACACACACACACACACAAAATAAATATACAGTTATAAAATAGGATTCAGGGTGTACATATCTATATAAAAGATTTATGTATATGCATAAATATGACAAACCAGCTGAGGAAAAGAAGATGCAGATGGAAAAAACATGTTAGCGTTTGAAATACAGCCAAACATTCAATATCATCCATATGACATCCAAAGACAGACAGTGAAATTTAATGCAGGCAAATCTAGACTGTTTTCCGAGTATGTTATTGAATAATATGAATGAATCACCAAGATAGAAACAGAGCCTCAGCTGGGAGAATTGTTTTAAATCAAATTTCCACCTTGAAAGAAAATTACAACATAATATGCATGACAAAGAGTAAATCAGGGGGAAAATGAGCCACACAAAGAATCAGTCTCCAGCTCATGAAGCTTTTGCTTTGGATTCTGGGAAACCATAGCCATGAAAAAAGAGATAATTAAAACAATAAGCTGCTTGATAACTTTCTGACAGTCTGCTGATTAGCTATCCATCATGTATGTCTAGAGCAGAAATAAATAATGAGGCAGTGAAATGAAAGTACAAGAATTTCTGCGAGGAAACTATAATTGACAGGATTTCAGTTTGCCACAAAAACATCACTGCAAATAAAAGTTCTAATTTCACTCTAAAAATAACTAAGTACAAGACTAGCACAGATGCTGTTTTTCTTTCTTATTGCTTTTATTTCTTTAATTTTGTATCATGTTAAATTAATCTAGCTTCTGTTTATATAATGCTTTTTATTTCAGTTCCTTTTGTATCATGCCAAAGCAGTGCAGCTTTTAATCAGTGACCAAAAAACGAATACTTTCTTTCAGTAGAGAAAATCCATCTGAAAAGGTCTTGACTGAATATTTGATGTGATTTGTATTTATTTTTGTAACTTGAACTTCCCCTACTGTCCTTTAAAAAGGTTTGATAAAAAAGGCTGAAGTTTATGGCATTATAAAGGTGTAGCAGACTCTGAAATCTAAGCTTTAGCAAGTAGCTCTAATTAGTTCTGCTCTGACAAGGTGATCCAGGCAAATTCAAGACAATTCCTTTAATCTTTTCGAAGATTAGACCTGTCATCAGTTCAAATGGTTGGTGAGCAGCCACACAGTCAGTGGCTGATGAAACAAAAATCTCCTTTAGACTGTTGCCGAAGGATTATTTTGCGAAGCCAAGTAAGGTCGTCTAGTGTTAAATGCGCAAATGAGCTGCAAAACAGAATTAATCCGCAAGGCAATCAAGACTGCCCTTGTCTAAAAACCTCAATTTACACCCTCTCGATCGCGGTATGTTTTGCCCAAAATAACATGCAAAGCTCACCAAAAGCCTGACCTCTTGAAACCAAGTATGGTTTCTTAATTTTGTAGATTTCCCATTGTGCGCACAAAATGTCATTATCTCTGTCTGTCAGGCACTTCAATCCAACTTTCATGTTCCTTCGGAAGTCATTTAGGGCCAAACTTCTGCCTCGAGGGCACCCGATGTGATTGAGTTGCTGGTGTCCTAATACACAGTGATGGTTCATACATAACACCAGCACATCCTGCTGTCTGATGAGCTCTCTTCTTTGCCCGGTGACCTCTGAAGAAATACCAGGCTTATCATTTCCCAGTAATTGGCTGAGGGAAGGGGGGAGTTTCATTCGGACAAATGAGATCGGAAATATAGCTTGTTTTTTGTATGTTTGCAAGGAATTTGTTTCCATTACTGTTTCTAGTCTGTCCACCGTAAGCCGTAGTGGGCAAGAAGATCTTTTGCTGTCATTTTGCAACATGGGAGTGGTTCCTGACAGATAAAAATTTGCATACAAGTGTAAGAAATGAGATATCACTGTCACCCTCATTACAAACTTTGCTAAATGGCTGGATGTAACTTTACTCTCGCACAGCGTACAAAGGGAACCATTTAACCTACAAACCTGATTCCAAAAAAGTTGGGACACTGTACAAATTGTGAATAAAAACAGAATGCAATGATGTGGAAGTTTCAAATTTCAATATTTTATTCAGAATACAACATAAATTACATATCAAATGTTTAAACTGAGAAAAAATATATTTTTAAGGGAAAAATAAGTTGATTTTAAAATGTCATGGCATCAACACATCTCAAAAAAAGTTGGGACAAGGCCATGTTTACCACGGTGTAGCATCCCCTCTTCTTTTTATAACAGTATGCAAACATCTGGGGACTGAGGAGACAAGTTGCTCAAGTTTAGGAATAGGAATGTTGTCCCATTCTTGTCTAATACAGGCTTCTAGTTGCTCAACTGTCTTAGGTCTTCTTTGTCGCATCTTCCTCTTTATGATGCGCCAAATGTTTTCTATGGGTGAAAGATCTGGACTGCAGGCTGGCCATTTCAGTACCCGGATCCTTCTACGCAGCCATGATGTTGTAATTGATGCAGTATGTGGTCTGGCATTGTAATGTTGGAAAATGCAAGGTCTTCCCTGAAAGAGACGACGTCGGGATGGGAGCATATGTTGTTCTAGAAATTGGATATACCTTTCAGCATTGATGGTGCCTTTCCAGAGGTGTAAGCTGCCCATGCCACACGCACACTCATGCAACCCCATACCATCAGAGAGGCAGGCTTCTGAACTGAGCGCTGATAAAAACTTGGGTTGTCCTTGTCCTCTTTAATCCAGATGACATGGCGTCCCAGTTTTCCAAAAAAAAAAAAAATCAAATTTTGATTCGTCTGACCACAGAAAAGTTTTCCACTTTGCCACAGTCCATTTGAAATGAGCCTTGGCCCAGAGAAAACGCATGCGCTTCTGGATCATGTTTAGATATGGCGTCTTTTTTGACCTATAGAGTTTTAGCGGCAACGGCGAATGGCACGGTGGATAATGTTCACCGACAATGTTTTCTGGAAGAATTCCTGACCCCATGTTGTGATTTCCATTACAGTAAAATTCCTGTATGTGATACAGTGCCGTCTAAGGGCCCGAAGATCAAGGGCATCCAGTATGGTTTTCCGGCCTAGACCCTTACGCACAGAGATTGTTCCAAATTCTCTGAATCTTTGGATGATATTATGCACTGTAGATGATGATAACTTCAAACTCTTTGCAATTTTTCTCTGAGAAACTCCTTTATGATATTGCTCCACTATTTTTCGCCGCAGCATTGGGGGAATTTGGTGATCCTCTGCCCATCTTGACTTCTGAGAGACACTGCTACTCTGAGAGGCTCTTTTTATACCAATCATGTTGCCAATTGACCTAATAAAGTTGCAAATTGGTCCTCCAGCTGTTCCTTATATGTACATTAACTTTTCCGGCCTCTTATTGCTAACTGTCCCAACTTTTTTGGAACGTGTAGCTCTCATGAAATCCAAAATGAGCCAATATTTGCCATGACATTTCAAAATGTCTCACTTTCAAAATTTGATATGTTATCTATATTCTATTGGGAATAAAATATAAGTTTATGAGATTTGTAAAATATTCCAATCTTTTTTTACTCACAATTTGTACAGTGTCCCAACTTTTTTGGAATTGGGTTTGTATAAACCGTCCAGTACTTTATAGTAACGCATTGTTAGAATTGCGGACCGATGTCAGATGGTAAGTGACTGCATCTGTATAGTGTTCCAATAATTTCCGATGGCATAAAAGAATTTTTTTTTTTTTTTACTGATCTGTAGGTCGCGCTTGCTAGAGGGGAATGTATTTATGTCCTGGCTGACCATTGCCTGCGGCTTGTAAAGCTGTTTATGTGCATATTTTATTTGCATACTCCTAAACGATATAATTATTCTTTCTCTATACAAGGGGAAAATACCTAACTGCAGTCGGTCCGTGATTTGAAGTTACATATATACAGTTTGTTAGTTTTTAAAATGCTTGAAATATAAAAGACTTTTTGAGGAGAAATAAAAAGTAAATAACTAATGTACAGTTCTAAGATGATTCCAAATGGTGCAGTTAGTTATGTCATGGTCATTTTAAGCGAGACAATAAACACCTTAAAGAATAATAAAAATGTGGTGTTGATTCAGAGAGTGGCATCATCTCTTCACAGGCATCTATTTTTTGTTATATTGTTAATATACTAAAAGAATATGAAATAATTACCACCCTTCATGGTGTAATCTCATATTCTGGTTCAAAAAAAACAAACAAAACAAAAAAACAAGTGGTAAACATTCTCTTCACATATACTTCCTCTTTTGAATCTCAAAATAATTAATTGAAGGGGTCAAAGTGCAATTCATTAAACAAACAAATAACATTTGTGCTTCATATTTACCCATTTTTCTCCACATTTTAACAGCCCACTGGAGAATGTATTTGAAACTTAATCAGCCAACAGACCCAATTAGAACATTTCTAGTGACCCAACTGTATCATCTGCAATAACAAATTTGTCATAGATGGTCATGAAATATGAAAGCATATGATTCTTTGGTTGACACTGCAGAGGCAGCCTAAAGGCTTCAGGTTTAATCTGTTATTACTTATAGAAACATTTTGTGAAATAATGAAATAGGGTTTATGCACTGAAATAATGCTATTTTAATAAAACATATTTTGTTTATTCTGTTTTGTGCACATGCCATTTGTTTGGAGCAATTAGATTAAGATGAGGACTTAATGAGGTGTAAGGCTCGGGCCAACCAAGGCTGTGGGACTGTAAATTCCAATCTCTTTGATAATTTGTATGAAATCTTATAATATAATATAATATACTATAATATAATATAATATAATATAATATAATTCAAATAAACCCGAATTACACGGCACAAAAGATCTAATACTCCTATACTTCCAAAGCTCAAAACAGATGCAACTTTAAATTTCCATAGCAACAGACTAAACTCCCGAAGGGAAAAAGTGGTTGATGGAATTGCAGTGAGATGAACAAAGAAAGACTTTCTTTTTCCCCACATGGCAGTCCGGTAGTGCTTTTTAATTCTCCTGACAATTATAAGTAAAATACAGACCATCCCTGGCAGAATATCTGAGCCCTAATCCTCTTCTGAACTGAAAACCTCAGTTTTGTACTTCTAACATCACAGACAAAAGCTTAACCGAGGTACCAACATTATCCTCTTTAAGACAGAATTGTGGACTTCATAGCACACAGATTATCCTGTGCTTTTGTTGCTCTTGCTTATTGTGTTTCATTCTATCAGTACATATGGAAGTCATAAAACCCCGGTCACCACATCATTCAACTGCTTTATGGTTCATGGTTTATGGTTCTGTTGATTCATCGATTGCCCTATTGAACATCACAGAGGGAGATACACAGTCACTGTATGCAGTAAGTTTTCTCATACAGAGATTTATCTTCATGTTTACTGAAAACAGCCCCCATAAGAATCGTCTTAGAATCGCTCCAAAGAACATGTTGTAATGCGCTTGACACCAGGAGCCTCTACTGGACTCATGACCGATGTGCCATTTTGAAGCAGTGCCCACATTAAAGTGCACTTCTGAGGCAGTAACGAAGAAAAAACCTGGGATCAGCACTGAAACCACATTAAGAGCTGGCTATTCTCATTCCTCCTTGGAGGTTACATAGTAACTTTTTTCCCCATGATGGCAATATGAGACCAGGGTGAGTTGCTGCACTTCAGTCTGATGCATGTTGGTACCCTCTGCAATCTCAGGTTCACTTAGAAGGGCTATCCAACAAAGAAAAAGCAGAGGTGAGTGCTTCACCTCTAATAATGCCTGTAGGCCACAATCTCCTCCAGCCAGAGCCAGTCATCTCACAGTCTTTCAGACGTACTGTATCAGAGTAACCCAATAAACCAACCAACATACTTTCAAACTAAAAGTTGGAACAAAGAAGAACAAAGACACTTGCAAATAACTACAGTAGCAAGACCTTTGAAGGTGTTGTGAAAGACATGAAAAACAGTTACACTGACATAGAAAGCAGTGATGAGCAATAGCCAATCCAATTTGACTGAAGATGATTAAATTACTCCATGTTTTTTGCTCTTTTCTCAGACTATGGAGGATTTATGTGTTTGAAAACTATTTTGCAGAAATGTTATGTTAAAAAGATGTTGTCAGTTCACTTATAGTTGTAACATAAAATACTCAGAGCACACTAAAGCTGTTTGTGTTTCATATTTTTCCAAATCTTAAATAAATGTTGAGAAGTTCATGCTGTGGATTAGAACATCAGTAGGAGAAAAAAAATAATTTACTCTAAGGTAAATTACTTCATAACTTCACTTCGCAGTAAGATTACTTCATTTATGTGTTGGTTCAAGTTATTGTGATAAAGGTGATGAAAAGTAAAATGTTTACAGTATTATAGTAAAATATTAGAAACAGTTCTGTTCAATTACATCTACATAATCTACCGTAAATGCTTTGTAAACTACCTTTCAATTTTTTTTTGAAAGAAATAAACACTTTTTTGGAGCAAGGATGCATTTAATTGATCAAAACTTTTTTGGAGCAAGGATGCATTTAATTGATCAAAAATACAGGACTTTAGAATGTTAGAAAAAGATTTATATTTCAAATACATCTGTCTGTTCAACTTTCTTATGCCTCAAAATCCTGAAAAAAATTCATGATTTTAACAACTATTACACACATATTTGTATTAGGTTGTGTTATTGTATTTATTATAAATTTTATTTTTAATATTATAATATGAACTAGTTATTGAGCCCATCCCCAGTCATATTATATGATTGGCTGAAGGATCTATGATGCTGAAGACTGGAGTAATAGATGCTGAAAATTCAGCTTTGCTATCAGGAATAAATTACATTTTTTAAGTATTAAATATATAAAACAATTCTTCTGAATTGTAATAATATTTTACAATATAACTGTTGTACTTTTTTGATTCAACAAATACAGCCTTAGTAAGTAATAGAGACATTTTTCAAACAAAACAAAAAAATATATAAAATGTTACTTACCCCAAACTTTTGTACGCAAGTATACTTGTAATTTAACAATGTCTTTAAAGATAAAAATGCTCTGCAATCTCAGAAATCATTCCAAGCACAAGTTACTGAAAATCATACTGAAGTCTCAAGCTTATTTCTATGGGTTTTTTTGTAAAGTTTGTAAAAGTTAGCAATAATGTGGGTGCTGTATGTGAACCGCATTTAGTCCAGGAGGTATTGTATTGTGAGGTGGCCTTAGAATACCTACTGGAGGAATTACACAACATAAAAGCACAAAATTTCATGTAAATATATCCTAATATGTTTTAGAATAAATTGGATTTTTCTTTGCCATTCAATTTAGTCTTCCCTATTTTCCACTCTGCATCTCTAATCCTCCAGCCGTGGCGGCAGCAGCAGAAACTAACCCTAAATCATCCTGAAATCAGGCAAGTGGAAACACTGATTACAGCATTTCATAATCCACTGACGACTGGCACAGCAGACTATATACTGTATAAAGAGAGCCGAGCCTATGTGGAAACCATTAAATATAATTTCACAATATTGCTGTCTTAACTGTATTTTTGATCAAATAAATGTAGCCTCAGTTATACAAAAAATATGTTTTTACAGTGAAAATTATTATTGAACATAACAATTATTTTATTAGTGCCTAAACTATACATCACAACATCCTATGTTCTAAAACGTCCCTCTGATTGTCTTGTTTCTCTCCATATGTCTGTGTAATGACTCTGCTGGAGTCTGTTTACATCAGTGAAATTATTTATAGAACATATCTTTCAGGATTCGTGGAATACAAAAGGCTTGAGGAAAAACAATCTCTGTGTCTTGTACCTTTTTCTGTTTGTCAGGGTGTATTACTGAACAGAAAGCAGTGAGCTGTGGTACCGAGAAAGGAAAGTGTATGAGCTCCTAAAGTGAATATGACAGATCTATAAGAGAAAAATCTCATTTTTTACATCGGGGGAATATTGGCCCATTTAGGCCTTCAGTAGTCTGATTAAAAGAACAGCAATGGGTCTTTTCTCATATTTTCTGTTATAGCTGTTCCCACTAGTAAAGGCTCAGTCTGTTGCCACCTGTGAGCCATTGTGATTAACACATCTTTTGCTAATACTAAGGTTAAAATGACGGCAGGCAACATCAGGTGTTGCTTTCCCATGAGACTGCAGTAATTATTCACTCATCTTGATGGGGATACAGTTGCATAACACAAAAACATCATAATAAAAAATCAGGAAACCTATTGTACTTCCAATTCAATCAGAGTCGTGTCTGAATGTAAATACGTGGAATGAGTAATTCTTTTAACGGGAGTAGGGTATCACCATAATTTCAGCTGAATGCACTGAATGTTTTTATTGAGATGAAACATGCTTGTGAATATTTATTTGGTAAAATCAGCACGGCTTGAAAAGTTGCCTGTCTTTTTATTCTGGATTTCTGCAGCCTATAACTTCGATTTATGAAAGGCCTGTTTTTAACAAGCTGAAGAATTGAGATTCACCAGCAACACAGCACAGAGCAATGAAAGAGATTTCTCATTCTCTGTGCAAATGAAGTCACAATAAATGATCTGTGCTTCCCGACAGGAATCATCTTTAAACTTTGGAGAGATTCTCTGACACGCTCTCCAAACACACTCCATTCCTCTCAGCCCACTCGCTCCTTGAAATTCAAATTTTTCTCAAACTGAATCGTATGAATTATTTACCTCAGATGACAGGACTGTGGGCTTCAAGCTCGATTGATGGCGGCTTGGCTCGGTCCGTTTCTAAACTGTTTATTGTCATTATAGCTCTCACACTTCTTTTTGCCTTTAACGAAACTGCCTCATATTTAACAGTTAAAAAGAATGTACTGAATACATTCTTGGTTTTCCCAGAAATATATGAAATACATATTCTTTTGGTGTCATCTCTGAGTGGGATTAAAGGTGATGCAGTATAGCAGAAGTTCAAGCGTGAGTCAAAAACAGCTGAAAGAGAAAGGCTTTCAGGAGTCAGATCTGAAGATGCAGCTCAATTGCAAAGAGCACAGGGAGTCAGAGTACTCCACACTACAGATTTTCAACTTTCAGCCAAGCCACATTTGACTTTTGACATTGTATAACATTGTAGTATATAATGAATCTTTTCCAGATCAGTTTATATTCAAGACTGGTTGCCCACTGAAGCTAAGCAGGGTTGAGCCTGGTTAGTACCTGGATGGGAGACCTCCTGGGAAAACTAGGTTGCTGTTGGAAGAGGTGTGAGTGAGGCCAGCCGGGGGTGCTCACCCTGTGGTCTGCGTGAGTCCTAACGCCCCAGTATAGTGATGGGGACACTATACTGTCAAAAAGCACCGCCTTTCAGATGAGATGTTAAACCGAGGTCCTGACACTCTGTGGTCACTAAAAATCCCATGGCAATTCTCGTAAAGAGTAGGGGTGTAACCAAATTGCCGCCACTGGCCTTTGTCAATCATGGCCTCCAAATAATACCCATCCACTTGATTGGCTCTATCTCTCTCTCTCTCTCTCCTCTCCACCTGTAGCTGGTGTTGGTGAGCCACTGGGGCCATTTGTCCTGTGGTTGCCGTGGCATCATTCAAGTGGATTATGCACACTGGTGGTGGTTGAGGAGATACTTTTTATGAAACACTGTGTTAGTTTTACACCAGATGTAACTGTACACACACCTTCTAAAATGTTCAACTTTTGTCTCATTAGTCCACAGAATATTTGCCCAAAAGTATTGGGGATAATTAAGATATTTTTTGGCAAAAGCTTTTGTGTACTTTTTGGTCAGCAATTGTTTTTTGCCTTGGAACTCTTCCATGGATGCCGTTTTTGCCCAGTCTTTTTCTTCTTGTTGAATCATGAACACTGACCTGAATTGAGTCACTGAGAAACTGAATTGAAGTCAAATGAGTTCGTTGATGTGTACTGGGTTCTTTTATATACCTCCTGAAGTGAGTCATCGTTTGCGCTCTTGAGTAATTTGGTAGAGCCGGCCACTCCTGTAAGGTTCCCCACTGTTCCCAGTTTTTCTCCATTTGTGGATATCTCTGACCGTGGTTTTGCGGAGTCCCAAACCCTTAGATGGCTTTATAACCCTTGACCAGACTGATGTCAACTAGTTTGTTTTTCATCTGTTCTGAGATTTGCTTTAGTCGCGGCATGATGTGTTTGCTCTTGAAACATGCTTCAACTTTGTCCAGAACAGTTCTATTAAGTGATTTATTGATTCAACAGGTCTGGTAGTAATCAGGCCTGGGTGTGGCTAGTGAAATTTAACTCTAAAAAATGATGTGGTTAATCATAGTTTCCTTTCAGTCGGTCACTATCGATGTCACGTCGGTGACCGACGAATTGGGATCTCGCTTAGAGAGACCAATCCACTTAGAGTGTAACTAAACGAGCCAATGCGCATTGGCATGTGATGATTGCATCCAGCTGCCGCTGTTCACAGCATGAGCATAAAAAGGCAGCCGGTACAACGCATACCAGCTTTTCGCTTCGGAACCGAGCGATCACATCGTTTTGCTCCTGACTACTCTACTGAAGAAGAAGACTAAACGAGTTCACCGCGCTCTTTGGAGCTCTTCGTGTTGGCGGTACGGCGCTTCATCGGTGGTGGTTTCCCGTGTCGAGTGGTTTGCACACATCAGGCTGCACTACCCACTGTTCGTGTTGCGGCGAGCCCATCTCCCCTGTGCGCTTCATCACGCTGACAGAGTTTTTTCCCTCAAAGCATTCATGGGGAGTCTTTTGTTAAAGCTCAACTTTGTGTCTGGTCAACCTCGACATTGCTTTTTTTAAAATATGCTTGCGTCTGGCAAACTCCTCGCATTGGTGCTCCTACAGACAACGTACACCCTAAAAATATTAATAATACCATTTGTTTCTGGATGTGGTCGTTACCTGGTGTCTAATGATGTTCACGATTGCTGCCAAAATCCATCGTTCTGGGATCTCTGGAGTTGCTGGCCAAGCTCCGTTCCTCAAGGTGCAGAGCTCGTTGCCCTCTGCATCGATCTAGTTCTCTTCCTGGCGGCGTCAGGCGGGGGCTTCACTTCAAGTCAGAGCACGGTGGCCTGGAGTACCAGTGATGGCCAAAAAACCTCTAGGGAACCAACCTCATTGAACCATCGCTCGCTCCTCTTCACTCCGCATCAGTTGAGCTGCCAAAGGAAGGTGTTGGGTCCTCTACAAGGAGCGTACCAGCAGTATCCTTCGGCGCTCCTCTCAATGATCAGATGTCGATCGCTGCATCGCTTTCCCTGTCTTGATACCGCCTCCACCCAGCAGTGCAAACTGTGCCTCCCCTCCCGGGTCTTTAGGTACTCGTCTGGTCTGTCCGGCGATGCTTATGTGGCCTGTGGAGAAGCTGCCTCTGCCTTACACGCTACGGCATTACTGCAGGTTTCCTTTCAGCTAACGCACTTGAGGAACCTTCACGAGATGTCACGATCCGAAGTCTGAAAGAGCTCCGAACCCAGCTGACCTCGCGCTCAGAGAGCCCGAAGGTGACTGCGAGTTCTCTGGGTCGTGTGATGTTCACACTTGTGGTCCAGGAGCGCCATCTTTGGCTGTGTCTGGCTGACATGAGGGACGCTGACAAGTTCGGTTCCTCAAGGTTCCTGTTTCCAGACCGTCCTTCTCTCAGCTACGCAGGTCGCGAACCGTTGCCCAGCAGCTGAGGCACTCCGACATGTCCTGCCCTGGCTTTGGCAGGTTTCTGCTCTGCCCGGCTGCATCACCACCCACCTACTCATCTGCCCGAAGGGCAGGGCCCCTGCCTCCCCCCCCTCTCCCCCACATCCATTCGCCGCAGCCTTGAGCAAGCGGCACCGGGCTGGGCGTAGGCCAGCCGCCCAACCCGTCCAGGCCTCCGTCAAACCTGGTGGTGAGCGGAAGAGCAAGAGGCCCTGGGACGGGCGACCCAGAGAGAGGGGGAACTGCTCTTTGGGAGATGGTGAATGCACCTCTCCCTCCACCGGAGGAGGGACGGGTGGTGAATCTGGTTTCCAAAAAAGAGAGCAGTTTTCTCTGGGTCCCAAGAGGGCATGGAGAGTCACGGACGGAACAACACCGGACCACACTCATCCTCCTCCATCGTCAGCAGGCAGCAGTGGCGTGTGGTTCTAGAGCGTCATTCAAAGGCCCTACTCACGCACCCTCTGCCAAACTGTGGAACCAGGTAAGCGTTGCACCGCACACTCAGATCCCTGTTCAGTCCATCCAACGTTCCACATTGCTGCCCCACCGCGGGTTCGTTGGTGGTCCCGCTGTTCCAGCTTGTATGGTGTCTGGGTGCCTGGCTACCCAAACGTCTTGCTGGCTCCTGCGGACAATCAGACTCGGCTATGCGATTCAGTTCGCCCGGCGTCCCCCCAAGTTCAGCAGCATCCGCTTCACATCAGTGAAGGTGGCTGATGCTCCTGTCTTGCGTGCGGAGATTGCAGTCCTACTGGCGAAGGATGCGATGAGCCGGTCCCTCAGCATTCTCAACTACCTCGACGACTGGCTTATACTAGCTCAGTCTCAGGATCAGTTGTGCGAACACAGGTACTTGGTGCTCTCGCACCTCAGCCTGTTGGGACTTCAGGTCAACTGGGAAAAGAGCAAACTCTCCTCGACTCAGAGGATCTCTTTTCTTGGTATGGAGTTGGAATCGGTCAAGTACGCATCACGCAGGGACGTGCTCAATCGGTGTTGAATCTACTGAATATGTACAATGAGCAGGACGGCAGTCGCACCGTGAAACAGTTTCCAGGCGCTCCTGGGGCATCATTGATTTTCAAGCGCAGTCACGCCGCTGGGGCTGATCATTGAGAACCACTCAACACTGGCTTCCATGTCCGTGCCCCGAGTGGGCTTGCTACACGCACTCTACACCCGGGTCCAAGTCACACCAGCCTACTGCCAAATCTTCACCACGTGGTCAGACCTTGCATTCCTCCTGGCAGTAGTTGCCCCCTGAACCGTCTCCTGGCAGGCCGTGGTTTACACGGATGCCTCTGCCACCGGCTGAGGGGCCACGTACGATGGGCATGAAGTGTTGGGGGTTTGGACGTGCCCCCAACTGCACTGGCACATCAATCTCCTAGAGTTGTTACCAGTACGCCTTGCCTTGAACCGTCTCAGAGGGCGCTTACGAGGCAAGCACGTGCAGGTCCGCACGGACAACACTGCGACCGTTGCGTACATCAACCGACAAGGTGGTCTGTGCTCCCGTCGCTTGTCGCAACTCGCCCGCCACATCCTCCTCTGGAGTCAGAAGCATCTGCGGTCGCTTCGTGCTGTTCACATTCCTAGGCTGCTCAACCGGGCAGCTGACGAGCTGTCACGAGCTGCGCTCCCCGGAGAGGGGAGACTCCATCCCCAGATGATAAAAAAAAAACAGACACTGTGCAAGGTCAGGGAGGAAGAGGATCAGGTCCTGCTTGTGGCATCGTATTGGCCCACTCTGACCTGGTTCCCTGAACTAATGCTCCTGTGGAACCTGGGAGGGAGTTGGACAACACCACTCCAGAGTGTCTGTACTGTAGGCCCTGTTGAGCTCCTCCATTCCCTCGGCAGCCAGATGTGGCGGAACGTCCGGCGCCATGCCCTCACTCGATGAATCCATGAGAAACGGTAGAGGGCTGGGTTCCATATGTAAGACCTAAGTTGATCCCATATGTGTAAAGTCCACGGTAAAGCCTCAGGCCGTTTTCCCCCGGCCAAGATTTCTGAAAGGGTTATAATCACCTCTAATCTTCCATATGCACCTAAACGTATGTCATATGTGTAAGAGCTTCCGAAACCTCCTTCGGGAAGGATGGGGCTTCCGCACGTTCCTGTTCCAATTAGTATATATATATATATATCACCATATATATTTTTCATTTCATGTTTGTACCTGTTTCATTTCCAGCCAATCTAAACTCTTCTATAATGAAATATGGGATTTAGTATTAATGCGTCAACTGCTACTAGTCATTTTAGTCATGCAGACCAAATGCTACATGCTGTCCAATAAGATGAGTCATATTTTGTTATATTTTATATATAATTTAATATATATATTATATATATCATATATATACTGTATACATTTTTTATATCACTTCAAGGCTATTATCTTAAGAGATCTTTTTTGTAATGTAAATAAAATATAAAACACTGCTATGTGGATTTTATCTTATTATCTGCACTCGAACAATAAATAAATAATACTTTTTCATCTTTAACTTTCATATAGGGTCACGATCAGGATCACTGCAAAGGATTTCAGACAGGTCATTAAAGTAATAATGATGACTAAGAACACAACAATATCTTATTCTCTACTCTCCATTGTGCATAAAAGTTGTATATGATGTGTTTGATGGTGCATGAAATTTATGCAAGAGAGTCGAAAGAAATCAATGTCCTCTCCTGACTTTCCCATGTGAGTCATAGAGGAATTTTATGAATTTTTAATTGATGGCAGTGTTGGCATCTCTCTGTCCCCATCTTCTCTGAGTTCTGCATGTGAGTAAATCTGCATTGATGACAGATGAGAAATATTGGCCAATAAAAAGTGAAATTTTGAAATCTCCATTTATCTTGTGACAGCTTTGTGATTTCATTCTTTTCAAGAATGAAATATGTGCATTTAATGAAATGTCATGTGACATGCACAGTTTTTGGTGTGTTTTTGTGTTCACACTCTGTCAGATTTTTCCAGCACTCTCTTTTTGGATCTGTCAATAGAGACTTGAGATATTGTGTGGTTTTTCTATGTTTACTGAAGCCTGATTTTTTTAAAGTTGTGTAGTTGCACAAAACCAATGGCGCTCGAGCCGCCAGAGGGGGCGGAGCCGACTGCTATATAAGTCGGCCCTGAGCACCATTTCATCAGAATGTAGCGTCTCGACCAATCTGACACACTAATTTTTATTTGATTTAACAAATCAATTATTCATTAGATTAACAAATCGTCACAGTCCCCTCATTCAAGAGACTGGATGCCAGGGCTTCGCTTGAACACCATCCCCCACCTTGATCACCATGACAACTAATCATGATATCACTGGTTTTATGGCCTAAAAGGAATGCAGGGGAGAAACTCCCTCATTTTCCTCATAAGAAAGACACGTAATGCCCAGAGAAATGGACTGTTCTATAATTAATTCATAGGAAAACCTTTATTTGATTGAATACCCATATCCTTTGGTCTTTGTGTATACCATTACTGTCTTGTATATTGTCTGTTGTAGTGTATGCTGTTTTATTCATGTTATCATAGACCACTAGTTAATATAACCTCACCTATTTCATGTCTAGTATCTATGAATTCGCCTTCTTATGATCGAAACAAGTGTGTATATTATATGCTGATTCCTATGCAACATATTGATGTTCTAATAATCGGTACTAATTTGTGCCTCAACACCCAAGCGAATTACATATGCAAAATACAATGCTTAGAGACAAAGGGCCATAAAAACTCAGAACTCCCACTTGAGATTCCGGACTTCCCCATTGGGCGAGCCCATCTTGAGAGGCGTGAATCTCTGTAGGCTTTAAAGGCCACACTCCATGTGCCCCGCCCCTGTCGGTGGTTCAGTGAGATGCTAAGATGAAGATGTGTGAAACGCTCCAGGATACCAAAGCTCGTGCCAGGCGCCGGCCTAGTCCTTTTCATTCATCAAGTGATTCTGACTCAAACTATCTCTTTCTCATCAACCAACTTCAGCAAAAAATCTTGGGCCTTAAGATTGCATCAGGAAACTTTTTCAGACATACGCAAGTATCAAACTTAGTCGATTTAATTGATGCATTAAGTATCAGTTACACCTTTTTACAAGGTTTGTTTGAACTAAGAATCTGACGTTTTCCCTCAGGTTTTAGATCCGCTGAATATGCAAAATGGTTCCATAAATGTCATTCCTTATGTCTCTTCTCTGTACTGACTTAAAAACCCTTCCTATACCAACTGTGTGTGTTTGTGTGTGTATGTGTATGTTAGACCGGCCTAATGTGTTTATGTAGTATGTTAGACTATTTTAAGTGTTTATGTAAAACCTTACTTGTATCACACTTGACGTGTTCATTGTTTGCTCATAACCGGAGTCAATAATCATGCCGATTTACGTTACAAACTTATAGAATTGTACAGTAAGAAGTTATTTCCTTAACCAGGAAATTAACGTTCCTTAGAATTGACAAGACGGTCGACCCTGAGTGGTCAGCTAAATATCTACAGTGGATCTCAAATATTCATAATTAATCATAACTAGATATGGTTAATTATTCATATTTCCCCATGAGCTGATGCGCTACACTGTTTGGTGAGACAATGCGGGCAGTGATAAAAACGAAGTATGATTTTAAACACTGGCAACTTAAAAGTGTGTGCGTGATAACCCAGGTTAAAATAGGACGTGACTTCAGATGCCCGGTGTCCCTATTTGCTGGCTTGTTGAGATGCAGATAAAGTGGGGGTTTGAATTGGTACTGCTATTATAATTGTGAGAGTCTTTATGTATTTCATGCGTAATGGTATCAGTGTAAGGTTAATCTGGTTTTTAGCAAAGGAACCCTAATTTCAGTTTTAAAGCATAAATCTGTCTTGACAAATCGTAAGTCTGAATCTCAGCTCAGCGGTATTTCCAAACTGTACCATAATGTAATATGTTTTAGTGAAGAAATCACAAAATTGCATTATTGTTTAAATTGTTTCTTTGAAGAAGAAAGCTCAGTACAGTTATATCAAGGTAGATGTGAGCGCTGCTCCCCTTTCTACAGCATAAAGGCCTTATAGTTTATAATTAGATTGAAGCAATTCATCTACACTTTGACTGTATATATATAAGCCGAGCAACCTGGTGGTCATTACTGTGTTTCACTCGCTGAGTTAAATTAAAGGTGTAATACTGTACTTTAGTACCCATATGTGAGGCAAACATAACTACATGTATGTTTAAACTGGTTTTAACTTACAGTAAACACGTTTGTAATTCTTTAAACAAGTGCAAGAAGTTTGTTGCATTAGAGAAGCACTCACCGAAATGCTTAGGTAATGCAACAAGTCTTGAAGGCTGAAAGCACCACGTTCTAAAACTATGACTGTTTAACATAGACAGACGTTAAACTGCGTTAATTACACTGGCATGCATTGGTTACCGTGACAACAACTTTTCACAGGAAGTGCTAACGTCACATAGTACAACACGCCATGTTTGTAAACAAACTATTTGAAGCAGCTAAGCTAACACGACTTTTTAGGCTAAGCTACCAAATAGCTTAACAATTAGGGGTTAACACTCTTTATGTGAAACTTTTAAATACAGATGTGTGTGTGCAGCGTGAAGCAATTTGAATTTAACCTAATCCCTGGTTTCTGATTTTTCCATTTCTCTTCCTTCTTTTTCTTCTTTTTCTATGTTTCTCAATCTTCAATTCGTCTCAGCGAAATTAACTATCTTAGATCTATCCTTCCTTAATGCTATTGCTCAGTTACTAGTTAATTAAACCTAAATTTAATTACATTTTAACTGTCTATCTATAGATGAATCATTAAGTTATTGGGTGTATTTAGTGGCACAGTGAATAACGCGCTAAGGAGGGCGGGGCACACACATGGCATGGACCAGCATGGGAGCTGAACACGCAGCAGCTGTGCCAACAATGGTGTGTTGGCCCAACCACATCATTTGATCACGAGTGCTGCTATTTGTTCCTAATACCAGATTTATTACCTTGTTTTGATAGTTGCAGTCAGCTAATTTTAAATCCATTTGTTATGTTATGCCCCCTTTGTTTTGATGTCTCTCTGAACCTCAAAAGGAACCAGAGACATTTTCTATTTTTGATTTGTTTATTTTCAAAATAATCAGCATAATCTGAATAGAAATGCTTTCCTTTTCCTTCTGCTTTTCCCTTTTTCTCCTTCATACCTCAGAGATTAAGCTTGTTTGGGGAACCGTCAGTAAATTCTGAGTGATAATTTGACAATATTTTGACAGTAGTCTTAAGTCATCAATGAAAATCCTGTTTACGCCCTTTTCAGCTAAACATATGCTGACCCAAAACTATTTTTAGCATTCATACTCTGTTTTGATTTTGTAGTAGTCTCTAGCCCTTACTCTTAACACAAGTGTGTCAAAATGTTGCAGTTGCTCAGACTAACTGCCCAGAATGCAAACCAAAGAGGATTGGCTAGGCGTTGTGAGGAACACCCCCTACCTAGGGCTGACGACTACCTACTGAGCCGAAAGCAAATGGACACAGAGAGAGAAGTGTACCTCAGACTCAGGACTCGGGCGAGAGTTGTGGTTACAAAAAGCTCGCCAAGGTCATCACCTTCCTGGCCCACAACCTCTTGGGTCTGAAACAGGAGGTAAATGATTTTCAAGCAACAGATCACAGCGGTAGCCAACAAGGACCCCAGCAAAATGGAGTTACAGGAGGAAATCACTAGATTTAAAAAGGCTCTGACAGCTGCTTAACAGCAAGAGCACCTGGAAAAGGTAGACAGAAAGGACCTGGAAAGGAAACACCCACACAAAATTACTTTTAAAGCAGCAAATTCTGAGCTCTTAGACAAAGGTGCCAGAATTGAGACTCTGATCCAGCAGCTGAACAACACTTAAGACAAACTTGACATGGTCCAAAGAGGACTCAGGGACTCTTATAGGCTGCAAAAGGTCTCTCGCAGTGGGAGAGACACCCTACTCCCTCATCCTCACTCAGCAGTGCAGACTCCCTTTAGGTGCACCAAGCTACGAAGGGGGGAGTCAGCACTTTCTGCTTAACAACTCAGCCGACAGACCCATAATACCTCCAGCAACCACAGAGATGAGGGGGTCCCTTCCAAGCATCCCTGCCGCAGCGCATGATGCGACCCCCAGAAACATTGACAAGCTAACCAGAAAACAATAGATTCCTACTTTATGCAGTACGAGCAGTAAATTAGAACGGTGGAGTCGTTTTAAACAATGCTTGCAAGCAGACCCAATAATCAACCTTAAGTGTCTGTTTCATAAGTTAGTAACTTATTCTCCATGCGCATACCAGTCTTCCCTAGCCTGATATAATCAGATAAAATTATAGCTTGAATGTGCTTTCCTACAGGTATTAGAAAGTTTCAGTGCTTTAATGTTTTTAAATCGTACGATAAGAGACTAACCTGACTTTAGCGAAGAAATCCTAATTTCCGTTGTTAGTAGAGGGTACGGCTTTTCCGATGGGTAAACCTCAGATTAGCAGCCCATATAAATTGTACCAGAATAAATCGGTCTGATTTTGGCGAAGAAATCCCCTTCTTCAGTACTGTGTAGGTTCGGGAGCGAGTGCCTCCTCATTTCATGAATTTCAGGCCTTTTATGTGTTTGTATCTTGTATCATATCGACCCACTCATGTACAACATTTAGTAACTTCTTATACATGCGCGCACCAGTTCAAAATCAGATAAAACTATAGCTTGAAAGTGCCTTCCTACAAGCAGTAGAAAGTTTTCAATGCTATAATGTGTTTAAATCGTACGATAAAAAAAAACTAACCTGATTTTCGCGAAGAAATCCTAATTTCTGTGTTAGTAGGGCACAAGTCTATTTTCTGACGACGAAGTCTCGGGATTAGCAGCTCATATAAATGTTACCAGAATGAATCGGTCTGATCTTGGCGAAGAAATCCCCTTTTTCAGCACAGTGTAGGTGATCTGAGCGATACTCCTAATTTCATTAATTTAAGGCCTTATTATATGTAACGTATCATTGTATTTCATTTTGACTCGCTCATTTGAAACATTTACGTAAAATTAAGGGTGTTATTCTAGCGTAGCTAACTACGAATCCACCATTGCTGTGAAGTGATGTGCTGTTTTGAGTAATGAATGAATTTGTACTGGACATGCATGAGTTTCCCATGCATGCTCACAGCAGGGCAAGTCTGCTCCACCTGCACCTGTTGTGATCTTGCATTGGTCTCCTAGCAACACGTGACCCCGGGAGTGTGAGCAGACTCTTCCGGTTAATCTGACAACACCACCCACTTCACAGACCTGTGTTTAAACAAAGAATTGCGTGTAACTAACCTAACTCTTAAGCTAAGCTCTTTACTTTCACAACTGCTAGCTTTTAGCATCTGACTAACACTTAGATAGGTGAGTGTACCGTCTTTTCATTTAAACCCACACCGTCCCTCCCTCTCTCTCTCCCTCGCTCTCTTTATTTTTGTTTTGACTTTATTCTACCTCTTTTTAATTTTTTTGCATTTATTTACATTTGTTTAGCACATATGTACCAATTCAGCTAAATTGATTTTTTTTAAATTTGAGATTTAATTAAATCAAGTTTTTATTTGAGGGGGAGTTACGCCATGGGGAGGGGTAGGTCATTGACTGTCCCGTATGGCCTTTCTATTTCCCCGGGCCCGAGCGTCTTCCTCGTGGCTCCTGACTAGGGACCCGGCGTTGGATTCCAGGGCCTACAGCTTCCTTAGACCTCCCTTTGTAGGTTTAGGTGAGGAATTTTGGTTATGTGTGTGGGTTTCTACTCGGTTACGATTTTAGGGATGCACCATCACCATCGTCTTTTTTGGATAGGATTACAGTAGTTCGAGAAACTGTTGTTTCCTTAGCGAGTTATACATGTTATTAGTAGCATAATCCCTGTTTCCTCTCTACTTCTCCTCACGCCTCAGTGCCAGGCCTAATACGTTGAAGGGCAGCTACCATTGCAACACAATGTAGGCTAACATAAAACTAGAAACAATTCCCACTGTTTCTTTTTCTTTTGACGAGGTATTTGGTGGGTCCCTGCTAGTTTAGCTAACAGCTTAACCCTAGGGTTATGAAGTCTATTGCTGCATCACACACAAGTGAAACCTGCTTTGCCATATCTCTTAGAAACAAAACTAATATAGGTAAAAATGTTCCTTTTTTTTTTTGAGTTCATCTTATTTTATTTAAGTTTCGTCATAGTGACCAAACCCGTGAACCATCATTAGTATAGCCCGGTCATCAGCTGACCCTCTTACGGCCCTCAACAAAGTTTCTCAAACTCTTCCTTTGTGTTCACGAACAAAAAACATAGCACCTTACCTCACTAGCTGCCTCCCACCAGCTGTTCATACCTTACACGGCCTACACAGCAGTTCCCCTTAGAGATAGCTTAACACCACTGTACGTACCTGCATTTGCCTTGTGACTCTCTCTCTCTGGTGTTCCCACAAGAGTGCCAGTATGTCGCAGACATTCCACAAACATCCAGCCCTGCCAACTCACCAGGACCACCTGGAAACCCAGCAAAGCACTGTAATGGACATCCTTCAGCTAAAAGCAGCCAACGACCTGCCATGGCAAAGAAAGGAACAGCGAGACTGCGACATAAGCGAACACTTGACCAGCATCATCCTCTCCTCGGCCCACACCCTCAAGGGCCTCAGACAGGAGGTATATGAGCTGAAACTGCAAGTCACAGAATTCTGCAGAGAACTGAGACCTGCTCAACGAGTGAAAGCACAGAACGGATGCAAAGAACTTCACAGAATGGTGCAACAGAAGGAAATTACCAGTCTTCAGGAGGCTCTAACAGCCGCTGGACACCATGCGCCGCTGGAAAAAGCCATCAGACATGACTTGGAAAGAACTTTTTCACACAAAGTCACTGTTAAAAACAGTATATGTGGAACTAAATGAGAGACACCACATCTTAGGCCTTACACGGCCACCTGCATACAGACAGAGCTGAGGTCCAAACCCTGACTCAGCAGTTAGAAAGGAGCTTGACTTGGTTCAGAAGGAATTTAAACAGTCCTACCGACTGCGTATAGATTTAAGCAAAAGACAGCCGGCTGAATATTGGTCGCCAGCAGTGCAAGCCCTCCACGCCTGTGCACAGCTACGAAAGGGGGGAAAGGGAGCCAAAGCCTTCTGCTTGACACTTCACAAGTCAGCTCCCTGAAAACCTCTGCAGCTGCAACAAAAAAAAATTTTTAGGCGAACCGAAGCAACGCAACGAGGTGATTTCAGTGTCACAAATGAACTGAAATACGCTTGCAGACCACAAGGCGAACAGATTGGGAAAACACGAAACAGAACTTCCCCTCGCCAGCAGGCCCACCCCCTCAGCCAAAAGTCAGAACCTGCGAGGGGGGGGCGAGAGCCAACTGTTCACACGTCACCAACCAGCAGACACAAGGGGGTGGGGCAGGGACCTTTCCAGAGGATCACTGCAGACACACACCGTGTGACCCCACAGACCCCAACGAGCTGGCCAGAGACAACACATCTGGCAACCTAAATACTCTCAGACCCAGAGTCTGAACACGGACTGATCGCTGCCCCAGACACCAAGCAGGGCCGGCGTGGAACTCCCCATGCTTACTACCACAGACTTTGACAAAATTACTCCAAGCTCACGATTACCCTGGGATGGCGGGGGACACCAGCTGCAAGAAGGCACCTAGTCATTAGGGCCTGCCGCACAATGCCTAAACAACAGCTGCGTAACCTGACACAGAAGGCCTTTAACAAGCACAAGGCCTCCACTAAAGGTGTTTGTCAGACCCCAGTGATTCTGAACTTCACAACTCAGAATCCAAAGCAGGCACCAGAAGGCACCCAGTATTGCCACAATGCAAAACCCTTCTACCGAAAGCCCCTAGCCAGAAGAGGACAGAGCCATCACCATGGCACCAGACCCAGGTTCCAGACCAACCACTAGGAAAAGGCGTCCTCATCCTGCAAACACCACGTTGTCCAACACAGTCCACCACACTCTCCTCCACACAACGGAGTCTACACAAGGACAGCTGGACACGCCTATTCTGGGTTACAGGAGCTGCTGACACTTGCAAAAGAGCTCCTTGTACAAAACTCAACTGAGGAGTACTGAGGAGGACAAACTTCTGACTCCTTGCCTGCTGCATCACAGTATCAGGCCCCTCCAAGGGAGGAGCATACCTTGAAACCGGTCGACACCCCTAGATGCAGCCAGACAACGTTGGATTGAGCATCGGGCCCACATGCCCAACAGCGAAAGTTCTACCAACACAACTCAGGCAAGCTCAAGTCGGTGCCGCCACAAGAGCCAAGCGACACCGCAAACATCAGATTTCTAGTGACGTTCGGGCAGAACAGAGAGCTAACAACCACCTGCTGCTCTCTTGCCATCATCACTAGGTCAGTCTGAATCTCTCTGCACGCTACAAAATCTCCATATCAATTACCTGCAATCCCTGGAACCACTTGCACTCTCACCAGTGAGAGTCTAACACGGCTGTTCCACATCGTGGGTACCACAGATAGCATACTGGCTAACAACATCAACAAAAAAAAAACATCCTACCCGGACTAACTAACTTCAGGATGACAGGTGACACAGCCTCGACACCTGCTGCATAAGCTCGAGGACCCACACCTTGCTACAGCCTACATCACCACAGCACACCACCAGACAGCATCCAACACGGCACCAACAGCCAAAAACCACCACTGGCTCCCAGCCGTGAGTGCCAGGTGTGTGTTCGATTGTTCTGCACCTTGACATCACTCGTTGTTGTCTATTGCTACGACAACAACGCTCGAAAAGGGTGGAAATATGTGCGTCTCGACCAATCTGACACACTCATTTTTATTTGATTTAACAAATCAATTTTTCATTAGATTAACAAATCGTCACAGTCTCCTCATTCAAGAGACTGGATGCCAGGGCTTCGCTTGAACACCATCCCCCACCTTGATCACCATGACAACTAATCATGATATCACTGGTTTTATGGCCTAAAAGGAATGCAGGGGAGAAACTCCCTCATTTTACTCATGAGAAAGACACACAATGCCCAGAGAAATGGACTGCTCTCTAATTAATTCATAGGAAAACCTTTCTTTGAATGAACACGCATATCCTCAGGTCATTGTGTATACCATTACTTTTCTTGTATATTGTCTGTTGTAGTGTAGGCTGTTTTATTCATGTTATCATAGACAACTAGTTAATATAACCTCACCTATATCATGTCTAGTATCTATGAATTCGCCTTCTTATGATCGAAACAAGTGTGTATATTATATGCTGATACCTATGCAACATATTGATGTTCTAAGAATCGGTACTAATTTGTGCCTCAACACTCCAGCGAATTACATATGCAAAATACCAGGCTTACAGACAAAGGGCCATAAAAACGCAGAACTCCCACTTGAGATTCCGGACTTCCCCATTGGGCAAGCCCATCTTGAGACGCGTGAATCTCTGCAGGCTTTAAAGGGCCACACTCCATGTGACCCGCCCATTGTCGGTGGTTCAGGGAGATGCTAAAATGAAGATGTGAGAAACGCTCCAGGATACCAAAGCTCGTGCCAGGCTCCGGCCTAGTCCTTTTCATTCATCAAGTGATTCTGACTCAAACTAGCTCTTTCTCATCAACCATCTTCATCAAGATCTTGGGCCTTAAGATTGCATCAGGAATCTCTTTCAGACTTGCAAGTATCAAACTTAGTCGTTTTAATTGATGCATTAAGTATCAGTTTCACCTTTTTACAAGGTTTGTTTGAACTAAGAATCTGACGTTTCCCTCAGGTGTATATCTGTTGAATATGCAAATGGTTCCATAAATGTCATTCCTTATGTCTCTTTCTTTATTGCTAAACTTTAACCCTTTCCTATACCAACTGTATGTGTGTGTGTGTGTATGTGTATGTTAGACCGGCTTAATGTGTTTATGTAGTATGTTAGACTAGTTTAAGTGTTTATGTAGTTAATAAAACCTTACTTGTATCACACTTGACGTGTTCATTGTTTACTCATAACCGGAGTCAATAATCATGCGGATTTACGTTACAAACTTATAGAATTGTAACGTAATAAAGTTATTTCCTTTAAACGCAGGACATTACGTTCTTCAGAATTGACAAACGGTTGAGACCCTGAGTGGTCGCTAATACTACAGTGGATCTAAATATTTATAATGAATTATTACTAGTTATGATTAATTATTCATATTTCCCCATGAGCTGATTCGCTACAGAATCATCTCCTTCAGCGATGAGACCATCTCTTTGCTGACTCTGCGACGAAGCAAGAAGCCGAAGCAAGAAGCTCAGCCTGCTCTTCCGCCATTGAACCAAGCCACTGCAGTGGAAGGATTTCCCCTGCGGCCATTCGGCTGCATAAAAAGAGTACATTTTCTGAGCAATTTCTCAAAGTGCATTGTTTCAAATGTCGCTTTGCGAGTGTAGCTCATGCAAGGACCCACTGCACGAAGCTGACGGTCACGACGAGTGTGTCGGCTGCACTCACCAAGGTTTCATGTTCTCACTACGAGAACATGAATCTCGCCCGTCTTCCCTCGCGGATCGCATTCTTCCACAAAGGCGGTCCTCCCCGCTCTGTTCTCCAGATTCCTTTCTCTCCAAAGAGGATGAAGCAGCGGAACAGCGGGACCATCTTCTCGGGCTCGAGTGATGTGGCGTCGACCCAGCACCAGCACGCTTCACTCTCCCCGCAGTGCCTCATGCCGCCGGTGTGCTTTGCACGCGAGGATCAGCGCCCCTCGTCAGATGCGAGTGGCTTGGTCTCCTTCGGCGCTTCTGAGGAAGAGGTGGTTGTCGACGACTCCATGTCCTTGACGGCATCTGACGCTGACGAGTGGGCGTGTTACGGAGAAGAGCCTGAAGCTCCCCCTCCATCTCAGTCTACGCGCCCCAGCATAGACTCAGAGCTGATCCGCATTCTCACGCGCGCTGTGGAGGAACTTGGCCTTGAGTGGTCGGCCCCAAAAGAGCCCGCCCCCGGACTCCTCAATGAATGGCTCCAGAAGGGACAACATCATCCTTCCTCCCGTCAGCGTCCAGCTCCATTCATGCCTGCGGTGCATGACGAGCTCACCAAAACATGACGGGCTCTGTACTCGGCGCACCAAAACATGGCGGGCTCCGTACTCGGCGCATGTTAACTCCTCGACTGCTGCAGCTCCGTTGATGGCGCTGAAGACTAGGGGTATTGTAAGGTCCCCCTCTGGAAGAGATGGTGGCTACTCACCTTCTTCTACCGTCGAGCCACGGGCTTAAAGCTGCAGCACGCCCCTCAAAGCCATGCAGGATGAGCAGTGGCTAGCCAGGCCGGTTTAACCCTGCATACGATGTCTGTGCTTCAAGTGTTACAGGCCAAACTTCTCAGAGACATGGATGAGTTTGGCCGGGATCCTGGCGCCTTCACGGAGCTGCGTACGGTGACAGATCTGGCCCCCGCGCTACCAAGGTGATGACACAGGCAGTAGGCAAGGCTATGGCTAACCTGGTGGTGCTGGAGCACCACCTATGGCTAAACTTAACGGACATCAGGTATGCCGAAAAGATTTCCCGGTTTCCTTCCTCGATTCCCCGGTTTCCCCCAAGGGACTTTTCCCACCAAAAGATGTCGCAAGCGCTGCATTATTTCCTGCCTAAGTGCCCCAGCTTGACGACTCTTTCAAGCCGCCCCAAGCCAACATACACACAGCAGCCTGCAAAGACAGCGCAGTCTCAGCTCTCGCACAAGCCGGAGCCTGACATCCAACAGCCCCCCTGGACGGCAAGGAGGTATCCCTACCAGAAGCACCAAGGTCCCCGCCCTCGTGTAGTGCTGGACCCTGAGCCTAAGAAGTCGTCCTGATCGGCGTGCAGAGAGGAAGAGGAGAGGGCAAGTTCTCACAAATCCCGGGACCCCCTCGAAGAAAGCTTGCAATCATTCCCCACCCCTTCGAGCACCTCTGAGTGGTGGAGGTTTTTTAGCGGGGCACGTCATGCCAGTACAGCGTGTGCCACGAAACACTACCGCTGTGATAGCAGACCCAAATACATTAAAGAGCAAATTTCCTCTTCCTACGCTCACACATGTAATTTCTCCCCCTTCGGGCGGCGAGCCATCATCAATAAAAATTAGAGCCTCTGGCCCCTCGGCTGCTGGCTTGGAAAGCCATTCCCGGTGTGTCAGATTGGGTTCTAAAGACTATAGAACGAGGCTACTCACTTCAGTTCGCTCGCAGGCCGCCTGTATTCAGAGGTGTTGTGCAGACTTCAGTGCAGCACAATTCTCATGTAGGACAGAATCTCATGTTCTTCGAGCCAAAGTGCAAACACTGCTTACAAAGGGTGCCATGGAAACGGTCCCCTTAGCGAACAGGGTGTCAGGCTTCCACAGCCGATTCTTATTTGTTCCCACAAAAGACAGCAGGCTCAGACCGATTTTCCTTTCACGAAGTGCGTAGACACGGCTCTTTCCCCTCTAAGACAGATGGGAATCTGCATATTGATCTACCTCAACGATTGGCTAGTACTAGCAAACTCAGAATGGCAGCTTATCACTCACAGGTCGTTGTTGCTCAACCACCTAGAGCATCTTGGGTTGAAAATCAATCCAGCCAAGAGTTTTCTGATTCCCAGACAGCGAGTGTCTCTTCTGGGATCAGTCATAGACTCTGTAAGGATGCGAGCTTGGATTATGCCGGAACGCTCCCTGATTATCCAGCGAGTGGCGACGTCTTTCAGGCTGGGGACTGCACATCCCCTGAGGGCATTTCAGAGGATGCTCGTCCTCATGGCGGCTGCCTACTCGGTTATTCCCCTGGGCCTGCTTCCCATGCAGCCCCTTCAGCTTTGGCTGAAAGACTGCGTTCCATCCCACGCCTGGCGCCTGGGCCGCTATTATGTTTTTCTCGCCTGTATCAGTCAGGCATGCAGCTGGGAATGACCTCCAGAAGGAAGGTGGTAACGACGGATGCCTCCGGCTCAGGCTGGGGCGCTCTCTACAAGGGCAACCCGGTGTACGGCTCCTGGTCGACCCACGAGCGATGCCTACATATCAACTGCCTTGAAATGATGGCAGTTTATTGGCAGACAACACGATAGTGGTGGCCTATATAAACTGCCAAGACAGCCTCAGGTTATGTCCCCTTCACAGGATGACTCGACGTCTCCTGCTTTTGGCACAGAGAGAACTCCTCTCACTATGAGCGGTTCATGTGCCGGGCAGACTTAACCATGGAGCAGATATGTTGTCAAGGGACAATGTAGCTCCAGGGGAATGGAGGCTGCATCCCCAGATGGTTCAGATGATCTGGTAAGTTTTCGGCACGGCAGAGGTCGACCTCTTCGCCTCCGAAGACAACTATCACTGCCCAATCTATTTTTCGAGACAGCAGGATTAGGGGTGGGTATTGATTGGGTTTTTTACGATACCGGTGCCAAATCGATACTTTTAAAACGGTACCGGTGCCTAAACGGTGCCTGAACCGATACTTTTTTAAAAAGAGCCACAAAAAAAAAAAAAGATAACATTAAAAAACATTAAAAAAATATTTACAATTAATTTACAATATTTACAAATAATTTACCGCTGCGGTCTACGGATTGAAGAGACGAGGTCTGTCACCGTTTTCATATGAAATTTAAAGTGGGCTGATTCTGAGGCGATCACGAATTTGTGTACAGTTTATGGAGCTAATCACTATAGCCCCGCTAAAAATGGTCTAGCGATGCCCATGCTTCTTACATCCATTTCAGAGAACCAGGACAAATATTTAAATCGATAGCTCAGCATAAGTGGCACCGAAATGAGGCACTGAAATCTGCGTTCTGATTCGGTTCTAGTACATACCGGTTTCATAGGTATATTGGCACCGGGTTTCGGTACCCAACCCTAAGCAGGATGCTCTGGCCCACAATTGGCCCAACACCCGCCTGCACGCCTTCCCTCTGATTGCCCTGCTACACCAGGTTATCAGGCGAGTCAGGGACACAAAGTGCTCTCTCCTCCTCATGGCCCCTCTCTGGAGAAACCAAGTCTGGTTTCCGGAGATGATCCAGCTGTTATCTGCAGCACCGTGGTCAATACCACTGAGGAGAGACCTTCTCTTGCAGATGTAGGGCAAGATTTGGCATCCCCAGCCGGAACTGTGGAGCCTTCATGTCTGGCCACTCGACGGAGCTTGCCACTCCCAGCAAGAGTCACTAATACCCTTTTAGAGGCTAGAGCTCAATCTGCAAGACGCCTCTATGCCCTCAAGTGGTCAGTCTTCAGTGACTGGTGTTTAGCACGAAACCAGGATCCGGTATCATGTGACGTGTCCCACAGGCTAACCTTTTTGCAAGAGCTGCTGGATAAGGGGCACGCCCCTTCCCCGCTCAAAGTCTATGTGGCAGCCATCGCGGCAAATCATTCTCTCGAGGCTGGCCAGACAGTTGGCAGGAATGACTAGGTTGTTAAGTTTCTTAAATGCGCTCGGCGGTTAAACCCTCCTCGCCCTAAGACGGTGCCAGTATAGGACTTGTCTATAGTCCTGAGAACTCTCAAGAGCTCCCCCTTTGAGCCGCTTCAAACATCCGGCTTAAGGGTCCTGACACTCAAAACTGCTCTGCTTTTGGCTCTGGCGTCAGTTAAAGGAGTAGGGGACTTGCATGCCCTGTCTGTCAGTGCTTCCTGTCTTGAGTTTGGACCCAACTACTGTAAAGTCGTTCTCCAGCCGCATAGAGGCTACGTACCAAAGGTGCTCTCAACTGAAATGGATGGCGAACGAGGTCCCAACTTTCTGTGCCCTGTACGGGCACTACAAGTTTACATTAAGTGCTCAAAGTCATTCAGACAGTCAGAGCAGCTTTTTGTGTGCTTTGGAGGCCGCTCTAAAGGGCTGCCTGTCACAAAGCAAAGGCTATCTCATTGGATAGTAGACGCTATAGCTCTGGCTTTTGTGCAACTACACAAACGTTAACAAATCAGGCTTCAGTAACAGAGAAAACAGGAGTTTCCCCAAGCAGTCGTCAATGACCGGGAACTGAGGTTACATGAGTAACCAGAGTGTTTCTTTTTGAAGTCCTAGTTTTTTGTTTGTTTGTTTGTTTTTGACTCTAACATTGTTGTGAACACCAGCATTTGAGCATTAAAGTCATTATATAAAATGTAATTTCTGCTGTAATCGCAAACATGAATTGTTGATCCTTCAGAAGTTCTTCTGATATGAAAGATACATTCCCTCCATTATGGGGACCAAATGTCCCCACAAAGATAGTACCATACTTTTGACATTTCTTTTTTTTTTTTTTGGTACCCATGGGAAAAAAGCTTATAAATTATACAGAATGGATTTTTTATTTTTCATTTTATTTTTGTATCTAAACATGCACAAAGTTTTCTGTGAGGGGATGGTTTAGGTGTAAGGTTAGGGTATTGGGGTAGAAAATAAAATTTTTACAGTATAAACTGTATATGTGTGTATATAATTGAAATATATGTATAGACAAAAATATTATTTTATATATTGCAACAAGACTCATAAATTCTTGTTTTTTTTTGTTTTTTGGAATCAGCTCATCTAAATGAACCTCCTGAAAAAAACAACATCGTTTTGAAAACTGTGAATCTACTGTCAGTGTACTTCAAAATATAGTTCTGTCAGGACCACTATCGTCAAAATGATAGATGCTTAGCATAAAGTTTGGTTTGGCGGTATGGTTCTGTTCTGGGCAAAAAACGTCTAGGTTACTTGTGTAACCCTCGTTCACTGAAGGAGGGAACGGAGACGTTACGTCAGTCGTGACTGACGAATTGGGATCCGTATGGAAAACGCCACTATTGCTGACCCCCTTCATTGCCCTGCGGAAGCCGGCAAGTCCCCCACACCAGCTGGGGCGGAAGATAGGCAGGGAGAGGTGTCCGCCACTGCTGTTCCATACAGCGGTACATTGGATAACACTGGGAAAGCTTACCCAGTTGGGACGCTACGGAAGCCCTGTTTTTTTTTCGCACAACTGCTCTCATGACTGGGCCATAATGAGCCAGTCGTCGAGGTAGTTGAGAGCACGAATGCCCGCTTCCCCAATGAAACGATGGCTGTGCCTCCAGGACCTTGTGAGACCCGGGCGCCAGGATAGCCCTAAGGGGTAGGACCTTGTCCTGATAAGCTCGCCCTTCAAACCAAAGCGGAGAAAACGTTCTGGTCGAGGGAGATCGGACCTTAAAGTACGCCGTCCTTTGAGGTCGACGCGCTGTCACCGATACCAATCTGAAAGGACTGTGACGCATTGAAAGAGCGTTTCTTCCTTCTTTCTGCGTCAACAGTCCTAACGGCCGCTTGTGAAGGGCCCGTTCAGCCCGCTCAGGTCCCGGATTGGTCGTAACCCACCGCCTTGCTTGGGTACGATGAAGTATGGGCTGTAGAAACCTGACCTCATCTCGGCTTGAGGGACCGGCTGTATCGCATCCTTCACCAGCAGGACTGTGATCTTTGCACGCAAGACAGGAGCATCCCTGTCTAGCACAGAGGAGAACCGAATGCCCCTTAACTTGGGAGGGCGCCGGGCGAATTGAATCGCATAGCTCGTGGAGCTCTTTTAGACATTTGCTCTTTTAGGAAAAAAAGGAAACACTCTTTTAAAGAGAGCGCTGAAGCGTCCAGGGGAGGTCGCGGCGAGACCGCAGAATGGCCGCTGCAGCACGCCGAAGATGAGCAGCACTGAATGGCAACCCCCGCTGACGTGCCGTAACACCAACGCCAACTGTTTCTTCCAAACACTCGCGGAGATTCGGCCTGAGAAGGCTCGGTTCCGAACGAAAAACTGATGTGCGTTTTGCATGCGCTCTCCTTTTATACCCGCACTGCGTGGCGGGGTGCGCGTGGCGAAACACGCACGCCAACTTTCATTGGCTTGTTTAGTTTACACTCGTAGGTGATTGGGCTCTCGCGCGAGATCCCAATTCGTCAGTCACGACTGACGTAACGTAGAACGTGACTGACTGAAAGGGAACTCCCTGTCCATCGATGCAGCCTGTCATGAATGAGCAGGGAGAGCAGCAATAATAACCCCCCTAGGGTTAACAGAACAGAACAAGGCAGATATCATTAACGTACTTAATGATATTTAAGTGTAACAACATTATTATTCAAGATAAAAGGAGTCTGATTAGCAAGGAATATCAGAAAGCCAAGTCCTGACTGTGACGAAAGGAGGAGCTGGGGATGGAGGAGGGTAATTTGCTCCTGAGCAAGCTGAAAAGCTGCTGAATAATACTGAATAGAGCTTATATAGGAATGCCATGATAGGTGTCGTATTCCTATAGGTAGATGTGATCAGCTGAGAATCAGCTGATGCAAGCTTGACTCACGTGACCTTCCAGAACTAATGCTTAATTTAAGTTAGTGGAACCCTTACTTTCACTTAGTTACTCCCAAACATTGAGTTGTTGTTGTTGTTTTTATATCTGAATAACTATATCTTTTGGGTCTTGTCTCTTTACATAATGCTAATTCAGTGTCTAGCGAAATGTATGAGACAGTGATTTAAAGATATTATATTACTTGAAAATATATCTCTGAAAGTCATTGAGGTTTTAATGCACTAGGGAAGATACGCCACTCCACAGAGCAGATGGCAGGTGAACATAATCTCCCAGATACACCTGCTAAAGCTGAAGATTTTCAGCATGAGGTCACGGATCATGTTCAAGTTCACCATGCTGAAAGTCAGTCTGCGTTGTGAGAATCATTGTTATTCTTTGCAGCATCAAACACTTTGGTTCATCATAGACTGTTTTACCCACAAAAGATTGTACGTTTTGTAAAACAAAACAAACTAAATACACAATTAATTACTAAAACTTTAGCTTAACAGAAAATATAAAAATAAAAACTAATTTAAAATATTATCAAAAACTATGGTATCCCTCGATGCTAAAATAACAAGCTATTTGTGATATTTTTTTATTAATAATGGCAACAGTTAAAAAATACAGACTGTCTATTTACACTAAGTGCTAATAGCCCGCCTTGTTGGCAGAGGCTATTTACACTAACTCCATCCACGAGTTCGAATCCACCTTTTGCCAAACTCATTCTTCTCATCAGATTTGCATCAGAAAGGCATTTATTTTCAATCAAATAAAGGAAATAATCGAAAAGTGGCAAATAAAGTGCCTCACGGGTGTTGATCAGGTTTAGGGGTATGTGTAGGGAAGGCATCATTGTCCCAATCAGACAGCATCCATTTTAATTTTAATAAGAAAGATAATTTACACTCAATACATTATTGCATACTGTTTTATAATAAATAGCTAATTTCGTAGCGATAGATGCTATTTACCTATGTCACAATAGCAGGATGTCTGCTATTTTTATACTACTTATTGCAAATATATCAATCTATGCACCTCAGTATTGTTAGGGGGCATACTCGATTAAACATATCAATAATAATTTTTATTCAAATTATTAAATGGATGCCACCTTACCTGACACTTTGTTTTCAACTTTTCGATTATTTTCTTTCTTTTTATTGAAAATTAATACTTTTCTGATGTGATACAAGATATGACAAAGGAGAAGAAAGTGGTCTGCAAAAGGCGGATTAAAACACGGGTCAATCGCGTCAAAAAGACTACAGTATGCAATCCACACATCATCTACGCCACTGGAGCTGATGTTTGACAGCCGTCTTTTGTAGTGTTGACTATCTCAATCACACGTTTGTGGGCGGAGTTAGTATAAATAGCCTCTGCCAACAAGGCGGGCTATTTGCACTTAGTGTAAATAGACACTCAAAAAGAGAAGTCATTGCTATTTGTACTTAGTGTAAATAGCATGCATTGCTATTTGCACTTAGTGTAAATAGCATCTATCACTAAGAAAATATGGTATTTTCACTTAGTGTAAATGGCATCAATTGCTATTTTGAAAGGTAAGGACGTGACGTGTGGCCAAGTATGGTGTTCCATACTCAGAATCTGTGCTTTGCATTGCACCCATGCAAGTGCACACACACAGCAGTTAGTAGTAAACAAACACATACACACTGTGAACACACACCCGGATCAGTGGGCAGCCATTTTTGCTGCGGCGCCCGGGGAGCAGTTGGGGGATCAGTGCCTAGTGTTAACAGCATCAATCACTGCTGCCTAAAAATATTATATACATCAAATAATGGTGAAGCAATATTATAGCCAAACTTGTGGTGTAGAACTGCAAAATTTAACAACAACTGCATTTAAAAGAACCAATTTAGATGGAGCATTCATGTACAGTCCCAGTAAAGTATGACAGATCACATTAGTCTCCAGCATCCCTTATATCTAGCAGTGTGTGCAAATAAACAACGCAATCAGATCTCGGTTTATTCCCCTGTCAGTACACTATTTACCCAGCAATCCTGTCAGTCAGTCACAGTCAATCAGACACTGCTGTGCTCCAAGCCTGAATGACCTTGATCATATTTCAGATGTCCTCAGAACTTCAGTTAAACACCTGTGCTGATGTTAAGAATCAGTCATTCCTGCTGGCTCTGATACAAAAGTAAGCATTAAGACCAGCTTTTAAAGTGATTATGAAAGTAATTGTGTTTTTCACCACTATGAACTTTCAGATAACAATGACGCTGAATTGAAGGTGAGGGACAGAGAGGAGAAAACAAACAGAAGAAGACATCAAGCTTTTGAATCACATTTCAGTCTTCAAGGTCAACACATCAGCCCTTATCTATAGCAACGGCTTGTACACATTATGATCAGAAATTCAAAAAACAGCTTCACTGAGTTTCCCAGAAAGCTGTCAGTGTGAATTATTCAGCTCTATTAAGGGTGAAAAGAGATGTGAAGCAAAGACAGACACTTAAGAATCTGAAAATTACACAACGTTCTCAGCTAATGTTCAGGCAAGGTTTAATTGTTTCTTACAGGTTCTCACCAAAGTTATGAACACCTGCAGTATATATATAATATATAATTATTAGATATATATATATATAAGAATGAATTAAAACTTCTAAAAAAATTACACAGTTGCCTTGAAAATAATTCTTTGTGCATTTTTTTCACATTTTGTTATGTTGCTGTCTTTATGTTAAACTGCTTTAAATTACTTTATTTCCCTCATCAATCTACACTCCATACACCATAATTGTCAAAGCAAAAAATCAGGTTTTTAATATCTTTGCAAATGTATTAAAAATAAAATATTTAAATGATTCCATTGCATAAGTATTCTTATGACTAATCTTGGACAGTTGAAATTTAGCTCAGGAGCAATCATATTGCTTGTAGATTGAACGTTTTCTGCGTCAATCCACACATCTGGGGAAGAGTTCAGAAAAAAATCTTCTTCATTGAATGTTCACAGAATCATGTAGCCTTCATTATCCACAATTGAAGATGTTTGAAACATCTAGAACTCTATTTAGAGCTGGCCTCCTGGCCTAACTGAGCAACAGATGGAGAAGGGCCTTGTCTAGACTGATGACCAAGAACCTGATGGTCACTCTAATTGAGCTCCATGATCATACATGGATGTAGGATAAACTTACAGAAGGACAAACATCACTGCAACACTCCAAACCGATCGGCTTTATTCGGTGTGCAAGACTCATTCTTCTCCCAGTGCAGACCGAAAACCCACTTGAATTTGCAAAGCCCTTAAGGAGGACCTAGACGGGGGGGGGGGGGGGGGGAGGAAACAAGATATTCTCTGGTTTGATGAACCTCAATTCCAAGCATAACTGGTCGAATTTTATGGACTTCGTGTTCTTATACAGGAACCAGGCAATGCTCATCACCGCAGAGTACCTCCAAAAATTCAAGTGTGCTTATAGCATCCCTCATGCTGTGGGGCTGTTTTTTCCAGCTGCAGGACTGATGGACACATCAGAGTAGAAGAAAGCCGCACTGCACACCAAAATATGAGATAGTCTTAAAGGTGCAATAGGTGGTTGTCTTCAGAAAACATTTTTTGTTATGCTGGTTAAGTCTCTTCACATCCTGATAGCAATCACTGAGTTAAGTGGTCTAAATGTATTTATATTTTCTGTGGAAGGCGTAGGACCAAGAAGTGTTTGTCCAATCAAAATGCTCGGTCCAAGCGTTTTAATAAGCTTTCCTACCTGCCTGTAAACGTATGTATTAGCATACCTCTGCGCACCGGGTTCGCGCAGACAGGATACGTCATCAGCGTGTTCACGTATGCTGTGCAGACAGAGCGAAAATGGCAGACAAACATCAACAACCCGATTTTCCTTCCTGTATTGTAGTACTTTTAAAAGTTTTCCTCACCGGAATGACACATGAGGTAGGCTCACGGTTCCATTCCATCCTCGTGCATATACATATACCGCTCGCTTTCAACTGGAAGGCGGATATCCTGGGGGTGGATTTTCCACTTCGCCGGGCACTTACTCGATAGAACAACGTCGCCACGTGATAAGAGATACATATGAAAATGTGTCAGAGCGGGACTTGATTGGAACCGCTGATTACCTATGTATATGTGCTCTGGTATTCTGGTCTGTTGCGTTCAGTGGGCGTGGCTTTGGACGGCGATTTCAGGGAGGGTGGGACGTTCGCTGTCAGTGCTATCGGCTAAAGTTCGCATTTTCCAAGATCTCCTACTGCACATATAAACAAAACCTAGTCATAGCATCAGAACCTCAACCTGGCCAGAAATGTTACCTTCCACAGGACATGAACCTAAACACAGCAAGAAGTGGCTTATTGACAACTCTGTAAATGTCCTTGGTGGCCCAGCACAACCTGGGATTGCAACCCAATCAAATATTTCTGGAGAAACCTGAAAATGTGCGTCTGCCTCCATCCAACCTGACAGAGCTTGAGAAGTGAAGAGGTGAGTTGAAGAATGGCAGATAATTGCAAAATGATGATGATCAAAGCTTGTTGCATCAAACAAAAAAAATACTTGAGGCTGTTAAGGTGCTTCAGCATACTTATGCAATGTACTTATTTCAGTTTTTATTTTTTATAAATTACAAAGTTGTTACAGTTCTGTTTTTGCTTTGTCATTATGGTGTATGGAGTGTAGATTGATGTGGAAAAAAGTAATTAAAGCAGTTTAACATAAGGCTGCAACATAAAACGTGAAATAAATAAATATATATATATGTATATATATAATGAAAGTCATTGGGGTCAAAAAAATTTTTTGGATCCCATTGACTTTTACTGCACAAACAGGAAAAAAAATTGTTTTTTAATTATTTAAAAAAACAGACTAAATTTATTTTAAAATAGTATGACAGACTAAAATTTAAGTCACTATTCATTAATTATCTTTGTTCAAGATTGTGTATCTATGACCAAATAGCCTTAGTAAGGGAAGAATCTAACGTGAGGTAACAAAATTACAAAACATTAGCCACAGCAGGAGCACAAAGTTAGGTCAAACATTCAGTCGGTCACATTGAACTGAGTGTGCTTTTTACACATCGGCATGTGGCTTGAAGCGGACTTGGGCATCGTTTCTCTGAATTCTTTTTCTAAGCAAGTGGTAAGAAAAATATTTATGAAGCCAGTTCACAGAATCATGCACAGGAGGACTATAATTAAAGAGATGAAGCTGTTTCACTCTGACTTTGTACTACTGTCTATGGGCCAGACAGGCCGTAACATGTGTGTGCTTATGTTTTGAGAGGTTAAGGCTTGCAGTGACACTGGAGCCGCAGGTAAAACATTATTATCAAGTGGATTTAGAGAAGAACATGCTGTGGGTCAAAACACTGTGTCGGCCCCCAGGGATGTGAAACTTTACCTCAGGCAAAGCTGAAAGAAGATCTCTATATCAGTCTCTGTTGGACCGTACTGTTCCCCTACCCTGGGGGGATGGAAAGTGTGCTGTTTCTTATCACAAAGTGCAGAAATGTAATGACTAATGAGCAGGATTGGAAGCAGATTTAATTAATTATACAAAACACATGAGCATATTAACATACAAATTAGAGCTAGAAGGCAGAATTCTTAATTCTAACGTGGAGGCCTAATCATTTTAATAAGAAAAATCACTCTTATGTTTAAAGAAGCACAAGTGGCGAGCACATGCAATGGAACAGCACTTCAGAATATAGATTTTGCTATTTAGAGCTCAAGCGTACAACAGTTTTTAGTAGCAATACACAATGCAGTGCAAAGGTAAAAGAAAAAAAGTCACTTTTTTCACTAAGTGAACAACATTTACTTGGCCATTTAACTATAGATTGACTGATAACCAAGTTTAAAGATAACGCTGGCTCACCAATCACTAGCCCAGCTCCAGCCGGATCAGTGGGATCACTGGTGGGAGCAGTGATGATAACATCATTTCTGAAAGGCTATTACACAGGTTTTGGTTTCCATGGTGATCATGAATGTACTTTGAGAGGAGCAATGGTGGGGATTACTCAATCTCTTCTGATTAGAACATTTGTTTGAAAATGCAAAACAAGGCGACATTTTATGTTTTGACATAGTTGTTATGCCTTACGGTGTTTTTCCTGGCAATGCTCTTTGGCACTCACTTTCAGAGCATTCTGGGCCTGATTGATTGCACTCTGTAAACTATCTGCGAGAAGGAACAATTCACTTAATCGGTGGATCTTAGAGATTGACAGTAGAATTTTAATATTAAGCTGTTTCTCTTATTCTTTTCAAAGGGTATTCAGTTGCTACTTTGTAAGCCTTAAAGAGATAGTTCACCCAAAAATATATATAAAAATTTGCATTTTTATTTACTCACTATCATGTGGTTGCAAAACTGTGTAACTTTCTACTGTTATTGAAAAAAAAATAGAAGACATGGAAAAATAGAATTTTGAAGAATTTTGAAGAACTGGACTTCTGTACATGCAATTTAAAAATTAAAAAAGGCCCTTGGTCTACCTCTTACCTTCATGAGAGTTTATTAGAGAATCTGTCATTCTTTTTAGTCGTATCTTTTCAATGAATAATTTGTTCACAACCTGGAATATATGGACCTGGAGTCCATTTTTATAACACCAAAAAGGAGGACACATTGCAGGATCCAGTGAAGGAAAAATAAGCCAAAATCTATAAGCTGTGACAGAAATAAAATTTTCCATTATAAGAGGTGACATTTGCTGCCTTAAACTGAGTTTAATGTTTAAATATAAAATATATTGAATAAAGAAATAGGAAATGTTAAAAAATTAGGTGGTGGCAAATCATTGCTTCATTCAACCAATTCATTCCAAATTACTGATTCATTCAAGCAAGTGACTGGTCAATGAATGGGTCACTGAATCATTGACTCACCCAATTCATTCAGAAAATGCATTCAGAAAACTCTGAAACATGAAACACAACTATTTTAGGAGATGCAACGGTTCTACTGTGACTCTCTTTAGAACTAAGCTATTTTTCTGGGTGGAATAAAGAAAAAACCGTCAATACTGACAATACTTTGTCTAAAAGCAAATGTCAACAGTCTCCAAATTATAGTATGTTACTTCTCAGACATTTCAAGACCGAACAAACACAGATTCAACATGTTCAACCTGTGAAAATAAGGGCCAATCAATGCCAACAGATGCTGACTGGGTTAATCCACTTGTAAGACTTGAAGAACCTATAAGACACTTTGATCTTCTGAGATACGGACAATACACACACACACACCGTGTAGTAGATAAAGACCTCTTTTTTCGACATCTAACCTGAAGAAAGCGAGAAAGAGAAGGGTTAGGTTGGTATCCCCCCCCCCCCCCCCCGCCCCGCCCCCCCCCCCCCGCCCCCCCCCCCCCCCCCCCCCCCCCCCCCCCCCCCCCCTTCCCGCCATTCCCCTCACCCTATCCTTTTTCATTCGCTTCCTTTCATTCTCGACAACATCTCACCCATCTCCCTTCACTCAGCTCACTCAGAATGGTCGACAATGTTCTACATGAATGCAAGTGATATTCACAGCCAGGTTTGGTATCATTTGAATTGTCTCCGTGTGACTGGTACAATGGTTTCAATCTTACAAGATGTAGACTAAAAGGTAATAAAGATCCTAAGAGTTTAGAGATATTTTGCTCACTGTATAGGGTGTCATTTCCCAGTGTCTTTCAAGCAAAACACAATCTTTCCCCAAAAGGTGTAAACTCCCCATGTCTAGGACTTGATCAATGCAAATTCCAATTTGTCTACACATGTTGGAGATGTTTTTATGTCTTGTGCTTAGTATTTAAAGAAATCTTGCAATAAGATCGGGCACTTCTGTAGCCATATGAGCCCGTAAGGCAAGGCAAGGCAGGCAAGTTTATTTGTATAGCACATTTCATACACAATGGTAATTCAAAGTGCTATACATAAAATAAAATAAAAACAATAAAACAAGGAATTTAAAAACTGTGAAAATTTTTTTTTTTAAATTTGATTTAAGAGATTTAAAATGAATTTAAGAAAACGGTTATACATATAATATAGTGCAATCAGTTTCGGACATCGCACAGTGCTCATTCATAATTCAAATCATAAATGCACAGCTAAACAGATGAGTTTTGAGTCTGCATTTAAATGTGACTAATGTTTTAGCACATCTGATCTCTTCTGGAAGCTGATTCCAGCTGCGGGTGGCAAAATAGCTAAAAGCATATTCCCCTTGTTTTGTGTGAACCCTTGGTATTTCTAACTTACTCGATCCTAATGATCTGAGTGGTCAGTTAGGTTTATATTCAGTGAGCATATCTGCTATGTATTTAGGTCCTAGGCCATTGATTGATTTATAAACGAGTAAAAGTACTTAAAAAATAATCCTAAATATAGCTGGAAGCCAGTGTGAGGACCTGAGGACTGGTGTAATATGCTCAGATTTTCTGGTTCTAGTCAGAATTCTGGCAGCAGCGTTCTGGATGAGCTGCAGCTGTCTAATGGTCTTCTTGGGAAGGCCGGTGAGGAGACCATTACAATAGTCCACCCTGCTGGTGATAAAGGCATGAACAAGTTTCTCCAAGTCTTGACTGGAAACAAAACCTCTAATTCTTACAATGTTTTTGAGATGATAGTATGCTTATCCCAGGAGAGTTCTATAGTAGAACTATGGATACAGCTTTGACATGACTACGGAAAGACTAAGAGGTAAGGTCTGTCTCCAGAATCACACCAATATTCCTGACTTGATTTTTAGTTGTTTTATATCCCTAGAGTCAAGGTATGCATTCACCGTAGAGTGGAGTGTGCCCATACACAGCATACTATGTATTTTACTGAAGTAAAATTAGATTTATTATTGAGGATTTGATGTCTTGCATTGATTATCTCTTAATTGAATATGTAATTGGCATCATACATATTTACCAGACTGATAATAAATTGTCACATTTAAATTTATTCCGTAAATTGACTCAAGTAGATTACATTGTATCCCTGTTACCGCATTTCTGCCTCAGGTTAGTAACGGACTAAAATTCAGTTGAGATGGAGCATAGGGCACATCAACTGGAACACTTGTTATTAGTTCAAGTGTACTTAGACTGTAAGGGCTAAAAGGGAATTTCCGTTTAGGTCAACTGAATGTTATTCAACCAACCTAAATATGGTGAGCCTAACCTCTGTTTACTGTAATTTTACTCTAGCTAAGTGTACATGGGAAAGGCCCGGCATGGCAACCAAAGCTATCTCGAGACAGAAATGTGATCACGTTAGTCAGTAATATAGTCATTACCTCTGTCCATATAACCAACGGGCAAGACCATGCGTCCCGGTTGAGTATATACAGCTAACCGGCAGGTGCACTATTATATAGAACGGATCAGTGATATTACATATCAAATAGAGTCCCATAGGATAAACAAATACCTAGAAAATTATATTATTCAGATGACCAATGATCAATTGATATGTCAACCTAAATTCAAGGTTATAATAAAATGGATTCAGATTAGAATTTAACATAAATAACTCTGTGCACTGAAAAGAAAGAACATAAAGGAAACCTTCAGCCACCATTGGATACCTTCGTTGGGCCAATTGCGTGAACCTTACACACTGATCAGACAAAACCCATCAAACGTCTGTTGCTGTTTATCTGCATCTGCCGATGCATTGTGAACTGACCTTAAAATGTAGGCCGCTTAATATTAACTAAAACATGGACTATTTCTAAATTCATTAATTTTTTTATTAGATACCATTGGCGAAAGTGTAAAACAGTGATGAATTTAGGAGGACAAATGAAAGCGGAGCAGGTAGGTGAACATAGTATTCCAAAACTAGACTGTCTGACCTAAAACTGGACAGATTATCACCCTATATAGACCACTTTTACTGAACTTTTATGGTGTTTTTGAGTTTTAAAGCCCCATTCCCTATGGCTGCATGGAAAAGAACAACAATCCTTCAAAAAAAATTCTTTGGGGTCTCATGGGAGAGTCACAGGTGCTTGGAAAGACATGATGAAAGTAAATGATTTTTTTTTTTTTGGGTGAACTATTCCTTTAAATTCTTCACTTCCCTAACTGTGAAACAAGATAATACACCATTCACAGTTTAAACTCAGCCTGTTATTGGAATAGCAATTCTCCAACAAACAGCATGAGCCAAGCACGCTTTACTGATGCCCATCCACCCCCTTCCACATAGACAGAACTTTCACAACACTGTCAAGGGGATTGCTTGGGATAGGAATGTTGCCGCAATTCTTTGATGCCGCAGCAGGATTCCATTAAAGATGTGCGGTATGAGACAATGACAGGATTTCAGAACAGCACTTCACATTGTGGTAGTGCTGGCGAGAGACAAAGAGACAGAAGGAAAGAAGAGCAAGAGAGTGAGGACAGCAAAAAAAAAGGGCATGTTTAATGAAGTCCCAAAACAAAAAGAGGTATACACACTCTCACACTCGTGTGATAAGTGCAGGCCTTGGTTTTTATAAGTTTCCAGGGAAATGTTTAGCACAATCTGCATGTGCTCATGTTAATGATACTAATTCCTTACTTTTATATACACAGCTTTTTTTCACACTCAAAACATTTTAAAAAGAGATCTTCTGAATCTTCTGAGCCCCCGCCAGTGTTTAGAATCTACCTGGATGATGCAACTCCAGATGAAGAGCACAAGAATGCGCTCCACACACCAGCTAACAGTGAGAGGAGATGGAGACTGTTGTAGACAAACAGCGAATGTGATGGTTAGGTGGTCATGGGATTTTTAGTATCCACAGAGAGTCACGATCTAAGTTTGACTTCTGATCCAAAATAAAATTTTTTTTTACGTGTCTCCATCAGTATGCTGGGGCATTTGGACCCTGAACAGCAGAAAAGAATACAGCAGAAAAAATACAGTAAATACAGCAGGGAAAAAAGTATATTTTCTAGTTAGTTGTAAATATTAAGCACATTAATACTTCTGAAAATAGCTATAATGTAATAAGTATTAAGACTGTTTGTTGTATTTAGTTCTCATCTCTTTGATTCCAAAGTAGAAAAAAAACTGTTGTATTATTTATACACAGACTCAAGAATAATTTAAAAGGTATAAAATTAAGTTATATCAACTGGAGTAAGGTGCTAGTGGTCCCGGCCTGCATAAGGGCATGAATAATTAATATTGTTGCATTTTGCATTGCATTTTGGTTTATTTACACTGTTAGTTTGAAGTACGGGATTGTTTTGCATCACCTGGAGTTCTTTTTCTAAATTATGCACTGATTGTAACCTTATTGTTTTTTGTGTACCAGGCGTTGAGATGTGTGTGTGCAGCTGAATCTATTGTTTGTCAAAGTATAATGCTGTATTATATTGTATAACATTTAGCTCTCATCACTAGGCTGTTTAAAATCGGTTTTAAAGGAAAGTCTGCTGTGTATAACAGTTCACTGTTTGTATATATTGTTGGTTTAAATGTTTTTTTTAGGTGCCCCGCTACAGATTTTGATCAGTTTAATCTAACACTAACCTTTTACTATTATTATTATTATTATTGTCTCAAGCAACATGTGGCTTATTGAAGATTTAGATATACTGTACTGAGGAATGATATGATGGTAAAAGTTACCATGGAATCCCTTGGAGTGCATTAAAAATGTATCAAAGACTGTCAAAGTAGCCTGAGAATGGTGAAGTATCAAGTCAAGTGAAAAAATCTGGAGTATTAGCATGGACTACCTTGAAAACGCATCTTTCCCAAGGATGGATTTCTGATACATGTCAGCTTCTGTTACTATTTGTGGGAGACAGACATGCCTGCTCTGTCATTCAGTGTCAGTCAGCGGCATACAGAGATGAAAGTCTGTTGAGGCGCACAGTGGTTTAATCAGAGATTTGGGGTCTGATGTTGAAAGCAGAGGCCACTAATGGATTCAGTAGATGTAGAGTCTCCAGAGAGCGGACTTTGAGCAGCAGGGATTACATGAAAAACCACCATCTTAGTTCAGTATAGCCATATAAACCCACTCGTGATTGGGGCAATGCATGCATGGCAAAAAGTCAAAATCCCTTTGAGACATTTTTACACCATCAAAGAAAAGATATGTCTTTATCTTGATTGATTTTTATTTTTTTATTTTTTTGGAACTGAGTCTTCAAAGTCCACAAATATATTTCTGATCGATAGCAAATAGCATTCTTTTACTACATATTAATGCATTAGTGCAACAAAAAAATAAAAAACAGTATGCAGTATGATTTGACCTGCAGCTTGGTTATTGCAATAGGATTAAAATAAGAAAACACAAAAGGGAGTGTGTACTTTAAGGTAACTGGGAGCCGAAAAAGACTTGTTCAAACACTAAAAAGCAAAAAGAAATATCAAGAATTATGCTGAAGGCATACCAGACCAAAAAAAATGAAATAATATTACCATTTATTGCCAAAGGAGCAAAAATAGACAGGGAAACCGAAAGAGATGCAGGGAATGTAAACCACTTCTCCAAAATAACCATATACTTACACACTTTTTCAGGTACATTTGCCTCAAACTTTTTTTAAGAATCTTTTTAAATTCTCTCCCCACTATCACAAGAACTATGAATCACTAAGAGGGAGCAAACATTATAAAATGCAATTGCATTAATGTTGATATTTTCGTCAGTAAATCAGTGTTCAAATGAATCCGCTGACTGAATGATTTAATGATTCACTCATAAAGACAGTTATTGCAATCTACTGATGTAAGATTGCAACTGGAAAAATGCACAGACTTGGCATTCCATCTGGAACATATATTTGATCTTCCTTTTAAACAAATATGTTTGCCGTTTCAAATACTATAAATTAGAAGACTCAACACAAATTAGTTATGATTCTGTTCATAACGTTGTGTTGAGTCTGACACGATATGTCAGATTTGATTTAAATGTACTGCAAACTCCAGCAACATTCTTAGGGCCAGATTTAATACAGCTTGTGCCAGTATAAACTCTCTTTAGACGTAAAAGAATTCAGGCAGGATTTACTAAAGACTTGAGGTGGAAAAGGTTTTGTGGCTAACCTTATTGAATACAAAGGCCCTTTAAGGCAAGTAATTTCACTCGACAGTCATCTTTGAAATGCCTCTTGGGCAGCTATTTCAGTCATGCAAGTGCAGCTCCAAACTCTTTGAATAGGGAAACATCAAATTCTCCAAAGCTGTTCACCAAGCTTATGGTTAAATTCCATATTTGAAATCATCGATGAAATCTGACAATGTACGAGATCTTTTTTTTCCATTATGTCAATAGCTTAGACAACCAATACACACGTGTGGTCCTAAGTGTGTGTCTCAGAATGCTGATTGTTTCTATAGCAGAATTCTATATAATTCTATTGGAGCTTCTAACAACAACTTCAGTGACGCAATGACCAATTAGCAATTGCCTTTTATTTAGAAGGCGGGAATATTCTGCCATATTGTGTGTTGCACATTCTCCCATTCATAAGGTAATATGAATGCACTGTCTTTGTATATCTACAGTATTTTGATTGCATATGCATTTGTAGAGTTTCCTCTTCATGCACAATTTTATGGGAGGAAGTATTTAAATGAATCATGCAAGGTTTTCAGTAATCAGTTTACTGCTATTTGTGCCATTACTTAATGCCCAAAAAACATGTCTTAACTCATTTTGCTTCTATGTTGTTAGTAGTTCACCCACATCTGATTATCATGCACTGCATCCGAAATCAAATACTTCCCTACTATATACATGAAAACATTATATCAATGCGTACAATCCTCACGGACACCTTGGCCATTGAATCGCTTGGCTATTAATTTTTTAGTTACTCGCCAAGAGACTGCAGACTATCTATTTATATAATATATATTATACATTATATAACTGTATATATATATATATATACACACTTTATAAGACTGTCATATGTTTGTAAATGGCACAGCTTTTTATTTATTGAAAGTACACTCTTACATCAGTCAGTCAGCATGATAATATGATATTATGATTATCAAGTATTATTTAATGATAGAACTTTAGTAATTAAAATTAAAACTTGGTAACCATGTATAAATGTATAGACATTTAACTGCATTTAGGACTGGTGGTCGTGCTTTTTTGTTCATTCAGTGTTTTTCTGTAAAAGAAATGGGGAAAACAACAGATACTGATAAGAGGTAATAATAAATATTAATAATAATAATAATACGAATTCTGCTAACAAGAACAGTATAAAACGCACTAAGTATTAACGAGCTGCTGGATTCATGAATTTTAATCAGGTTGTGTGCGTTCACTCAAACTGATTCGCTGAAATCCCAACGGTATATAATAGTGACACACCGCCCCACTAACGGAAACCCTGCAGTTCTTAAAAGCGAAAAAATCCAATGAAAGTTCCATTATTTTTGACAGGAAAATACAACACAAGAATATCGTTTATACATGGCGTCATTCTGCATTTATGTAAGACTCTCTCTGTCGCTCTCTCTGCTCTCAGCAAGCGACGGCAGTCGTGCGCCTTACACTAGATTTACAGTACTCAAATCAGGTGCACTGCACTTCCATTGAATGATGAATTGAAATAGCACAGATCGCCTGATGGAGAGAGAAACTCTGAAGCGCTGTGCTAAACTTATACTTAGCCTCCAACACACACACTGGCGAGAAAAATCGGAGAATGTATTAGCCAGTGGCTAATATTAGACAACATTCAGTTGCCCGGAGGGAAGATTTAGTCGCATATGCGAGTGATTTACTCACAATGTAGAGGTTTGAGTATTAAGGTATGAATTATAGTAACCTAACGAAAGTAGGGGAAAAGTGTCCCGGATGACTACTAATTCTGGCGGATTCTGAAATGCACATCGATGGACATTTTCTATCTGTGAGGCCATGGAAGAGGTTTTATAAATGACAGTGAAGCGACACAAATGCCAAGTTCTGTCTTGAAACTCTAGATGGAGCAGGCTGATGGGTCATTAACGCAAAATGATGATATTCACAGCGTTAAACTTGGCACAAGCTGATTAGTTCATGTTGCATACACAGCCAATGAACTTACTGCTTTACATTTAAATGACTGGTTCCTCTCTGAATCCCTCCACCTTCCCCAGCTCCACCTGTACAGATCTGCTGTGGATTATTATATATGCTATTTGTGCAGCAGCAGTAGGTCTTAAAAAAGGTGTCATATGATGTGATTTCAAGTTTTCTTTCTCTTTGGAGTGTTACAAGCTGTTGGTGCATAAAGAAGATCTGTTAAGTTGCAAAGACTAAAGTCCCAAATTAAAGAGATATTCTTTATCAAAGTTAATTCTCTGCCATACCCCCCTAAAACGGCTCGTTCTAACACTCCCCCACATGTCTACCTCACTATGTGGGAATATTTGCATAATGCGCCCAAATGTTGCAAAGAAAGAAGGCGTGGTTTCAGGTACAGCAGTAGTGTTGATGCAGTCATGTCAGTGAGACGCTGTGTGTTTCTAGGCGAAGCAAAAGCACTTTATTGGCCTTCCGAAGGAATTTAGATCTAGAAATTTAGAATCTTTAAGATTACTTACAACAGAACAGCAATGCATTGTATGGATGACCGTTTCGTGAACCTAGGATAGGAGGTAATTCTGACTTTGCTATGACAACCTGGTGCTTCTGAATCAGCGACTGTAAGTTTGTTTTGTTACTAGTCTAAGTATTTTGTTTTTTTTTTTTTTTTTTTTTTTTTTGCTAGTGACGTTCAAATGCGGATTTTGCGCAGTGTGTGTGTTGTGTGCCGTGCCGCAGCAGTGTGTTTGTGGTGTGTGTGAGAGAGAGAGAGAGAAGAGAGACAAGCTCCATCAAAGTGGAGTCAGCTGTCTTAAGCCGGCTTGTGTACTGCATCATTACTGTGTCTGTTCCCCTTTCGGGCTTGAACTGATGGTAAAACTAATGACATTATTTACTGTCTACATTTATTTTGAAAGATGAAGCTCGCGATTATGGTAAGGGGCATTACATTTCCGATGCTTGCTTGTGGTGTTTGGCCAATCACAAATGCACTGGGTCAGCTGGCCAATCAGAAAAAGCAGACTGTGCTTGTCGAATGGAAGGGACTTTGTAGAAACGAAGGCGTTTGAGATAGCGCGCATAGAGGACCTACAATAAGTTACAGTATTTGAAAAATAATGTGTTTTTTGGACATTAAAGCATGTCAACATATTCTGTTACACCAAATAATGATCTTTAAAAAAGCATCATATGACCCCTTTAAATACTCACAGCATCTATTCCACCAAGACCAAATACATTAACATTGTTATATCCATTGCTGTCATATCCATGCTGAATTACCATGCACAGAAGAAAAAAATATGGTTGAACAATCCTTTATATATAGTATAATTTTGAGTCTCATTTTGTATTGTGGTCTAAATGTGCATGCGGTAAAGAAATGATCAAATATTTTCTCTCCTTTCTCTGCACCCAGGGTGATCGGTTTAATGGTGAGTGCCAATACAGGGAGTGATGACATCAAGCTGACACTTGCTCTGATAGATTCATGATTGTAGAGGGCATTTTCTCTTTCATGTCATACAGTATTGCAGAGAGATCTCCCTCCTACGCAGGGTACGTACAGAATGATGACACCAGATTTGAAAAGCTCTTTGAATAAGGAACATTATGAAAAGGAATACGGGATGAAGACTCAGCGAGGGTCCTGTTGAATGCTCCTAGTAATTAGATCAAGGTAGATCCGGCTCTGCATCCCAGCTCCGCTGGGGCAATGTGACCCCCATGATCAGTTCCGAACATATGACGTGTGTTGCTGAATGTTCGGAAAATAGGAGCATGGGAAATGCAGCTCAGATATAGGAGACAGAGGTTAAAGAATCATGGATTTTGCAGATACCAACAACTAAGGTGGTAGTGGGGGATGGGGGGGGGTCTGATTTTATATTAGCCTCTAGGTTTTAAAATCAAGATATTGAATTTAGCAGTTTTTCATTTATTTACGTCTGGCCTAGAGTTAATATAACAGTGAGTAATTATACTGATTTTAAGTGTCACAAATTTCATTTCACAATGTGGTCCCCAGATACTTAAGTGCGCATAACAAGGTAACAATTCTTAGTTTCTAGTTGAACGTTACAGTTGAAAGTTGTCTTGATTTGGTGAATGATTTATTAGAATGATTTAAATCAGTAATTCACAATTTATAAGACTTTTGACAAATTCATTAAAAGAAGAGTCATTAGTCATTACAGCCATTTGTTTGCAAATATGATTGTAGTGGTAAGTTCAGAGTGTGATTTCTTTTCTTTTTTTTTGTCAAACATTTAAATGTTTATAGTCGGAATGGTTTTTTTATTTAAAAAAAACCTGCATAATTTGGTCATAAATACAGTAAACATAGTAAACTGCATAATAGAGTAAAAATAAAACAGTAAAAATAGAGATATTGTGAAATATTATTACAAGTTAAAATAACCAGTTTAAAATGTTTTAAAATGTTATTTATCCACGTATATCTATACATTTTTGTTCTTAAGTGCATTTTTATTAGGTTTTTATTATTCCTTTAACATTGTATTAAACTTTTATTTGGATAAAAGCATCTGCTAATGACTAAATGTAAATGTATTAAAGTATTAGTTCACCCAAAAATGAAAATTAGCCTGTGTTTTACTCACCCTCGAGCCATCCTAGGTGTATATGACTTTCTTCTTTCAGATGAATCCAATCGGAGTCATATTAAAAAATGTCCTGGCTATTCCAAGCGTATTTTGAGTGGGTGGGGGTTTCGCTTTACAGTCAAACACGTTAACTAAGCCGGCCGCCATAATAAAACGTGTCTCACTGGCCCACCGGGCATGAATAAAGGCCTCCTGTAGCGAATCCATGTGTTTTTGTAAGAAAAATATTCATATTTCAAACGTAATAAACACTTTTCTCTCACTTCTGCTGACTGTCGTACGCGGAAGCTCATCCGGCAGATAACATAGGATATATGCACAGCACGCGCGACTCTGAGATATGGCTAGTGTCTCACAGTTTGTTTCCAGAGCAAAGAAACGACGTTTCCTTACTTAAGCAAAGGAAACCTGCTTCTCTGGCTTATATCGAAATCCTCCAACATTCTTCTTCAAATCCTCGTTTTGTACTTCTAATTCGTGAGTGGCATTTTGGTTTGTTCTCTCTCCGCGATCGTCACAAATCACGCAACGGCGACGTCCTATAAAATATATTTAGATTTTTATTTCAATTAATAAAAACAATTAATTTAATTTCAGTCATCAACATTGCTTGTTAACTCCTTCACAATGAGTCACTATTTTATAATCATGCTCATATATTTTAACATGCATTTTCTGTGAATCTGCTTTGAAACAATATACACTGTAAAAAGCATTAATAAACTAGAATATTCTAAACTCCCCAGTGCGTCCCCACTTTTATCAGAGATTTGATGCCCCCCCGCCGCCCCCGCCCCACCCCCAAAAAAATTATAATAATTGAAATAGGAGCTAATAGGAGATACTTTGAAACTATCAAAGCTATTCTGTAACATGTGCTGTAATAAAGCAATAGGCTTATAAAAAAATAACTGGATGTATTTGCATCTTTGAATGTCTCATGAAAAAATCTGTGTATTCTAACTAGAGATTGTAGTGTTGTCATCTACTGAAAGACTGTTTTAATATTTGAGTCAACAGCATTCATGTTTATTTGCTCTTATGAGAACAGCATAAATATTGCTTCTGTCCTGATTAAGATTTCATCTTAGCATGCGGCTGATTAACAATAGTTGTTTCACCAATTGGTCTCTCTTTTACAATAGCTAAGTATTAATTTACCACTACAGTAGAGAATATTCTATTCATTCAAGAGAGAAACTGAACTAAACATAATGTGACAAAGATCCTTGAGAAAAAGATTGCAATAATTAGAAATAAGATAAAATAGCTTCATACAACAGAAAGTGTTGTCCTTGCAAGGTTCACTGCACAACAGTTGCACACACAATAGTGAACTTGTCAGCTCCTGTTGCCATGGAAACAAAACAAAACACTGCTACGACTAAGATTGCTACACAACAGATAAGATTTTACAGTACACATTTCTTTACAAATATTACCTGTTTACCGTGCTTCCCCCGCTATTAGTCACTGTCCACATGGCTCCTTTATAAATGGTCAGGGATTGCTATAATCAGTGGAGTGGTGTAGTCATTCCCAGAGTTATAATTTGTTTTCAGTCATACATTGCTAAACTCATGCGCACGTTCGTTCTCACCCAGATATGGGCCATTAGTCACCGTTACACGTGTCTCCCCTCATTGAGCGCAATAAGGTCACTTTGTCCTCTCTGATTTTGCCTCCTATGTCAGTGTGTTACAGTCAGAAGTCGCTGAGAAGAGCAGCAAGGCTGAACATGAGCGCAGACGAGAATCAGCACGGCAGCTTCACACCACTCAGCCTCAAACACACCTCAGACACAGCATGCTGATTACACAGGACGAGAGATAGCACAAATATCACCCAATCTTCCACTTTCACAAAACACGCGGGAACGGCTAACGCTAGCAAAGGGATGGAAGCCTTAGAAGCGAGTGCCACTGCTGGTACACGAAAGGGTAAATGTGAGGAAAAAGTTAGATATAATTATATATACACACACACGATCGTTCACAAATTTGGGTGGATTTTTTAATTTTTTGAAGGAAGAATCTTATGTTAATTAATCAAGGCTAGGGGAGTGCGGGGCACAAACTAATGCGGGGTTAGTTGTAACACACATGGTTTGAATATTTCCACACATGCAAGCATAACAAAATTTACGGTATTTACTAGTTGCCATATAAAAACTATAGAGAAAAACGGGCGCAAAAATTAAAAAATCTTTTGAAGATATCCCTGAACAATTATTTTTACCATAGTAAAAGTAAATTTCTGGCTTATATATTTTTCATCTCGGTTTTTAGTATTAATTTAAAATGAGACAAATCTCCAATTATTTTAATCTCCAATCTGTTATTTTACAAGTTTAGATTCGTTTTTAATGCTTCACTAACTAGCAGAAGACACTAACCAGTTATAAATTCCAGTTGCGCAGATGGGGCAAGTTGTAACACTGCGTTACAATGTGCCCTGCTATTATAAAACTATGCTATTCTATGACATTAGTGATGCAATTTATACTTTTCACTTTAATTAATTTTAATGAGAAACCACGAGAATCAGGTGAATAAAGACTGACCGTCAATGTTTTATGTTCAGAAATTATTATTTCAAGAAATCAAAATTAAAGTTTTTTCGGTGTTTGTATCAATATGTTAGTCTTAAAGGGGTTAGTTCACCCAAAAATTAAAATTAGCCCTTGAATTACTCACCCTCAAGGCATCCTAGTGACAGTGGGTATGGAAAGTATTCAGACCCCCTTAATTTTCACTCTTTGTTATATTGCAGCCATTTGCTAAAAGCATTTAAGTTCATTTTTTTTCCTCATTAATGTACATACAGCACCCCATATTGACAGAAAAACACAGAATTTTTGACATTTTTGCAGATTTATTAAAAAAGAAAAAGTGAAATATCACATGGTCCTAAGTAATCAGACCCTTTGCTGTGACACTCTATATTTAACTCAGGTGCTGTCCATTCCTTCTGATCATCCTTGAGATGGTTCTACACCTTCATTTGAGTCCAACGTTGTTTGATTATACTGATTGGACTTGATAGGAAAGCCACACACCTGTCTATATAAAACCTTACAGCTCACAGTGCATGTCAGAGCAAATTAGAATCATGAGGTCAAAGGAACTGCCTGAAGTGCTCAGAGACAGAATTGTGGCAAGGCCAACAGATATGGCCAAGGTTACAAAAAAAATTTCTGCTGCACTTAAGGTTCCTAATAGCACAGTGGCCTCCATAATCCTTAAAGGGAAGACGTTTGGGACGACCAGAACCCTTCCTAGACCTGGCCGTCAGGCCAAACTGAGCTATCAAGGGAGAAGAGCCTTGGTGAGAGAAGTAAAGAATAACCCAAAGATCACTGTGGCTGAGCTCCAGAGATGCAGTCGGGAGATGGGAGTAAGTTGTAGAAAGTCAACCATCACTGAAGCCCTTTACCAGTCGGGGCTTTATGGCAGAGTGCCCGACGGAAGCCTCTCCTCAGTGCAAGACACATGAAAGCCCGCATGGAGTTTGCTAAAAATCACCTGAAGGACTCCAAGATGGTGAGGAATAAGATTCTCTGGTCTGATGAGACCAAGATAGAATTTTTGGCCTTAATTCTAAGCGGTATAATGTGGAGAAAACCAGGCACTGCTCATAACAAACCTGTCCAATACAGTCCCAACAGTGCAGCATGGTGGTGGCAGCATCATGCTTTGGGGGTGTTTTCAGCTGCAGGACTGCACGACTGTTGCAATCGGAGGGAAGAATGCATGCGGCAAAGTACAGGGATATCCTGGACGAAAACTTTTCCAGAGTGCTCAGGACCTCAGATTGGGCCGGAGGTTTAACTTCCAACAAGACAATGACCCTAAGCACACACAGCTAAAATAACGAAGGAGTGAATTCACAACAACTCTGTGACTGTTCTTAAATGCCCCTGCCAGAGCCCTGACTTAAACCCAATTGAGCATCTCTTGAGAGACCTAATAATGGCTGTCCACCAACATTTACCATACAACCTGACAGAACTGGAAAGGATCTGCAATGAGGAATGGCAGAGGATCCCCAAATCCATTTGTGAAAAACTTGTTGCATCTTTCCCAAACAGACTCATGGCTGTATTAGATCAAAAGGTGCTTCTACTAAATACTAGGCAAAGGGTATGAATACTTGTGCAATGTACTTATTTCAGTTTTTTTTTCTTTTAATAAATTGCAAAATGTCAACAATTCTGTTTTTTCTGTCAATATGGGGTGCTGTGTGTATTAATGAGGAAAAAAAATTAACTTAATGATTTTAGCAAATGGCTGCAATCTAACAAAGAGTGAAAAATGTAAGGGGGGTCTGAATCACTTTCCGTACCCACTGTATATGACTTTCTTCTTTCAGACAAATACAATCAGAGTTATATTAAAAATGGTCTTTGATCTTTCAAGCTCTATCATTGCAGTCAGCGGGTGGTGCAGTGCTTCAGTCCAAAAGAAGTGAAATAATAAAAGCGCCCATCCATAAAAAAAAAAGCTCCGGGGGGTGAACAAAGGCCTCCGGTAGCGAATCGATGCGTTTTTTGTAAGAAAAATAACCATGTTTAAAACTTAATAATCAATTTAATCTAGCTTGTGCTCACTGTTGTAAACGGAAGCAGTTTCGGGCGGATGACGTATGAGATCAGCTTTGCGCATGCGCCGCTCAGAAATGACAAATGCGGAAACGCAGGGGAGAGATCAAAACAAAACCACAAATTAGAAGTACAAAACAGGCTTTGTAAGAAGAATGTCGAGAGTTTTATATAGCCAAGAGGAGACTGGTTTTTCCATTTGCTAAAGTAGGAACCTTTGCTTCCTTCCTTGTGCTCCTTTAACAATGTTGGTTTTCAACAGACTCATCATCCCAAATCACCGCGCTGCCAACGCTGACCTCATATGCTCCTTCCGCCGAGCTCCTTCCGTGTAACAACTGTTGGCGCAAGCTACATTAAAGTGGTTATTACGTTTTGAATATGGATATTTTTCTTACGAAAACGTATCGATAAGTTACAGGAGGCCTTTGTTCACCCCCCGTAGCCGTGTGAGACATTTTTTTTATGGATCGGCTCTTTTTATTTCACTTCTTTTGGACTGAAACACTGCAACACCCGCTGACTGCAATGAAACAGCTTGAAAGATCAAAGACAAATTTTTTATATAACTCAGATGGAAAGACCCGATTCGCATCGCCAAAGAAAAAGTCATATACACCTAGGATGCCTTGACGGGGATTTATTATTTTAATGGGCTAATTCATCATTTTTTGTGTGAACTAACCCTATTATGGGGTCCCACTTTTATATTAGTTGTCCCCTAACCTGTGTACTGACATAGTACTAAGATGTGTACATAGTTTTAACCACAGTCTAAAATACACATTGTGTACCTAGTAATCTACATCTGTAATATTGGTTGTAACTACAAACTGTAACACCCTCCAAAATGGTTTTTGTGTATTAACAAATGTTGTAACAGGACATATATATCATGTTTGTAACACCAATATGTACATAAGAGTAATTGGGAACAATTTGATCCATGGTGGAGGATTGGGGTAGGTTTTAGGGGTTTAAAGGGATCCCAGGGGGTGGGAAATGGTTAAGGTTTAGGATATGTAAGTGGGAGGAGTTTTGGATTCTCAAGTGGTTGAGTTTCTGGTGCACCACTTGTATACCAATTGTCCTTACATGTTAACTCCTCAGGAACGGGCCAATTAATATAAAGTTGTAACATTCTGGAAACCAATACCCAAAATTTCTATTAAGGGCCTACGTACTGGCCACTGGCTATTTGACATCAGAGTAATTTAACATGGTCAATCCATAGAATTGTTTTACTTCATAGTAAGTGTAACACTTTTCCTACAAAAGTGCTGTTTAGTCCTGTTTACCCGTTTGTACTTACACATACCGTTCAGTGGGTTGTTACATATGTGTAGTTGCACAAACATTACAGCTGTAGATACTAAGTACCAATTGGGGTACTTGTTACCTGTTGGCATACGAACAATGTGTACTTGCACTGTGGTTACATACTATGTACACATCTATTTACTATGTAAGTACACAGGTATTAGTGCCACTTAATATAAAGTGGGACTGTCTTAAGTTTCTCTATAAGCCAGTGTGCTCCAAATCAGTGACAAAATTCGCATTTTAGGAGATATTCGATTTAAAGCTTGCAGTTCGTCCTTCCGCCAAACGGATCAACGATTTTTTGTTTTACGTCACCCTCGTACTTCCCTTCCTCCATCAAATCTTCTGACCCATCAATTTCTCTCTAGAATCCGAAGCGTCCCACCCCCTACACTAATACATAAGATGCGGCAGCTGCGGCTTGAGCTCGATCACGTTGTTCACAGTGTCAGTTTTCCTTAAGTAAATGGCACTTTAGTTGCACAAATGATGCGATAGGGAAAGATTCAGATATTTCACAATAGCTTTCGATTGGGCATCGTGGACCGAGAATTCCGTTTTTGGCGTCTCCGGAGGTCCAGAGACCGCGCTCGCACGGAGCGGATCTAGCCGCTAGTCGTCAATATATTAAACACTTGTAAAACTGACAAAACGAGTTCAATTAAGCTAGGGGGTATTTTTGGCTCGTTTTGGTGGGTCACCATGCTTGCAATGTGTTCATTGGTCAAACTACACCAATCTGATGTTATTTTTTCATTCTTACAAACACCATTATCATTTGAAAAAAAATTATTTTATTTTTTATTGACAAGAAGGATTTTAGTTTGTCGTTGTAAGTTTTTTGTCAGTACGATCAGATAATATTTTAAAGCTGTCAAATGGTACATTGTTTACAACATGCCCCTCAGATGGTTTTACAATGTCCCCACCTACAAGGCATGTTGGCCAAATTTCACTTCCCCTTTTTTTTTAGGGTAAAATTAAGAAACTTATACTTGTAAATTATGAACAAAGTGACATATTTGGGTTCTAGACAATTGGGTGAAATTACTGTGGGATAAGAAAAAATTATACTCTTAACCCCAATGTGGATGTTTGTTTTTACAACAAAGAACGGTCCAAAGTTTGTGCCCCGCACTCTCCGACAAGTTATTTTGATCAAAACCTGTAAAAAATTAGGATATTTATTACATTTAGTTTTTTAAATATTCTTACATTTTAAAATAACTATTTTCTTTGTCTTTTTTATTTAAAAATATAGTTTATTTATATGATGGCAATGCTAAATTTTCAGCAGCCATTACTACTCCACTCTCCAGTCCCTTCAGTTGTTTACTGATATTCAGAAATCATTCTAATTTGCTGATTTGGTGTTCAAGTAACATTTCTTATTATTATCAAAGTTGTGCTGCCCCTAGTGAAAAATTAAAATATATTAAAATGTGTTTGAAATACATTTATTTCATGCCAAGTATGCTGCAAATACCTTTACATATTTATGTACTTAATAAAAAATACCCTGTATTTGTACTTTTAGCATACTAAACTGGTATACTCAAAGTCTGCTAAATTCTAACAACTAATTTTGCACTTAATGCACTTTAATTGTGCAGAAGTAGTGCTGAATTCCAACTAAAGATATACTGAAGTATATTGATTGTTCTAAAGTTGAACTATTGCAAGTATACTTCATGTACACTTTAAATATCTTACATTTAAAGGCCGATATTATTCAAAATCAACACTCCTCATCATACTGAACTTAAAACCTTTTAAGGTTTTTAATATTTTAAAAATATCCATGGTGCACAGGTAGACTCAATAAAGTTGATTATCAATTTTTTATATCAGTTCAATCCCTCAAGCATATGTATTAAATATGGTTTAATACATTTGAAACTATACGTAGTCAAATGAAAAATGTATTTTTTTAAATCTTATATTCATATTTAAATATATTATATTTTGTGTGGAAATCCATAAGTACATTTTTTTAGAATTTCTTTGGAATAAAAAAAATTCAAAGAAAAAAATAGAAGTCCTGAAATAGATTCGAAATAGAAATCTTTTGCACCAATATTAAATGGCTTTGCTGTCACTTTTTTATCATTTGTAATCATCCTTTGCCCGAATAGGGCAAAAGACCGGTGAACGTGTAGTTCAAGTAGGTCTCCATACTCCTGGAAAATTTGTGGCCTCTGCATTTCACCCATCCACACAGCACACAGCAGTGAGAAGTGAACAAACACATACACACTGTGAACACACACCCGGATCAGTGGGCAGCCATTTTTGCTGCGGCCCCCAGGGCTCAGTTGGGGGTTTTGGTGCCTTGCTCAAGGGTCTCACATCAGTCATGGTGGCCCAATGACGAGGTGAGGAAAAGAGAGACCCAAAGCCTCATTCATGTGTATGCCCCCACCCTACAATCCCCTGCCGTACCCGAGACTCCCAAAACCCCACTACTTTGGTTACAAAGTCCGACTCTCTTAACCCAGTAAGTAGTCCCACTTTTTTGTGTTCTTTATTTTTAAAAGTGCGGAAATTATTTGTTATCTTTGTGCTTAAATTCAAATTTTAATTCAATTAACTTGCCTTTTTGGTAATATTTTGTGAAAATTTACTAGCAATAAAACGTGAAAATGTTTCCTTCAACCAGTCCTTGGTCCCTATCACCAACCTGGCGCAAATGGGCGCTGCCATGCGCCGAGGTATGTGCCCTTTTTGCTAGTTTCAGCCCAACTTCGTTGTCATTTCACGTCCTGTGCCATTTTGTTTAAATGGCACATGCCTTTGTTGCCCCATTTTGCGCCCATGTGCCGTGCTGGTCCTGAAAACGAGTTTGGTTCATGGCGCAATTGCTTTTTGGAAGGCAACCGGAAATAGACTGCGCCATTGGAAAAAAAACTGGGGGCCACCTATTTATGCGTCCTAAGCGCATGGTCTGAGAGCGATGGTGCAGGTTTTACCTCAGGTGTTCCCCCCCGTCTCCACTTTTGCTAGTTTAACGACGGGAAAATGGTCGGTGCACCCAGCGCATGGTCTAAACGGGTTGTCCCTACACTAATGGGTGTTTTTTGGGCGTAACATACAATAAACCAATCAGAGTCTCATCTCACATCCCCTTTAAAAGCAAGTTGCGCTGGCGCCATGGCGGGTTCGCTATTTACATGGCGGATTGTAATTTTTCATTTTTAAAAATGTTTGTGTGCTGCTGCGCGTCCCTGTGTGTGTGTAATAAGCAAAGTGTACGCGTGTTGTGCACTCGCCTATAGGCGCATATTAATAACGCGCTCTTTAAATATCAAAAAAATTATAAATATTGCGCCAGACTTTAGACCAAGTTTGATTTGGTCTATGGCGCAGTCTATTTTCAGTTTCTCAAAATAGCAACGCGCCAACCCTGCGCCCTGAGCCCACAACTATTTGTTTAGCCCAGCAGCCCATGGGCGCACAAAATGGGCCACAAATGCATTTGCTTTATTAAATCCACGCGGCGCAGGATGGGACCATGAGAACGTCGTCCCCTCTGACTGAAAACTAGCAAAACCCTTTTCCCTTTCCCGCACCTTGCTCCGCAATTTGCCGATTGTATGATATGGCCCCCCTGGTCCTAAAGGTCCAATGGCTCAGTAGTAATTGTTTGTTTATTAAAGGCGCGCTAGTATTGGCGGTCCACAGCGGTACACTCCCCTGCTTATTACCCCCACACAGGGACGCACCAGCAGCACACAAACATGCCAAGCTTCCAATTTTTAAGATTGCAATGTTACAAAGATTATATTGTGTAGGTACATAAAATAAAATGCCTACATGTCCCCTAATGTAGCATTGCATGTAATCCTACCGTATGCTACCTTTGCTCACGCAAATGGGCAAGCTCCGTTTCATCTCTGGAGACACGTTCTGTCTTTGCGCTTGCAAATTCCTCCATGTAAATAGCAAATGGTTCTTCACGAGCGCAAGTGGTTCTTAAAGGGAATGGGAGATGAGACTTCTGATTGGCGTTATTGCACTTTATTGCCCAAAACACACCCATTACTCATTATGAGAATAGGAACAACCCTATTAGACCATGCGCTGGGCGCGCCGATCGTTTTTCCCGTTGTTAAATTAGCAAAAGAGGATTTGGACACACCCTAAGTGCACCTGCGCCGTGCGTTTTAGACCATGCACGTAGATCGTTAAAATATGGCCCTATACATTCCATAACTGTTTTCAGAGTGATGCCATAGAAGAAGCACTTTTGCTGAATAGTGCTCAAAAGAACTGTTTTTTTTTTCTTAGTGCACATTTTAAAAATCGTAAGAACGTTTTTCCACTATAAAGAAACTTTAGTGAAATGGAAAGGTTCCATGTATGTTAAAAGTTCTTCATGGAACCAATAAAGAACCTTTATTTTTAAGGGTTTAATGTGAGTAAAAATTAGCTTTGGGAAGTGAATAAAATATTTAATTTAAATTTTAAGTATGATAATCCAACCCATGATTATACAAATGATATGAGTGATTCAAATCAAAGATTAAACCCACAAATTAAGGTGTTTTTGGAAAATTTACCTGATGCTGATATTTTTCTCTAGATCTCCATGTGACAACTGGCAACAAATACGTGGAATATTCTTCACTGTAAACAACCAAACCATAAATCTGACAAAAACTGATCTGTGCTGCAATGGGTTGTGCAAGTTAATGGATGGGGTGACCTGTGGGTCATGCTGTGTGGTTCGGTTGGGTAATGTGGCAGCACTCAGGGCAGCGCTAAAGCACTTTGGTCTCTTTTTTGTTGCTTTTTGTTATCCAAACATCACTGTGTAAATGATGAGATAGCACTTCATGTCAAAAAGGTTACCTGCACCTACACTAGTACAAAGATAGTGTCTTTTCTTTTGGAATTAGCTATGATATGAACAATTACGGAGTCACAGTTTGTGTTGGAGTATATGAGTGTAAATAATTCAATTGCACAACATCACTGAGCTCAATACTGCAGTGGCAACAACAACAACAGTAAATGCAACTGAAAGGACGAATGACCTGCAAAGATAAGCATGGTGGCAAATTGCTGTTGTTCACAATTACCTCTGTAAACCAGTGTCATTCACTGTATGCAATAAAAATTAAGAGTCTTTGTTTTGGATCATATTATAGTACTGTGTAATGTTTCCATGGCAGTGTTGTTTCCATGAGATCTATTTGAGTCACATTGAAACGGCCTAGTGTAGAAAGAAAATGTTCAAAATTACAAATATTGTATTTTTAACTCTCTCAGGATTGATTCAGTCTGAATAACCCGTATAGCAAATTCCAGCTTACAGTTATTGCAATTAGTCTACAGGGATAATGTATGCCTACTGAACAGTAAAAGCTCCATGCAATATTTCTTCAAAAAAGCCAGTTGTTGTCAGGGAGAAATGCATTCTATGCTCAAAAGCCCAACCTCGGTCAAGAAACTGATGCTCATTTTAGTGTTAGTAACCGATCAGTAAACACTGCAATTTGGCATTTTCTAAAAAGAGAGTATCCACATAGACCCTCTTTGGCCTGAAATCATATCCATCCATGAATTTTCATAGTTATGAAGATAAAAGAAAACACATCTAGTAAGGACAAGCAGCAAACAAATGACCCTATAGTTGTTAATATTTAAGCACAAGAATGGAGGTTGTAAAAAAATCTGCAGTAAACCTTATATCAGAGTTGTGAAGAGCCTTATAATAGACAGGGGAAGGTTTTCGATAACTGAACTGGTGATCTGGAAAAGACACAGATTGCACAAGGCTATTGCTCTCGTCTCGTGATGTTCTCTATTTCCAGCATTGTTGTGGACAATGATCACAGCTGTATCATCAGCTGCACAGCAAGACTTATCAAGGTATGAACGCTATATCTTACTAACAAACAAATCTGCTGGTCCAATACTACTCTATTTATGGGTTGATAGAAAACTTTTTTTTACCTTTAAATGGTGTTACATAAAATAAAAAAAAACATTAAAATAATCGTATGTATAAACAACAAGCAACAATAATGGCCTAAGATTGCAAAACGCATAATACGGCCAAATGATGCATTAGCACATCTGAGAGGTTTTTTGCACAGTTTACTGTATTTGGCCACAGAAATGATTATGGTGATAATAGGCTGAGAGCAGGAGCTATTTGAAAATAGCAAGAGTGCAGGAGTACATTTTGATCAATACTACTGTGTAAAATGTGTTTTCATGAACCTGTTTTGTTCAATAAGTAGCCTATATTGGGGAGACTGGGGCTAGCTGTCAATTAATTAATTTGCTAATTTTTTGTTGCCTTTTGTGTTTCATTATTGGTTTACTGTTTAAATGTTGCTGAAAATCTATGAGAGATTCCACTGTGACAACTTAACCCATACTAAACAGGGCAAATTAGCGCGAGAGCACAATTCCAAAACAGCGCCGACAGGCGTGGAAGTTTCTGCGGGTGATCTAACAACAAGCAAATTAAAGAACACAGACGCAACATCTCGTTTACATATCAATACACCAAGCGCAGCGCAAATTAGAGTAGTCACAAATAAAGAATAAAGAAGCCACAGGCCACCGGGCAAATGGGAGCACCGGGAGAATTCTCAGTGGCCTGGCGGCTGATTTGGCCCGCTGCCCTGTTGTTGTTGTTGTTGTTGTTTTTTTGTTGTTGCTTTTTTTGTTTTTTTTTTATTATGATTATTATTAATGTTTTATATTTTATATTTATGCCTTCTCAATGTACCAAAGTGATCATTTCGATTTTTTCATGCGTACTAATAATAATAATATATAATAATAATAAATCATAAATCGGTTAGTCTTGACTGGTCAGTTTCATCTGTAAATACGCTACAAAGTGTTGTCTTTATTAACCTAGTTGAGTATTAAACTGCTAGTATCTGTAAGGCTAGCACCCCATTATTATCATCACTCAGAATACGGTGCTAAAGGACATCAATATCGATTGAAAAGTTACATTAAAAAATTTAGCAGAGACATATTCACATGGTTTTATTGTACAGGGAGGGAGGGAGCTATAGCAGACAGTAACACAAAAATAATATGAGTCACAGCCTAATAATTCAATAGTGTGTTCAGTATTAGAATTTTTCAACAAATATATTGTACTAATTTTGACATTTAGGCACTTTAGAAATGTTAAAGTTAATACACTACCAGTCAAAAGGTTTTGATCAGTAAGATTTTTAAATGTTTTTTAAAGAAGGCTTTTCTGCTCACCACGCCTGCATTTATTTGATCCAAAATAAAAAGCAAAAGCAGTAATATTGTGAAATAATTTTACTATTTTTAAATTAACTTTTTTATTTTAATATGTTTTAAAATGTAATTTAGTCCTGTGATTTCAAAGCTGAATTTTTAACATCACTACTCCAGTCACATGATCCTTCAAAAAATCATTCTAATATTCTGATTTGCTGCTCAAAAAAAAACATTTATTATTATTATTATTACATTGAAAACAGATGAGTTTTTTTTTTAGGTTTCTTTGTTGAATAGAAAGTTCAGAAGAACAGCATTTATCTGAAATAGAAATCTTTTGTAACATTATAAATGTCTTTATCATCACTTTTGATCAATTTAAAGCATCCTTGCTAAATAAAAGTAATAATTTCTATAACAAACAAAAAATATATACTGACTCCAAGCTTTTGAACAGTATAGTGTATAATGTTACAAAAGCTATTTATTTCATATGAATGCTGATCTTTTGATCTTTCTATTCATCAAAAAATTCTGATGTACCCAACTGTTTTAAATATTGATAATAATAAGAACAAAAAAAGAAGTTTCTTGAAAAAGAAAATAAAATGAGAATATTAGAATTATTTTTTTTGAAGGATCATGTGACACTGAAGTCTGCAGTAATGATGCTGAAAATTCAGCTTTTTGATCACTGAAATAAATTACATTTTAAAGTCCAAATTTTAAATAGTAAAAATATTTCACAATATTACTGCTTTTGCTGTACTTTGGATCGAATCAATGCAGGATTGTTGGGGGGGAGGGGCGAAATATTAGGCAAATGAAGAAAAAGGGAAGTGAAGTGAAGGTGCAGTGCAAGAGAGAACCTTTAATTATTTCCCACGGTCCCAGACTAAGGATTTAGACCTTTTTATGTGATTTGCCAAAATTGTTACCATGATATGCAACTGCAATCATGTCCATCCCCGGACTGGGCAAATGTCCACTGTCCACTTAATTTGATTAACTGATTGTGAAATGACTGTTTATGATTATGTGAATCGACTGTCTATTGTGTTCCTTCATTTGTGCAGTGTCCCTTAGCTTGGGAAAGGCGCTATTTAAATTAAACATATTATTATTATTATTATTACTATTATGTGATGGCCATACGAATAATAGGGTTGTCTGTGGTTTCAGAAATTGTTGTGGATGTATAGGCTATATACAGAAAAAAAGGGCCAAAATCGCACCTTTTGGGGTACAACAGCTTGTCACATGGAACAGGACCCTTAAAAGAACATACAGTATTTGTTCCTTTTTTACCCCTAATAGGTAGGCCTACAAATTAGTACCTTAAGGGTACGAATTACTACTCTAAGGTACTAATATGTTCCTATTAGGGGTAAAAAAGGTACAAAGATGTCCTTTTAAGAGTACTGCTACGATGACAAGCTGTTGTACCCCAAAAGGTAAAATTTTGGCCCCTCTTTTTCTGTGTGGCCTGGATGAGTGTGAGATTTCCCGGGCCTGAAATTGCATCCCAGTCCGGCCCTAGAAGCCACAGTACGTTGAAAAGAACCGGAGGCCAAAAAAATTAAGCTAGAAGTTGCAAGAAGTTTTGATAGACCTGGTATTGCGTGACTCCTAGTTGAGGGTTCCAAATCGTCTTTAATTTCCTGAAGCAAATTAAAAATAATGTGGCTTGGCAAACTATATGTTCAGATAATGTCTTCTTCTGGCATTCCAAATAAATTAATATGTGTGGAAAAAATCCTCTCCCTTCTACCACGCACTCTCTGTTCTCTGTGGTGCCTCTTCCTAGCAACAATAATTGCAGCCATTTCAAGCACAAAATAGATTAAGACATTCTTTTTTGTTTAATAATGGCGCAAAAATACCAGTAATTTGACGTTAGTAAATCTCGTTGCATTATTCATTTGAATACTCTCCTCCCATAAATTTTGCGTTTGAAAGGGAAACTCCTACAAATGCATATTCAATACGGTCAGGCACAAAAATGACTGTGTCCACGCATTTTCACCACTAATTCATCACTGCACGTCTTTAGTAAAACCTGACAGTTAACGCCAAAAGATGGTTTGCATTGGCGCAAGCTGTTAGTAAAACTGGCACATAGTCTAAAAATATGCCACACTATTGGGGCATGTGGTCACAAAAGGTCAACCTGTGTTCAGCTGTATCTTTCTTTCCTGTGCAATAAAGGTAGAAATGTTCAATATAGCTTTTTTTGTAGTTAAAACCTTCAGGTAGGTAAGTGGTATTGGTTCTCAATGACACTTTTAACAGTATAACACTACACTGATACCAACAAATTCCAATCATTGTGGGGTTTTGTTGGGGTCAGTGTGTTAAGCCTGTTGTTTTTTGCTTGGGCGGAGTGAATCAGCCCATACACAGTGTCATAAAAGAATGATACAATCAATAGTACGTTTTACCTTGCTGGTAAAAAAGTGACTCTGCTAGCTTTACAAGAAGAACTTAGGTAAGTGATTCAGACTGACTAGTCATACGGATCCTCACAAACTTTATAACCTTGTGCATTTACCACATACCTCAAGATCACAAAATAAACTAGAGTCCGAACAAATCTGTGAGGCAGCAGCAAGCAGACGGGTATATGTGGCCTTCAGGTTCTGCAGTAATTATTCTGCCTCTCTAGGCTTCTTCGGTTGGTGACTCTGTAATGCTAATAAATGAAAGCTTTCAAAGATAAGACCATTACTCTCTGTACAAAATGCAGAAAGTTTTCCTCATGGCAATGTGAAGTTTTGAAGCTTTGACCAATATCATCGAGGGAAATTTCACTAGGAGACTCATTATTTCACCTCATCAGATTATCATAGGCAGAAGCCCAGAAGGCAACTCTACTTTCAGCTGTGAAACAGTGTGTACCAGCCACACAGTTATTCACCTTAAGCATTTCTGTAATTGGCTAATTAAAAGATGAGGTTTTGTTATGGTATTATCTTTAAGAACCCACAATCAGATTCGACTTTGATTCGACTTTAAATAACAAACCTATAACAGGAAATGTTCATTTTGAAGAAGGGAATGAAATTCTATTCCATTTCCTGTTATACTGTAGGTTTGTTATTGACGTTTACTATTGACGTTACCCAAAAATGAAAGTTCTTCATTTACTCACGTCATTCAAAACCTGCATGCATTTCTTCCTTCTGTGAAACACACACACACAAAAAGATATTTTGGGGAAAAAAATCCATATTTTTGTTTTAAACTTCATTGATTTTCATTATGTGGACAAAACAGTTTTTTCAAAATATCTTGTTAGTGTGCGTTCACCAGAAGAAAGAAGGTCACAGAATGACATGAAGGTGAATAAATGATCACAGAAGTTTCATTTTTGGGATAATTACCCCTTTAAATGGGTTTCTACTTTACATTTTGTACTGCACAAAGTTTAACTTGTGTGTTTATTTTGTTCAATAACCATATTGAGTAGACAAAATCTGCAATTAATTTGCTATTAATTTTGTATGTTGCCTTTTGTGTTTCATTACTGTTGAACAGTCTTTAACAGGCTGCTTAATAGCAGGATCTATCATGACAACTTAGTCTAACAATATGCCCCACTATTGGGGGCATGTTGTCACAGAAAATTCAACATGTTCAGCTGGGTTTTTTATCTGGACAACAAAGGTAGAAACGTTCAATAGCTTCTTTTGTAGCTAAGACAAGGTAGGTGTCTGTATAGAATGTGATGTTCAAAAATAAAGGCAGAAGTGTGACAGCTAGCCCCAGTCGCCACTATTTACTTCCTGATTATTCCTTCTCAGAACATGGGGACAAATTCATCCTTTATTAGAAAGGATAAACACAGTCCAATCGAAATCCGGTTACCTTGTGTTTTACTGAACAAAGAGAGGGCCAATCAATCCCAGACGATGCAGTTTGTGAGACACTTTTTGTGACACGTCAGCCGCCGGTCTGGGAGAAATGATCACTCATGTTACCCTGAGGGCCGCAATAAAAGGGAGGAAAGCTGGCTTTCACTGTCAGACTCTCTGCGCTATTGAAGCACTTTCCTCCTCAGATGACAGTTCGACACAATTGTACTAGCAAAATTTATCTGACCCCCATCTCTCCAGACAGACTGTCTTTCCCACACATACACACACATTTACCCACCCACGATTTGAAGCCAAATAAAAGGGATAACAGCACCCTCTAGAGCAGAGACAGAGAAGTAGAAATCAGTTAAGAGCCATTAATGGTGCATTAACCTTTCCTGCTGGAGGAAATGATCTACTGTGCCTGCAGAGACACAACACCCACTACTGTTTTTCCGATGAACCTTCGGTCCGTTAAAGATGAAAGGGGACCAGTATCTCAAGGGGTTTTGCCAGTTTTGTAATGTGTTAATGTGTGTTAATATCAGGATTGTATAAACAGCTTTAATCCCTATGCGGTGTGGAAGAGCACTTCTGTGGCAGCATACATTTCACACCCTCAGTGTTTCATTGTGACTGTAAATCCGGATCAGAGTGGATGTCTCACAGTAACTGGATTACAGAGATCTGGATTACATTTGTCCTCCACATGCTTAGCCTGGGTTTATTATTTGCTTAGTACAAACGTTGGTTCAAGAGGGAAATAGAAGCAGCAAGAACCTGGGAGCCAGTATAAGTCATATTAATTCATTTCAGATCCCTTGTAAACACCAGCTTAACTGTGGCAACAAGCCTATATGGCTGCTAAAAGATTGCTTGTGTAAGGTCAGATATTACCAGGGAACTTTTGTTTTGCTCTTTGCAGTTTTTAAATCAAAACTAATCCAGCTACTACTTTATTCGTAGATGTAAAGTTGTACTTGTAATGTAGATAATAATGTCATAATCTGATGACATATTTCAACTGTATAAAACAGTCCCAAACAGTATTGTAAAGTCTGATTCTAAGCACTTTCTTAATGTGAATTGTACAGTATATAAGAAAAATCCTGATGAATTAATTAATTAATAGTAGATACATGAGCAGTAAATACATTAAATGTTTAAATAAATGAATAATTTATTAATGAAATTAAAACTAATAATTTATAGTGTAGAAAAGTCATTTACAAAACTAATATATACTAAATGAGTGAAGTACAAATATGATAAAGAAAATGCAAAAATTGTCCTTAAATGTGGAATTAATTCGAATCAATCATCGGTATAACTTTATTTTTTATATTTATTCATTTTGTATTTTTACTGTTTGACTTATGTAAATGTACATAAAATTTATTCATTAAAACTGGAATTTTAAATCAATTTATTTTCTCTCTTATAAATTATTATTTATATTATTTTTTATTAGGCCTATTATTATTTTGCTCCACTGCCCTGTTATTGCCTGCGTGAAGTTTGTATTTTCACGCACTTTTTCTTCTCTCTATCTCTTGTTTTTTCCGTTATGTTTTAGCACGTGCGGATAGCTCAACACAGGAGAAGGATTCTCCAGCATACCGATGCATCTGAAGAGTCGCAAGGGTCACTCACAGGCGGACAGTGTAGAGTACAGATCCTGGACAGCAAGCGATCTGGTTCAAAAGAGGCTATGTCATGCTGGAAGAACCATACCTGAACGGGTCAACACGGCTTGTCAGCTACTTGCATTCACAGTCTAACCTCTCTAACCCAGCAGTTTTGCTTCAATTCACACTCTGCAGCGGCTGTGACAGACAGGATCTATCCTGGGAGGACCCCTGCGATTCACAACTTCACTTAAGTGACTTAAAGCAGTTCATGTGTGAAAAATCTTCAAATAAAGAAAAACGAAACTGACTCTACAGGTAAACGGATGGAGAACCTAAGCAAGCAAGACTGCTGGCCTGGAACTAGACGTCCCATTGGTGAACGAATCATTCTGTTCAATGAATCAGTTACACCTGTTCACGAATTGAATTGAATCAGCAAGAGCGGTTCTCCAGTCAACAACTGACTGACTCACTGACTCTTTCATATGGGATTCCTTGTGAGCATTTGGAATAATTGAGCGAAAAGTAAGTTACTTGAATAGCAGAAATGTAACAAATAGCCTAAAACTACTGTAAATTTATGATTTGACTGTGTGATGTTATATACATGTGAAAATGTTCAGCTAACTGGCAGGTTACATGAATATTAGTATTATTTATGTTAATTCAATTTATAAGCTAGCCTACTTAGTTTCTAAATAAAATTTAGAAATTAGCCCATGGTTAATTAGCCATGGTTTTACTACACTAACCATAGTTTAACCATGGTATTTGTAGTATAACTGTGGTTATACAAATGGTAATCAATACGCCAAAAATAAACTATGGTTACTACACTTTTACTACAATAAAACCATTATTATATTATCATAAAACCAAAATTAATTTTCGTAAGGGATTAGATAAATGGCCGTAGAAAACTGAACTAGGACACAAGAAATTGCAACAAACATCTTATTAATACAAAATGACAAAGTACAATAAACATTCAAATGTAGCCTACCTGTTAGGTTTTAGCATGCCACGCAAGAATAAGGACCGCGCGATTACGTAATTGCGTCAAGACGCAAATAATCACATTATTTAACCGGTGAGTTGAAGTTACTTGAAAATGAAACGGGTATATGCTGTCTTTTTTTTTTTCTTAAGTATTATTGATTTTTTTTTTTTTTTTTTATGTGTACTGTAAACCCATTCTTAATTGTGTTATATTTTTGGATGTCTTGTTAAAGTTGTAAATGTTGCATGTTATGTCTTTAATGTCTAATAAAATTTTTTAAAAAAATACATTATTTAACCGGTTCTTTGAAACTTGCTGTTTAAAAGAGTTGTTTTTTGGAAATGAGTGGGACTTCCACTCATATAGCCTTTGCATGCAACAAATGTGGCAAAACCTGTTGCGTATTTAAACCAGCAGGTGGCAGCAATACAGCACGTCCCTTGATATTGATGAACGTCAAACGCTTCTGATAGACGTGACCACGCCTCCACCGCGAGTTTGTGTCTGTTGTCAAGGAAGCGCGTCGATGGTTACCGACATGGCGCAACTGTTTCAGCATAAAGGCTTACCTTTGCCTGCTTTCGTTTAAAACTGTCAAGACAGCATTCAGTCGGTTTTGGTCTATAGATGAATTTCGTATTAAACTACTGGAAGTTATGAAGTCACAGGTAGTAAGTGTTCTGCGCTGTCCGTCTGTGTTTATTTAGTAACTGGCTGGCCAGTCTTCATTTTGCTCTCATTCTTCAGTGCACCAATATTTTACTTGTATATATATTTACAAGCCAGCTATCGTTATGTTATTGCGCGGCCGTTCCAACATCAATAAGATGCAGCTTTTCTTGTTCGGCTGAGAAGTGTGGTGTGCGGAGACCTGTCATCAGCTTGTCCTGATCTTCGGGATGCCCGTCCTGGACACACTTTGCTACTCGTATCCTTTTCCTTGCCGGAATTACCAGCGTCTATTTATATGGAGGTCGTTCTTCTAGTTTCACTAGTGGCGCATAGACTACTGCACTTTAGAAAAACATTTAGGCTTTATTTATTATTCTTGCATAATGGACATAGCTAACTAATGAGCAAGTATAGCGGTGCTGCTATACTGTGAAACATTACAATTTAAAAAAGAGAGAAAGAAAAAATCGATTTGAATGTATTGTAAAATGTAATTTATTACAGTGATGGCAAAGCTGAATTTTCAGCAGCAATCTTTCTAATGATTTGAAGCTCAATTATTGGTGCTCAATTAGTAATAATGGTTCTTATTATTATCTAGAATTTCTTATTATTATCTTATATTATATATAATGTTGAAAAAAATTGTGGACAACCTTTCAGGATTCTTTGATGATTAGAAAAGGTTTTTTTCACATGATAATAAATTTACGTGACTCTGGTGATTTACTGCATTACTGCTGAATAAAAGTATTCCTTACTTTCTTCTTCTTTTGTAAATACATTGTACTTAACCAAACTCCCTCTGATGGTGTATATCCAGTTTTAACATGGAACAACACAGAGAATACATAACATTTAAATATAATAACAGGCAACAGCTATTTAAATTGCAAGTAGTATCTCACAATATGACTTTTTTACTGAATTTTTGATCAAAAAAATGCTGCCGTGGTGAGCATAAGAGACTTCTTTTAAAAAACTTCATTATTACAACTTTTGGACACCACCTGTATATATTTATAAATGTTCTATTAATGCGATGTTTAAGATATTAGTTTATATATCTATATATCAGATATTTTTTTTTTTTTTTTTGTATCTTCTCTCATGAGTCATGTTTTATCCTATAATAATAATACCTTCCTTGACGTTCTATCACATGAGGAACATTAGATCAGGTGTACATGAAGGGAATGAAGATGAAAGAGAAGCGTTGGTACAAGAACAGAGGTACTGTCGAACTCGGGCTCGCAAGCTTAACCTGGAAACAAATCGCAGACGAAAGTAAGTGTGTCAAAAATAAATCAGATTTTATATTTATTTCATTATTGTGTAGAAAATCTTAAAAAGCATTTATTTGTTTGAGAGACAGGTATTTGGATGCTGTATCATTTTTGTTTATTTACTTACTTATTTAGGTTTTAACCACTTTTAATCAACTTTTTGGTTTCACTTTTTCATTTCAGATGTCCTGTCCAAATTCGTTTTTAGATGTACAAATATGTAATCTCTCCCTACTCTTCATTTAAAATTATGGAAACATTTGTGAGTCACTTAACATTAAGTCAATAATAGATCTTTTCTTACATTTTAGGCAAAAATGTAAATTCTTCACCAAACAACAATGAAAACACAAACTGAATAGATAATTTAATGTTTGCTGTCCATCCAAATTATTCATTTATAAGCATGTCAACATCTATTTCCTTAAACATTTAATACATTGCAGCATGGATATTAAACTACACAGCTCTAGGCTTTCAGTCTCTGGGGACTTGTTATTAGATGAGCTGGCAATAACAAGAAAAAAATAGCGTCAGCGTATTCACCAAGGAGGCAACTGCGCTAAAAGACTGCCGGGTGAGTGTCCCAGAGATCAGAAGCAATGCACAGCTGCTGAATCTAGTGTTGACAGTGAGTGTCAGATATACTAAGAACTGTCTCCATGCTGTTAATGGCTCAGTCTGGGTTTTTGACCTGGTCAGTCCCTGTGCACATTGAAAGTGAAGCTACCCTGCAGGGCACAGATACTGTTATACAATCCTTTATTTGTCAGCCAGGATTTACCAGCTTGAAATAGAAGCTCTAATCAGCAAGAGCAAAGGAACATTGCTTTATAGAATGCAGTGATGGTGAGGAAGACGAGTGCGTCCCCCCACTGAGTTCAGAGAAGGCTGGGACACAGATCCGGAGCTATTTTTGTGGTGATTAAATAATTCCTGAAACATATCGAGTACATTACAGAATTTCATGACTATGTGCAAGAGTGTCAATGACAGGACACTCATTTTTGTCTTTATTCAGAACTAAATAAAAAATGCAAAGTTCATGCAAAGACACTTCTATGATGTGCATGCTTTTAATTCATGTATTAAAATAAATGTAAATATTTTAAACTTAAAAATATAAAGGTGATAAAACTGTCCTAATATCATAATGAAGAAAAAAGCTTTATTAAAAGAATGCAATTACGCAGTAGAAACCTTATTAAGTAGTCATATTTTATATAATTCTTTAAAAAAAAAAAAGATTATTACATTATAGGTGGGACCTGTGACTGTGTGTCAAGGTCAATAAGTCTCTTAAAATATAATTTTTTTTAAAATATTTCTTATTAATGTTTTTTTTCGGACAAAGCAAGGTTATTTCAAGTTGCTACTATGGTAAATGATTTTGCATCAGTTTAGTTGCAATTCTACCTGACAGCTCAGTGGGTGCGCAGCACAGTCATGCACCAGTTTCTGTGCCATTAACAAATGAATTTAGCTGAAATGCATCTGTTACAGAAGTCTCAGGTTTCTGTTAACCCTGGAAAGTAAACGTCTGAGATAACGCCAGCTTGCACAAGGAGCTGATATTGCAAATTAGATTAAAGTCTCATTTCCATTTGAAGTCAAGTGGTGTATTTGATATGCTGCACACAGTTGCCAAATTTCTCATCCATCCGTCTTAAAAATTATGAATTATATCTTTAAGAGGACACAGTGTGTGCAAAGCACTGTCTATCTGTCAAAGGTCACACATTTTTGTACTGTCTGATTGTCTCTCTAGGGCTCTAGAGGAGAGAAGGAAACAGAGGGATGTTCAGGAGCAGAGACTGAGGGAGAATATTCTACAGCAGCGCCATCAGAGGGTCCAGGATGCCACAGAGAACTTCCAAAGAGCTCATCTCCCTCCTTCCCAGAGAAAAAGACCAGGTAAGTTCAGCGAAACAGCCTAATCCATGTGTCTACATGCTCTCTTTATCTCTTGAACTGTCTGTTAGTGGTTATTATTAGGTCAGTATGTGATGTAAACATCTCATCCTCCGTTTAAATAAAGTAATTTGTGTCCTTCAGCAGCCTTTAAGAGAAGAACACTCAACCTTGATGAAGCACTTCATCATATTCAGGGCAGTCCGTACTTATACACTCAACAATCTCCATTTTTGGCAAGTGGCTCCCCCATTAGCAGGTACGACATTATTGCCATGGCAAAATATTATTGGTTGAAGATCCATAATATTTTGTAATAATTTTTTAGTACTTTAATTAATGAAGTCCATCTAAATAATATTTAATATCAAATATTAAAACATAAAAGCTCAATCAATAGCATTTGTGAAAAATAATTTCAGTTATTTTTACAATTAATAGAAAATGTAATATCATATATAAATATACTATAAATAAATGTTTGAATGTCATTTAATATATTAAGCATTATATCATAATGTAATAATGTTTATTCATCTTATTAATTAAAGTCACTACTTTAATGAAAATGTTGCTACTTTTTCATTGTCTTTTTTATTTTGAATTACATTTTGAAAACCATTACTTTTGGCAGCACTTCAAAAAATCATAGTGTTCTATACAATTTTTAGATATTAGGGAAGCCAGATGAATCATTTTAAAAGAAAACTAAAAACTTCTCTTCACTTATTTTAGCTTTTAATTAGCTATGACGTTTCTGAAGCATTCCATGCATTATCTTTTTCTTTTATTCCATATTTTAATAATGGATAATCATTTTCATCTTTAATTGTATGTTACATTAAATATGGTAATTATGGCTTTATGCTTGTTGTAATATTTTTAGCATTGAACACACTTTGATCTGCACTCCTTGTATAAAAGGTGCTTATTCATTGCTTCAATGAATACTATGTATTTCAGGAGCTGCACTCCCTCCCCAAAGCCTTCAGGGGGCGCCCGTCACCTACGTGCCTTATCTGCAGCTGAGGCCTACGCCAAACTCCTGCAGGAGAAGAGCCTGAGTAACTTCAAGAACAACCAGCTGCTCTTCCTCAGTGAGCAACAGGAGACCCAGGCTGTTCTGGCTGTTCTGAAAGAAAAAGAGCAGGCCGATCTACAGGTTAATATGCATACTCATAAAACTAAATAATACATAGTTAAACCATACCTGATGGTGTTCATTTAAAAAGCTGTTTATAATAAAATGTTGCTGATGAGTTTAGTCCATCTTCTGGAAGTTATGCCGAGTTGAGGCTTTTGTTTGTTTACAGTTACAAGATTGTAATTGTGATCAACTTCCTTGTACAAGTGATAGTTCACAGTGATTCACTAGGACCGTGATTGTGTGTGTTTAAAGGCCTGTTGGAAAAATTAGCTTAAGGAGTGTGTGAAGGTTTTAAGATCCAATTCCAACTATTGGGGAAACAGAATGACATTGTAATTTTAGCCCAGGGCTCTTCCTGCCACAACATGCCGCAGCATCTTCTGAACAAACGGAGGTGTTTTAAAGAAATGAGCTCATCCTGAAGCTTTAATCACACAAACGCATATTAAAACCACAGATATACATCCCCTTTCTCGATACCTCAAACAAACATTCTTTCACTCTCGCACACTTAGTTATGTCCTCTTACACACACCAGCTGGAATGTTACCTGCACTGGCTTGTAGCCAACACATAATTTAATACAGTGAACTGTGAACAGAGCAGGACACAGAAGGTAATAACCCCATTTATAGGATAGGTTTTAGGCTTAGGTATTCTTGGAAAAGCGTTCCATTCAGTGCACAAATGTAGTCAAGAGTTATGGAATGCCCTTCATAGGAATGTCTGTCACCATCATGCTCTATCTGCCTTTAGTTTTCCTTCTGGATATTTAGTATGCTATTATATATTATGATTTTTCTTGTCTTATTTTTTGGGTAAGATGATTTTAATATTTGTGATACTCATGCTTTTTAAACAGATACATAAATACAGATTCTTAAGAACTCGATCGTCTAACATGATTGTTGATCAATGTTTGAGACGAAATATATATTTACAATACCATTAAAAGGTTTGGGGTAAGTACTTTTTTAAGAAATTAATTGAAATTAAATAAATGAAAGACATTTTAAATTGTTACAAAATATTTCAATTTCAAATCAATTTTGTTTATTTTAACTTTGTTCATCAAAGAATCCTGAAAAAAAAATTATCACATTTTATACAAAATATTAACTGCATTCAGCATTGATACTAATAAGAAATATCTCTTGAGCAGCAAGTCGGCATATAACAGAATAATTTCTGAAAGATCGTGTGACATTAAAGACTGGAGAAATGGATGTTGAAAATTCAGCTTTGCATCACAGGAATAAATCACATTTTAAAATATTTAAATGTAGAAAATAGTTATTTTAATAGTAATAATATTTTAGTTTTACTTTATTTTGATTAAATAAGTGCAGCCTTGGTGAGTATAAGAGATTTCTTTCAAATACATTAAAATATCTTAGTAATGTATATGTATATTGATCTGGTCTATTCATAGTAAAAAATAAAAAATATACCTTATTTCTCTTAGAGTTAAAGATTAACTTCCTATGTTTTATTTTCCATCCCTCTGCAGCATGCATGCAACATGATCTCCAAAAAGCACCCAGTCTGCCAGTATTAATGCATAAGTGTTCTAATGTTTTTTTTTTTAATATTGATTTTCAGGAGTATCTTGATACCCCACATAGCGAGACAGAGAGTCTGTCTAGTCTGGACAGCTTAGAGAACGGAAACACTCAGAAGATCCATGACACTACACCGGTTTGTTGCTCCCACCAGAGCACCACCTGTACCCAGTCTTTCTACCTCCCCGTGGATCCCCCTAAGCTCCAAGACCCCAAAAATCCTCCAGCACCATTCAGACAGTCCAACAACCCATGTTCACCGTCTCACCCCTCCACTTCTGTAGCAAAGAGCTTCCTGGAGGAATTCTTAAATCAGGAAAGCAAACTCAGTCTCAACTCACCCTCACCAAAGGATCATGAGTCAACAGAAGAAAACAGGAGTCTCCGGAATTGCACGCAAGAAAGATTTGATAACTCAAAAGACCAATTGCAGACTTTCAACACCCATAGTTGCCAAAAAGAGTTGACTCAGCAGGACTTAGCAGCTAATTCAGAACATATGACTCATGATAATGACAGAAACGCTCAAGGGAACATTTTGAAAGACAAAGGATCTGTGGTTGCCCACTGCAAAACACAAGCCGTGCCAGATACCACACCCCTGGAATTCTCAAGTCTGACTAAAGACTTCAAGTCAGAATCCAAGCAGCAGACAAGAACCCTGGAGGAGAAATATGCTAAACATTTCTCAGAAACACAGACGGCTCTTCCAGCCAGCAGTTGCAAACACAGCAACAGTTCTTTCGAAGCCTTTTCGTGCTCCTCTGCCGTAACATATCGGACTGACATGAGTTCCTCAAACATACAACCAATAGAAGAACTGAGTTCTTCACAGTCACATAAACACAAACCAGATGTATATGTTGCCACAGGGCTCAAGATAGAATCCAAAGCGCTGAGCATGGAGGAGAGTATAAGCATAGATCCTAAAAATGAAACGGATGTCACCAAATTGGCAAAAGCTGGAATGTTGAATTCTTCTAAAAGCATGGAGGAACCAAACAGAACATCTGCAGACCCCGTGACCCATTCTGCCCCTTACAACAATGTCAGATTCCTGAAAGGGATCCTTAAAAACCATTTAAAATCCAAATCAGGCAATGTCAAATTCACTTACACTCCTGGCCATTTGCTTTTCACCAAAGAAGTGGCCATATTAATCCGGGACAGCGTAGAGCTGGCTAGGACAAAACTCAATGAGCCAGAGCAGAATAGGACGGTTAAGAAGAAACTACGCTGGTTTGATGAGGTAGATGGAGTTGCTAACTTGCCTCAACAAACCCATAAACAGCTCTCGACAGATCACTCGGACCATGTGAATTTACTTACAGCTTTATCAAAGAACATCTCCAATAAGACCTCTGCTGTCCCTGCTGGGCCCCAATCCACTAGACAGGCCTGGGCAGATGTAGGTCCCCAAGATAGCCGTACACAGGAGCCCACCTCTCAAAGAAGAGCCCTCTGCACTGGGGGCCCACGGACTCCCCAGAGAGCGCGCTCAGCCAGAGTCGGCTCGTGTCCCGTTACCTCCCGGGCCAGGAAGGGCACTATCATCAGACCGCAATCTGCCAGGGAAGCGCAACATGTGGCCAAGACCCAGGGGAAGATTTTGGTGCCTCGACCCCCTCCAAAACCTGAAGCTGTGGAGTGTAACTTAGCTGAGGGTCCCGTGTACAGCTCAAAGGCATCGTGCAATGACGATGGTGTACAGAGCAGACCGGATCTGCAGGATCTGGCCCTTTGCAAAGACACTCCAGATAGCCAGGCAATAGTTCATCGGCCTACCCTCAGAACAGATGCTATCTGTGCTCCAGTGCCACCCTACTGTACCTTCACCCATGAGACAGGCATCTGTTCCCTTTCCCCTCCAGATGCCCTTGCAGACAATGCCAGGTGCAGGTGTGGAGAGAACGGGATATGTTTGGACCGGACTCCAACAGATGAGGAGATCTCACTGCTGTGGCATGGAGTCCGAAGTGCTCTCGCCAGTAAAGACGGTAAAGAAAATCCCAAACTCTGTATTTCTGTCCTAACACATTTGTAAAATGATTCACCTGAGTGAGTTTAAAATCCCACTACACATTGGTGTATAAAATGTTAACTCTGTAAAGCCTGACGTGAAATATTCTGAGGGTGCTTTTTTTGTAATCAATCAATTATAATAAAAGCATGATTTATATCAGGGTTTTATTATAATTTATTGATCAGAAAAATGTGTTTTTGATTGCATTTACAATTATTGAATTAAATCTTTTTTTAATGAAGGAACTTTTTTTGTGGTAGGCAAAAATAATAAACTAAACAGAATTCCAAAAATCATTTTTATAATATATATAAAAAATTGGAAAATGGTTGAAACTGTAATAATCAAGCAGGCCACATATGTCAAAAATACAAATATACATTATATACCCATTTTTGTAACACTTTATTTTAAGGACCAATTCTCACTATTAACTAGTTGCTTATTAGCATGCATAATACTACCATATTGGCTGTTTATTAGTAGGCCTACTTATTAGGCACATATATTGCCTATTTGCTTGACCATATGTTGTGATGGTCCCTTAACTCAAGTCAAAATTCCTAACCTTAATAACTACCTTACTAACTATTAATAAGCAGCAAATTAAGAGTTTATTGAAGAAAAACTCTTCATATTGAATATGTGTTCCTTAATATAAAGTGTTACCATAATTAGTTCATATGTAAAATGCATTACAATGATTATTTATATACTTCAAATACATATATTACTCTGCATACAAGCATTTTCAACAACTTTTCTATAAATAATGTATGAAATATTAAATACGCATAGATAGATTGTATACAAAAGTGTTGTGTTGATCATGTGGTAACACTTTAGTATAGGGACCAATTCTCACTATTCTCATCTAGTTGCTTATTAGCATGCCTATTATTAACATATGGGGATTATAGGATCTTATAAAACACATATTATTCTGCATGACCATATTCTACATCCTTAAACCTACCCAATACCTGAACTTAACAACTATCTTACTAACTATTAATAAGCAGCAAATTAGGAGTTTATTGAGGCAAAAGTCGTAGTCAGTGGTTTGTTAATAGCAAGAATTGGACTACAAAATAAAGTGTGACTGATCATGTTAATGGTGTAGAGGCTTTAGTAGGCATACATATGTTGTTATTGATAATATGTTGTAATTGTGTCACATTGTGCAGCATTTTCTATTACAGTGTATACTAAAAATTACTTGTTGCACCATGATTTAACAAGTTGCAACAACCTATATTTATACTAGTTACAAAAGTAATTTACTTCCCTATTTCTGTATTTTTCCATTCTGCATCTTTCGAATGTTGGGAATGATTGTTAACCTGCTGTGGAAAAAAGAAAAATTTTCAGTAGGTGTCTTTCATCTGACAAGGAACATTCCGGCCACATATTACAATACCAACCATCATGGAATCATCAGCTTCCCATGAACTTTCACTGCACCTTGCCATATAGTCAAATGAAAGTTGATTGAAAGAACTGAGCTCCCTTTGTGTATCGGCAAGTTCAGCAGCTTTGTTTTGAGATTCTTGGGGGATATTTTTCTAGAGTCTTTGGAAAAAGATTTTTTTTAGTGTTGGATCAATAGAGTCTGCACAGCATTGCACCACTTGGGATTACTACTCTGTTGAAATGGATCCATTTAATGATGGACTGTTGTTTCTCAGGGGTCAATCTTTTTTTTTTTATAACATCAGGAGACCTCTACATTTTGAGGACAGAGACCTCAAGAACAGGATAACTGACTTTCATCCATTGGGACATTTTCATTAAACTGTCTTACATTGTCTTCTTTTGTCTTTTTGTGTTTTTCTCTCTGAATTGACTTAGGTGACCCTCAAAGTTTTCTTGCTCACAATGGCCCGTTGTCTTCTTCGCCTCAAGTCTGTGCCAGTCTGTCCCATGTCACTATCAATGGTGATAGTCTGATCAGTGGTGTCAAAGGAGCCTCAAAAATGGGTGGATTTTTCTTGTCTTCCTCTAACAGTAAGAGTCTATAGTTTTATGTAACTAATGATGTCTTATAATACATTTATCTCTTAAAATACCAAAAGCCGGGACATTTGCCCTTGCTAGCACAATATAAGTGATAAAAAATGAATAAAGACATGTCAGTTGCTTCACTAGAGTTATTTAGACACTGCTTAGACACTTACACACACTGCTCTGGGTGTGGTGTTCACGGTGTGTGTGTGTGTGTGTGTGTGTTCACTGCTGTGTGTGTGCACTTTGGATGGGATAAATGCAGAGCACTTATTCCGAGTATGGGTCACCATACTTGGCCACATGTCACGTCACTTTCATATTCACGTTTCACTTTAACTTTAATGCTAGAGCTTACATGTGAGCCCATACATCAAGACATTATTTTTCAGATATTCATGGTAATTGGGTCAGTTATCTAAGGTGAAGTGGTTTGCTAATCTCTGAAATGTGCTGCTTAGATATGAATGTACTTTTTAATCAGAGTTTCTTCTGTAAACCAGTGAGAAGTCCAATAAGGAGACAGACTATGGGGAGTAATATGGTGAAGAGCCGAGTTTCAGTGGAAAACAGCAAGAACCAAACGGCAGGAACAACACAGCGAAAGCCTAGTTTTCCTTATCAGGTAAACATGCACATATTCTAAAGATACTGTCCTAGAAAGCAAAGAAAACTAAACTATTACTAGAGTTGACTTACAACTGGTTTATTTTGCATAGATGTATTTATAGCATCTAGTTCAGAGTGCTGTGGAAAAAAAGGAAAATTTTCCATAGGTGTCTTTCAGCTGACAAGAATATTTATATAATTTTGATAAATAAATACAAATGAACTTAATTAAGTTTGCTTACCACTTATCTGGTGTGTAGTTAAAATAAAAAAAAGTAATGTCATGCAAGATGATATGCTTGCAAAACTTTGTGTTCGTGTTATGTTGCTTTGGCTTTTTAACATTTTTGGAATAAGTGTTCATTAACTGTTGACTTTGGGTTTAACAGGTCACTGTGCCAAAACCTCAGTACCCAAATAAAAATGGTCATGCAGCTGACAGTGAAGGTAATTTATCATGTAAATGAATATCTGATATCCTTTTATGTAGATAAATGGGTCTCCTCTGCAGATTTTCAACAGGGCAAGAGCAAAGCATTTTTTAAATGTAAATATTTTATTCTCATGTACAACATACATTAATCATGTAAGGTGCAGCATGTTTTGTTTTTTTTAATTGTTCAACCAAGATAATTTTTATACACAAAATTATAATTTTTCCAAATATTGTCATATGTACCCCTTACCGTATTTCAGTCCATGCTATTCTTTCTTTCTTTCTTTCTTTCTTTCTTTCTTTCTTTCTTTCTACAGGATAAAGACATTTTTGAGAAAATGTTATATGGCCATACAATGACAGTTCAAAGTGAACTCCAAAAATAATCAAAAAAGACCTTAAAATATCATAAAATTAGTCCATATTACACACAATATAATTCGCAGGGAGGGCAGGAGTATCAGTGAATACTGCGAAAAATTCTGTATTGCCCAAGTTATCATATGGTTTAAGAAAAAAATTGGAATGCGTAAGACTTGTAAGATACGTAATTGTTGTTTTATTTTATTTATTTTTGTGTGTGTTTGGCACCTCCTAAAATATGAACATGAGGGAAATCGTTGATTTCATTTCCATTTTTTTGCTAATTTTTACAAACTTACACTACCATTACACTACAGTCAGTAAGAGTTTTTAGTGTTTTTGAAAGAAGTCTCTTCTATAATACTGGAAAAATATAATATTGTGAAGTACTTTAAAATGTAATTTATTGCTGTGAGGTAAGGGTAAAGGTAATTATTACGGTGGAAAAACTGGATTTTTAAAGAAATTATTTGATAATGTAAAAAAGTCTAAAGAAACAGCATTTATGGGAATAGAAAGTCTTTGTAACATACGTGTCTTACTGTCACTTCTAAGTGGGATCCATTTACTTGTTAAAAAAAAAACGATTTTGATATGGGATAGGGTGGTGTGTTTCAATCAAAAATGCGATTAGAAGCCCAAAACTGTTTAACACCCTGACTTGAAAAGGGGTCATATGATGCTGCTAAAAAGAACTTTGTTTTGTGTATTTGGTGTAATGAATGTGTTTATGCAGTTTCAGGTAAAAAAAAAAAAACATTATTTTCCACATGCTGCACATTATTGTTTCTCCTCTATGCCCCGCCTTTCTGAAACTCATCGATTTTTACAAAGCTCATCGGTCTGAAAAGCAAGGTGTGCTGTGATTGGCCAGGTGTCCAGTGCGTGGTGTGATTGGCCCGAATCCCTCAAGCGTGTGACGGAAATGTTAAGCCCCTCACCATAATGTGGTGGAGCGATGAGACAAAAACATTAAAACCCATTATAAACGAGGAATTTGTAGCATCCAGTGGGGACATCATTACTGATTATAATGACCTATACTGTCTTTATACGCATTGCATTGCATCGCGCCGCGCCGCGTAAACATAAAACCATGTCTGCATTTGTGATCGGAGAAGCGACAAACAACAAGCGCTACTCTACACTGCTCAAACCTCGTGTTTGAATCGTCAGTGGCAAATTCTTTAAATATAAAACGTACTTACAGTCTTTGAGTCAGAACAGACAGCATTGTAGTCTACTCTCCCAGGATCAGCAAACAGTCCTCCATAAAATGTGCTGCACCACATCCAATATTGGGGTGAACTGTTCTGGAACAGTGTTGTAAATACAACTTAACCACTGATTTCTAGTCGCCATTTTTGGAAAGCCAAACAAAGTAGTTTCGCTTTCGCAACGAAAAACACAGCGTCTTCACAACATGGCTGCGGCGGTGGCAGCAACAATAAAGTTACGCCTTCTTTCTTTGCATGAACATTTGGGTGGTGTTATGCAAATCTTCCCACATCGTGACATAGACATGTGGGGGCGTGTTTAAACGAGGCATTTTAGGAGGGCATGGACCAGTCTTAACTTTTATAAAGAATATCTCTTTGGGTTTGCAATTTTTGGGAGCTTATCTATTCACGAACAGCTTGTAACACTCCAAAGAGAAAGGAAAACTTGAAATCGCATCATATGACCCCTTTAAGCATCAACATTTAAGCATCAACATTTTACACTGTACAGGCCCTGCGGTGTCAGACGGTGCTCATGAAGTAGAGGACTGTGCTCCGACCCATAAGATCTGCAACGGTCCGATTGGTCCATTGAGCCAGAGAATACAGTCGCTCAGTGTCAGCGCTCTGTCACTAGAGGAGCAGAAGATCCTGCAGTCACTCGAGAGACTTAATCAACGCCTGCAATGTCAGTTTCATGTACATTTAATCCACACAGTCAAAGCTTATATGTTTATCACAGATTTGAGGCAAGGGCAGTACCTTTTAATTTTGCCCTATGTGTGCGTTTCTTCATTTAATGTTTTCAAAATACCAACAGCTGTGTCCCTGATCACTTCCACTTGATTTAACAGATGTGCAAGATACAGCTGGTGGCAACCCAGCAGTGAGGGGCATCTTTACTTTGGGTCCTGCATTTGTGAGTATTGCCCATGTGTTCAGAGGAAGTGATCTGTTCCCTTGAACTAATGTGACCTGCTCACAGCTCTGTCCCCTCTTTCTGTCTTCTCATCCTTGAAGAACCAGACCGGTGAGACTGTAGGTGTCACCGTGCGTAGGCGAGGAGCCTCTGCTGATAATCGCACCCGAACTCAACAGCGTTACTGACTACACCTCCCATGATCCACCACTCCCTCAAGCACCTTTTCTCAGCTGCACTTTGCAAGCCTTTAAACTTTACGATTATATGCTGTATTTTGCTGAGACATACTCAAATACTTTATCTGAGTGGTATTTAATTGTTTTTTAAAGGCATAGTTCACCCTAAAATTAACATTTGCAGCAAATTTACTCACCCCCTGGCCATCCAAAATGTAAATGAATTTATTTTTTTCATTTGGACAGATTTGGAGAAACTTAGCATTGCATAACTTGCTCACAAATGAATCCTCTGCAGTGAATGGGTGCCGTCAGAATGAGAGTTCAAACAGCTGATGAAAACATAACAATAATCCACAAGTAATCCACACATCTCCAGTCCATCATTTAACATCTTGTGAAGTGGACAGCAGCGTATTTGTAATTAACAAATCCATCATTAAGACATTTTAACTTCAAATATCCATTAATCCATAATATTGCTTTTCCCAGTGAAAAGTTGTCTCTTCTGAATCAGGAGAGAAATGTGCACAGATCAAGCAGTGTTTATAAGCAAAAACAGTCCTAAACAGTTCTAAACAAATCTAAAAGATTTTGATGCAAGAAGATAACAAGAGGAAGGTTTTTACGGGGAGGAAGATATTATGACTTTTGGATGGAAGCAACGGTTTGAAGTTAAAAATGTTTTATTGATGGATTTGTTTCTTACAAACAGACAGCTTTTCATTTCACAAGATGATAATAGATTGACTAGAGTGTTGTGGATTATTGTGATTTTTTTTTCAACGGTTTGGACTCTCATTCTAACGCCACCCATTCACTGCAGAGGAAAAAATTCTCTCAATTTCTCTAAATCTGTTCCAATGAAGAAACAAACTCATCTACAGCTTGAATGGCCTGAGGGTGAGTACATTTTAATTTTTGAGTGAATAATTCCTTAAACGATGTAAATGTTGTGAAATGATTAGTGCAATACACAATACCCTAATGTTTGTGTAATAAAACATTTTTTAAACATTTGAAAGAAAATTTTATTTTATGTTCATGTGTTGTTTGCCTTCTAAGTAGTTGGTATTAGTTGGTGAGGGGAAGTCGTGGCCTAATGGTTAGAGAGTCGGACTCGTAAGCTAAGGTTGTGGGTTCAAGTCTCGTACCGGCAGGGATTGTAGGTGGGGGGAGTGAATGTACAGCGCTCTCTCCCACCTTCAATACCACGACTGAGGTGACCTTGAGCAAGCACTGAACAACTGCCCAGAGGCACCAGCAAAAATGGCTGCCCACTGCTCCGGGTGTGTGTTCACTGCTGTGTGTGTGCACTTTGGATGGATTAAATGCAGAGCACTAATTCCAAGTATGGATCGCCATACTTGGCCACATGTCCTTTCACTTTCATTTATTTTTTTACCTTAAGATTCTAAATATATTTTCATAAGAATTGTATGTATACATATTGGTATTTTTATTCTAAACAATCTTGACTCTTGGAGAAAAATAAATTAATTTGAGGGGAAAAAAAGTTTTGTTTCGTTTTGTTTTCTTAGTGCCAAGACAGGATAAAGGGCTTTTTGTGTAACTTGACCTCAGTCAAGTGTCGGTTAAGCATAAAATAGATACGGATTTACATTGTATGTGTGGCATAATCATGACAGGTTTTTCTGGGTGTGTATTTTACGTTTGTATGTGTGTGCCTGTGACCTGTGTGAGTGATGTTTTGTGTTTGTGTGTGTGTGTGTAATCAGTGTATACATGCATGGGAAAGCTTATCTAGGTGTGTGACAGTGACGTTTGAGTGACTATTAATTACTCCAGTGCATTAGAGACTCACCACACAGGCTTTGCAGGATAACGAAGTCAAACTCCTGATGCTCTTGTGCCATTACCACCCTATAACTGTCATCATGTCATGTAACCCCTCTGTACAAAGCTCTCATTCTTTTTACAAAACGTACTATTCTGAGCATTTAATTGCTACATCAAGGAAGGCTATATTTTCAGTTTGCTACAAGTTTGCTTTTTTGATTATTATTGCAGAATCTTACATATATTTTTTGGTTTTGTTGTATTACCTTTATATAAAACATGTTTTAAATGTATTTGTAATAAGTCTCCTGTGCTCACAGTGAAAATGATCAAAAGTACAGTAAAAGTAGCATTTCTATATTCCTATTGTATTTACTTCTAATTTTCATATTTTTTTTTATCTATTTTGTAAATCGTTTCTATTGTATATTTACTTCACCCATGTTCTTTCTTTCTCGTTCTTATAATTTTATTTTCTATCTTTTATTATTGATCATTTTTATTTATTCCTGTGATCGAAAAGCTGAATTTTCTCAAGTCTTCAGTGCCACATGATCCCTCAGAAATCATTCTAATATGCTGATTTGCTGCTCAAAAAATATTTCTTATGAATGTTAAAAACATTCGTGCTGCTTTGTGGAAACCATGATGCAGTTTTCTTAGGAGTCTGTGATGAGTAGAATAGAAAAAGAACAGCATTTATTTCAAATTTAAAAAAAAAAACAAAAAACACGTCAGTTACATCATAACGTCTACTTTCACTTTTGACATATTTGATTTACTTGCAAACAGAATACAATAGTGCCAACAGACTAGTAAGATGATGTCTTTCAAAAATCAAAAACCCCGTTGTAGTAGGGTGTGTCATGGTGTGCCTATGGTGAGGAGCGAGGAACGAGGAGAAGCAGGATAACAGTCTTTATTGACATCACGGGGATCGACGTTCATTCACAATACCGGACGAGGAAGAATGGAAACACACACGGCTTAAATAGTAAGAGAGCTCATGGGACACGTCTACAATAGAACTAAAAGGGGAACACCTGGAAACACAATCAGGACAGGAACAGGAAGACCCAATAAGGACATAAACATAACCTGGAGCACGTGGGGGAGCAAAACACACACAAAACACGGAACAGAGTCAGACCAGTGTGGATATGTTTTTGTGTTTTGGTTTTTTGTAACGGCCACTACTGTGCTTAAATGAAACATAAAAATAAATCCTCTCTAAACCAATGCAATTATTTATTGTACTTCATTGAAAGTACAATAAATTGAAAACGAGAACATAGTCATGTGAAGATAATGAAATACATGGTTCTATGTTCTCACACAAACAGCATTTGCACTTAAAAACGTTTGATATGAGTGGGAACATTTTTTTGTATATAAAGTGGAAACATAAAATCCGTCAGCAAAGGAAACCCTCCCCTGTCAAGTGGAAAGACCAATTTAGGTGAGAAACTGCCTTTTAGACAGTACAGTACAGACACACAATGAGTCGAAAACCTGTTCAGCAAGTATGTTCTTGCAATACATTTCAATTTGTCACATTTCAATCTCTGCCAAATTCTTCAAAGGTGCAGGGACCTGATCCACCCGCTGCAACAAGCCAAGGCAAGCTGACCGGAGAAGAGACACTGCACCCTTCCCAGAAAGACCTGACAGAATGAACGCCAGCAAATCTTAAACCACAAAGAGCATGAAGTTATCAGGGTGTTTTTCTTTCTCTTTTGCATGAGCGGTTAAGTAAGCATTGGTAGGCCTATGTAAGCCTGCTATCCAAGTTAATAACTGAATTGGAAAATTGACTGTGATGTATGATTGAATGTATGATTTTTATATAAGTTTACTATTCTATTTGGATTATACATTCCTCAATGTTCTAGTTTTAATATTTTGTAGAGTCACCTTTTCCATCGATAGCAGGTTCAGGTTCAGGTCTTTTACAATAACTTTGCAGGCAGATCAGATTAGTAGTGTTTGTTCACCAGAATATTCAGGTCAACGTGACTAAGCAAAGACATGAACATATTTTAGGTAATTTACTACCAAGCTTCAGTTTTTGCTGACAGAAAGAGATTGTCTTGCGGTATTTCCTCGTATTTTGCACCATCCATTCCTACCTGAACATTTGATTGTTTACTCCTTGTTGAACTTTCATCAAAGCGATCATCATTCATTAATTGACGGCCAACCGTTTTAACGGTTTTTGTTTTTTGTTTTTTGGGTGGCTCCATGAAGCTTCCACTTCCTGAAGCTACGCTCAAACCCTAAGACATTGTTTTGTAACCTTTTCAAGTTAGGTCACCTTTATACAATACAGATTGTCTCCATGCCGCTTCACAATAATAAACAGGAAATAAACAGAAATCAATGATGCAAACTTAAGCAAATACAAGACACATTCAAATTCGGCTGTGAAGCAGTTCTAACAAGTATGGATGTGGCAAAATTCATCCAATTTAAAACAATGATGATTAAGCAATAAAGCAGTTCTATAGATGACAATAGTGTCATCATTCAGATCAATTAGGTTAAAGTTTTGTTTTCACCCGATAGTGTCAGTGCCGTAAAACCAATAGGCTAATATTACAGAATAAGTAAAAAACGCTTTAATGATGGATGTGTTTCTTACAAACATGCAGCGTTTTACTTAAATAAGACGTTAACTGATGAACTGGAGTCATTTGGATTACTTATGGATTATTGTGATATTTTTATCAGCTGTTTGGACTCTCATTCTGACGGCACCCATTCACTGCAGAGTATTCATTGGTGAGCAAGTGACGTAATGCTAAATTGCTCCATATCTGTTCCGATTAAACATATTAATTTAAATCTTGGATGGGTGAGTAAATTTTCATTCCATTTTTTGGGTGGTAAAGGAGTGTCAGAGAGAACATATTATGTTATTTTATTATTAAGACAATATATTTTTAAATAATGGCCAAAATGAATTCAAATTAATCAAGATGATAAAAAAAAATATTACAATAAAATGTCTATTAGAGCATCTCATCTGTCATTGACCTATAGAGGGCGCACAAACGCTCCCATTTCCATTCAGATGAGGATTATGGAAGCATTTCCACTGCTATCTTCATTATCACGTGGATTATTAACAAAACAAATAAGCTGTCTCATCTTAAAAGATGAAAGATAGGGAATTACCCCATTTATGACAGGAGATCTAAAAGACGGGAGGAGAATTTTAAAAAACATTTACATTACATTTTCAATATTTTTTTATGTAGGACCTACTGTTTTACAATCCTAAACCACTGACACATAATTTTGTTCAATAACACTTCCGTTTCTTGTGTAGGCTAATACTGATCTCAACAATTGTCGCAGGCTCAAAGATAATTGTCACAGGCTCAAAGATGTTGGGACATGTTGACTAAATGATGGAGTTACCCTCAGGACAGCTAAGTGGGTGGTCTCCCCCAGGGCTGGGCAGGGTAACCCCCAGAACAAACCTTTAAATACTGCCTCAGTCATTTCAGGATATTTACCACTCTTTAATGATCTTACACACACACAAACACACACACACAAACAGGACAATCAAATTAAAGAATATTTTCAGAGACAGCAACTTACTTGGAGTATCATGTCAAGTCACGATACTGTTGCAAACCTTCAAATACTGTGGTAAAATAAAAGAGACTGAATGATTTTGTGCTGAAAACTTGATCAGAATTTCCCATTGTGGAGGAAACCAGGGAGAATTTTGTTTAAACATCGGTAACTCAGTGGATTTTTGCTCAATGCCTATGCCAAACAATTTGATATAATATCTCCATATCTGTCTGCCACAAAATACAGCTGATTAAAATCTATTTATCACTACACTGTGTAAATTAATGTCAACTGCAAAAACAACCTACCCCTTTACACTACTGTAACTTGTTTGACATTTTGAAATCGATGCTTGAGCTATGGTAATCAAATTTAATTGTACAAAAATAATTGTAGCTGGGCCTATATATCGTCATCCAACACCACTCTCGTTTCACTTTCAAAATGGCAAAAAATGAGTCTTCAAAAGGTCACATTAGGAGGGTAATGGTCCAGTAATGATTTCACACCATTCACAAATGATGGAGTTACAGCTAACAGCAGCCTGGTCTCCCCTGCATTCACTTCATGATCACTAGAGTTTAATACGGAGATAATTCAGAGCAGAATAAATGACAAGGCATTGACAAAAAACACACACATACTGTGGTTAATTATATATAGAGACAGTTCGTGTTAGGGCTGGATATTGGTTGGCTGGTTAAAAGGGAAAAGTACAAAGTAACTTTTTTGAATCCATTCATCATGCCCTTACAGTTCCCACAGGGGATTAAAGGGGGTTCATAATCAGTCCCTCAATGTTAAATGTATGGGAAAAGAGCTGGGCTCAGTCTTGACAAAATGATTTCTCAATGGCCCGGGAAGGCTCATTTACATAACAATTATGGGAACTGCATGGAACTACTTTTCTGCAGCTCTCTACATAATGAAAGACAATTTATTTCTTTATTCATAAAGAAGCGAGTGCTTGAACTTCACTGGTGTATTTGTATAATGAGATTCATTCCGTGCTGAGTGACACTGCATGGCATAAATATGAATGAAAAATTGTGACACACTCACACAGATCAGCTTTGAATGACCACAATTTGTACAAAATAAATAAAACGCTCTGTCGTGAACTCATGATGATTGTTTTATTATCATAAACCTATTGGATGATACAGATTAAAAGTAAATAGCCTATGCCAGGGGTGGCGAACTCCGGTCCCTAATTAAAACTCACCTGCCTGTAGCTTCCTAGTAACCGTTCAGACCTTGATTAGCTTGTTCAGGTGTGTTTGATTAGGGTTGAAGCAAAACTCTGCAGGGCTGCGGCTCTCCAGGACCGACGTTCGCCACCCCTGGCCTATGCATACAAATGTATTAGCTTGAAATAAAATTATAATATAGATATATACGACCCTAATAGATATTTAAACACTTTATTAATCCTTCTTAAAACACTAATGCCTGACATGTAAATAATTATGGGCTCTATACATGGGCCCCCGCACAGAAGAAAATCTTGTAGCTTTAAAGGCTCTTGCTTAAGCCCCGCCCCTCTGAGTCAGCGGTCACATGACTCATGAAGTTTGATGTCCTGCCCAAACTTTCAGAAGTTGAGAGAAGAAAAAAAAAAGGTAGTTAGGTTAGTGAGAGGGCTGTGATTTTCAATGTCTGCGTTAGAGGAGCCGTAAACTTGTGGGAAAGTCACACGGACAGCGCTTTTAAAGAGTTCAGATACTTCAGAAGAAGTTTAAACGACAAAGTTGAGTAGATATGCGCGTTTCCACATTTATTGGGGTGTTCTCGGGAAGCAGAAAAACACAGTTTTGCCTACTTTTTTCGCAAGGCTTGGATAATTAATAAAGCGGACGGACAGAAAACAGCTTTGAGCTGTTTGGATTTAATCTTTTGGCATTTTATGGTTGCAGCCAATTTTCCTGTCTCCAACAATTCAGTCGGATAGAAAGAAGAGCTACGTTTTATCTGGAGTCATGGATCCGAGCCAGCACAACCCTCCTGCCGGCCATCAGATCGTCCATGTTCGGGGAGACTCCGAGACCGATCTGGAGGCTCTTTTTAACGCTGTGATGAACCCGAAAAACACCATCACCCCTCCCTCCGTGCCGATGAGGATGAGAAAGCTGCCAGACTCATTCTTCAAGCCGCCAGAGCCAAAGTCCCACTCCAGACAAGTAAGAGACCACCCCCACAGAAACCACAAACTATTTCCACAAAATGTTCCTGTGCCTGACACTGCAACTGGCTCGAGGGGCCACGACTTTTCAGCCTTTCCAGTCTCTGCTGATTATAACGTTGAGTGTGTAACTCTGGCGATGTAGATTGTTATTGCAAAAGAACAGTAAGCACTGCGTTAGGGGGGGGGGGGGGGGGGATCAAAAGTGATAAGGTAATAAACAATAAAGCGCATAAGCGGACGTATTTCCTCATATGACAGCAGAGTATAAAGTAAAATTATAATAATGACATGTCAAACATAATTTATAACAAACAGAAATTCTATTAAAAATGAATAGAATAGTCGTAACACAAATAGTCCTCAGAAATGTATCATTCTTAAACTCCTATGCAAGCTATACCTACAGGAAAAATAGCTATACCACAGGAAAAATAGCTGAACTGAAAGTTACCGTTCGGAAAGTAGCTAGTTATACTGCAGCAAATAAGCAAACAAACAAACAAAAAGTTTGATCTGCAGAATAAAAGCGTTGCCTCTCTCTTATATTCACTCCTAGAACTAGTTGAAGTTGAAAAAGGGGTACCACCAGTACTAGGGTAAAGTGATGGCAGTATACATGGTACTTTGTCATATCATTCTGTACTCTTTGTATTTTGATACTTAGTGGGTTCAAATGTCTTGACCGACAGTACAAAGTCATTCCCTAGCTGGATGCACTATCACAAGATACGATTTATTTCCAGGTTTTATTTCAGCTTATGATAGGTAAACATTACACTTCATCCAGCGTTTTTTTTGTTTTGTTCTGTGTTATATAAAATATTTTGTTACTGTTTTATGGAGTGAAACCTCTCTAAACGATTCAGTTCATGAGTGAGCTATTGGAGTGATTCAGACTGAATCGCGAAATGATTCAGACTATTTGCAAACCCGTTTGCTTTATACAGTTAATTCAAAAGAACCGACTCAAAAGAGTGATTCTTTAGCGACGGGGAGCAGCGCTATATTCTAAACAGCCGAAAGAAAACACAGACCACACGACTTCATTCCTGAAATATGCTTTTCAGTGTTTTGTTCATTGCAGCGGACTTTCACTTTTAATGCTTTATCTTTCATTTTATATAAGAATGGCGATAAACGGTGTATAAACAATATGAGGTTTATAGTGTTTCCAGCACTTGTTCCACGAGTGAATATACTTAAAATAGGTCATATTTTAAAGCTTAATTAAAAAGAAAGAAAAGAAAAGAAAAAAAGTTGTCAGCAAAAGTAATCAAGTTTTCTCGGGTTTGGAATCACATGTTGCGCATGCGCACATCTTAAATTCTGCTGAAAAGTTGCCCAGGATCGACAGCCTGTTTCCTACTTAGCTCCTCCTAAAGTCTGCAGCCTAGGCCACATCCGTTTCTGAACTTTTTGTTATTGTAAAAGGAGCTGATAAAACTAATGAAAGCAACACTCGGTTATGATTCAAAGGGACAACAGTGCCCATGTGTAAATTTAATCGTTTGTGATTTACGTTTCCATGTATGGTGTTTTATTCATGTTGGAAATACGTTGTTATTATCCTATTATCCTTTGACTTTCCCTGTATTAACTGGAAAAGAAATGACTAATTTCCCATACTTCGATAACCCTCCAAAGTTCACATAGTTTAAAAATGATTTTTATTATATTTATTTAAATAGCTTAGTTAAAATGCAAAATTTCTTAATATTTCTTATTCTGGATTTAAAAAAAAACATTTTTACATGTGGAGGACTTCAGACTTATGGCATCAGGAAAACAGATTGGTTCCATATGAGAGGAAAGAAAACAAAAAGCCTAAGAAACAATGCTTTAACAATTACATTGTAAGATTAATCATGATTAATGAATGTGTCCATGCATTGTAACCCTACTTTCTGTCATCATTTCAGCAGAATTACAAGAGGAAAACTTAAAGGCACAATATGTAAGATTTTTTTATTAAAATATCCAAAAACCACTTGAACAGTGTTATATAATTTGTTGACTTGTGTACTTACATTATCCCAAATGTTTCGAAGAATGTTTAAATCCGGAGAAAAAAGCTATTTTAACTAGTGACACGGACCGTGTCCATAGTGTCATTGTGTCGACTGCCAATGACGTCATAACCCCTCGATTTCGGAAAACATGGAAACACCAAAGACGCTTTAATATATTCTGTGTTTTAATAGACCGGTGACGACCGCACAGAGTAGCATTATAACAGAACTTTCAAATGCATCTAGTATGATAAAACAGCGCTGCTTTTTTTCCCCCACATACGGCGGGTGGAACACACCAACTCACATATTGGGCCCACATCCACAAGTGACAAACAACACCTACCCTCCGGAAGGAGCGGAAGCGGTCGACTGTGGCATAATAAAAGCTCCGCTGCTTTCGAGACGTGTGTCACACTCGTTCAGCGCCTCGTTTCGCTTCGACGGCTTTCAGCCTCACCCTGCTTCATTCTACTATGTTAATAAATCATTAGCTCATCCATGAACATGATTTCTGCTCGAGTCCCGTCGGATTGCATCGGCTGTGGGGATGAAGACCACAACTCCCATGATTCCACACTCAGTCACGGTGTCATCAAACTACGCCTTTGCCTCTGTTTATTTTGAATACACGCCCTCTAGCGGCGAAAATTACATTTTGTGCCTTTAATACAACTATTTAGTATATGACCTTCAGAATAGGGCATCTTTGAGTTACATAGGTTGAGAATCACATGTGTGCGTGCTTGTTCTTTGTGTGTATATATATATACGTGACATCATCCGTGTTTTGAATTATTAAGGTTTAGACATAAGTCTCTTTGCTATTTAAGAGACTTATTGTTTGTTTGTAGCCTTTTTGCTTTAAATCTAATCCTAATCTAAATGTCTTCTTTATGCTAAGATAATCCTCTATCCCTGTACAGGCCAGCACGGATGCAGGTACTGCTGGTACTCTCACGCCCCAGCACGTCAGGGCACACTCCTCACCCGCCTCCCTGCAGCTGGGTGCAGTTTCTCCTGGCACACTGAGCAGCATGGTTCCAGCAAACGCCCCACCTCAGCACCTCCGCCAGTCTTCTTACGAAATACCTGATGATGTGCCGCTGCCCCCAGGCTGGGAGATGGCCAAGCTAACCTCCTCATCCGCGCTGCTCTTGGTCCCCGCCTCGTCCTCAGGTATCTGCCAGAGATACTTCCTAAAGTGAGTTGTTAACGTTGTCATGCTTGATATGACATTTATGTCAACATGGTTTTGTGCTGTTTGATGTGTTTTAAATTGATAAGGCGTTGTTGACCTTCAGATTGGGGTCAAGTTTGCAGTGCTCCCAGTCATTTTAAAGATGGAAGACTTTCTACGTGTAGAGATTTACAACAAAGGTGAATTTTAGTGGACAAAAAGTCTTGCAATGCTGCTTTGAGGTTTTGATGTATCGAATACTGTTTCCGAATCCAAGTATCATTTGAGAATACTATTTCAACAGCCTTTTATGAGCACAGTTTATTAATATCACATATTTAAGCCAAGCTTTGTAGAAACTCACATTGTACTCCACAGTCTTCTGGCTCATACCATTCATAAAAAAAAGAATCGCTGTCACTAACTGAAATGCCTTTAAAGATAGTTTAGAATCATGATTTTTCAACAGTATTACAAGACACTGTGAGTGTATATTAGCACCATTTGTTGTTTGCGTTTGGGATCTCATAGAGTTTTTGGACCCAAAAACTTGCAAGCTGAGAGTTACATTAGGAAAATGACTTTGGTTTTTATTTTAAATGTGCAGATGAAAGCTAATTTTTAAAGGGGTCATATTATGCTCTTTTACAAAGTCAACCCTCTACATTGCGAGTAAATCACTCGCATATGCGACTAAATCTTCACTCTGGGTGACTAAATGATGTCTAATATTAGCCAATGGCTAATCAATTCTCAGATTTTACTCGCCAGTGTGTGAGTTGGAGGCTGAGTATATGATAAGCACAGATATATTTTCACTCACAGAACACTCTGACTGAGCGCTTCAGAGTTTCACTCTCCGTCAAGTGATCTGTGATATTTTTCAGTTCATTTTAATGGATGCGCAGTGCACCTGTGTTTGTGTGTTTTGGCGTAACGTAAACTCTAGTGTGAAGGCGCACGACTCCCGTCGCTTTCTCTCACACGCGCAAAGATCGAGAGCGAGCGAGAGTCTTACATAACAGGCAGCAGTGATGCGCTACATGTAAACAAGTTCTTTGGAATTCTTCACTTTTACGCACTGCCTGGGTTTTCCTGTAGTAGGCGGACTTATGCGCAAACGACAATCTCATTGGCTGGCGCTCACCTATTTATAGTCCCTGTTTTTGAATTAATTCAAATCCTTTCGAGCAACGCACCCAACTTGATTAATTTCCAATGACTCCATTATCTCATTAATCCTAGTTGCGTTTTTATATTATTCTTATATAATAGAATTCGTATAAATAATATAATTAAATAGCTTATCAGTCTTATTATTATTTTTTTTTTTTTTTTTTACTGGAACACTGCATGACCAAAAATAGCAACCACCTCAAGTCCTAAGTTCATGGTTTAACAAGTTTGAATTCTAATTACTCCATTTTATTATCATATATAAGCTTGACTGATTGACTGACTGATGTTAAGAGTGTACTTTCAGATGTTTAAAAAGCTGTACCATTTTACAAAAATTATATGTTTGTAAAATGGCATAACTTTATATATATATATTAGTATTTCAGTCTGGCGAGTAAACAAAAAAATGTACTAGCCAATGGCGATTCAATTGCCAAGGTGTCCATAGAGGGTTGAAAGTCTTGATTTTGTTTTGGGGGGTGTACTAGAAGAGGCTCTCATTCTAGGTTGTTCGAAAAATACATTATTTTTTACTTATTTTACATTATTACAGCACCTCTCTCCCCAATCTGGCATGAACAGCTGAATAGTTCCTGTATCAATTGAAGGCCCGCCTTCTGAAATACGAAAGTGCTGTGATTGGTTAGCTGGGCCAGTGTGTGTTGTGATTGGCAGCACTTGGCGCCTGGTCGGGAAATGTCATGCTCCTTACCATAGCCGCCTGCAAGCTTCAGTGTAAATATTGCTCAAAATCAAATAAATTTGAGTGCGATTTAAACCCGGATAATTGTAACCACTCTAAGTTCGTCTGTCTTGGGAAAGCTAGCGTGTCTCTGACATAGTGATAACACTCGTTGCCTTCTCTAGTGCAGCTCAACCAGGTCTCGTCCTATTCGTCAGTATTTGTGAGATCACAAATACCGGAAAATATGCGTTGTAGTCCAAACAAGTCGTTCGTTGTAGTTTGTGAAAAGTGATTTCTGTTAAATAAAATATCTCCTTTTGAGGTGCACTTTGAACTTTAACTTTGCAGATCTTTTTTATGCTCAAACAGTGAAAAGTTGAAAAAGTGAAAAAGCATAATAGGACCCCTTTAATCAAAACTCCCAATAAGGAGTCTTTTTTTCCAGCTGGTTTATATATCTTAGTCTTTGCTAGTGTGTTAGCCTGTGTGCCAAGGTTTCCTTCTCTGTCTGTGTGTGTGTGTGTGTGGGTACTTAGTGCTTCTGCGGATTGGGTTTCAGAGGGGAACAAAGGCCCAGTGTAGCAGCGTAGAACGAGTGGAGGACGGGCCGGCCTGGTAAACTCATCTGCCTGGCCACAGAAGCCTGTCCACAGGACACAGGCTGCAGACAGGAGTTAAAAAGGCATATTTAAGGAGTACATTGTGTCTTTTTGATAAGTCCTATTCAAGTTGTCGCTATTTATTTAATAGCTGCTATATTAGGACTGAATTTTTGAATGCAAAGTTTCTGGGATGTCTGGAACTGTGACCCTCTGACCAATCGCTTCTAGACAAACATGATTAGCCTCCAATTTACTATGATAAAACGAAGAGCTTTTAAAAACAGATGTTTAGAAGAGGAACATCTGGAGAACATCTGCTTCATTTGGACCAGATCTCCAGGACTTGTGCAAAAGGGGTTTGAGGGACAGGAAGGGGGAAACGCCATATGTGTAGACGACTCACAAGACCAAGGCTAATGTTTTGGAAATGTCGCAACTGCTAGTGCATCCAACAATGAGGACGCCTAATCCTTAAGACTCTGTTCCAAATTTAGTCTGGTAGTTCTCGTTCTTCTTCAATGGAAAAAATGAAGGAAGTGTTAAGTAAACATTGAGACTGCTACCTTTTCGAGTGGTCTGTGTGTGGGCACCGTTTGATTTTCAACCCATCTCTGTCACTGCTGAAATGCACAAATGAACGTCTCCTCTTGTCTGTACAACCCCCCTCCTTTTTAACTTCTCTTTGTTTGGGGTTTTAGAGAAATGCAGGCTCATTTTATTCAATGTCTTATTGTTGTTGACCCTCGCTTTGTTTGTGGATATCTTTCCCACAGGAAGTTGAAATGGTTTGTCAACAATTCCTCATTTTTGTAGTGAGCATACCCCATATCAAATTCAAGGAGCTGAAAGAAGAGTCAGATGTCTTTAAGCATCTTGTGGGTTGTTTCTAAGACAGTGTGTCAACTTAAAAATAGTGTCTCAAGACCCATGTGTTTTGCTCTATTGCTTTGTACATCATATGGCCGACGGCGAGCGACGGTCGGGCTAGTTTGTTTGGTGTGTTCCACTCGTCGGCTCTCGTCGGGCTCACTTCGAATCAGTTTCATGTTGAATCGGCGTCAGGACCATCGGCGCGAGTGAGAACTCTGATTGGATGTTCAATTTAGCAAACGATCGTGCCTCTAGAGTAAGCGAAAGTGTGGAAAACAAGCCCTTAAATAAGTGGTACAGACAGATTGCTGTTTCAAGTTACGTGTCTTTACAATCATGTCTACTACGCAAATTTTATTCATTAACAACATGACCATTACAATTGATACAGTTATCAACGTACTGATATTCAAATGGTAGCAAGCTCTCTGCTTTGTTCACGTTTCGTAATGTCTGGCGGTTACCTCGTATATCTTTGTACCGGTTTCTCCTTTTGAATGACAATATTTAGCCTACTATTGATGGCTGCTGATATACAGTGGGTACGGAAAGTATTCAGACCCCCTTAAATTTTTCACTCTTTGTTATATTGCAGCCATTTGCTAAAATCATTTAAGTTACTTTTTTTTCCTCATTAATTTACACACAGCACCCCATATTGACAAAAAACACAGAATTGTTTTGACATTTTTGCCAATTTATTAAAAAAGAAAAACTGAAAACTGAAATATCACATGGTCCTAATTTTTCAGACCCTTTGCTGTGGACACTCATGTATTTAACTCAGTGCTTTCCATTTCTTCTGATCATCCTTGAGATGGTTCTACACCTTTCATTTGAGTCCAGCTGTGTTTGATATACTGATTGGACTTGATTAGTAAAGCCACACACCTGTCTATATAAGACCTTAAAGCTCACAGTGCATGTCAGAGCAAATGATAATCATGAGGTCAAAGGAACTGCCTGATGAGCTCAGAGACATAATTGTGGCAAGGCACAGATCTGGCCCAGGTTACAAAAAAATTTCTGCTGCACTTAAGGTTCCTAATAGCACAGTGGCCTCCATAATCCTTAAATGGAGGACGTTTGGGACGACCAGAACCCTTCTTAGAGCTGGCCGTCTGGCCAAACTGATCTATCGGGGGAGAAGAGCCTTGGTGATAGAGGTAAAGAAGAACCCAAAGATCACTGTGGCTGAGCTCCTGAGATGCAGTCGGGAGATGGGAGAAATTTGTAGAAAGTCAACCATCACTGCAGGCCCTCCACCAGTCGGGGCTTTATGCAGAGTGGCCCGACGGAAGCCTCTCCCTAGTGCAAGACACATGAAAGCCCGCATGGGGTTGTGAGATGGTGAGAAATAAGATTCTCTGGTCTGCTGAGAACTTTTTGGCCTTAATTCTAAGAGGTATGTTTGGAGAAAACCAGGCACTGCTCATCACCTGTACAATACATTCCCAACAATGAAGCATGGTGGTGGTAGCATCTTGCTGTGGGGGTGTTTTTCAGCTGCATGGACAGGACGACTGGTTGCAATCGAGGGAAGATGAATGCGGTCAAGGACAGGGATATCCTGGACGAAAACCTTCTCCATAGTGCTCAGGACCTCAGACTGGGCCGAAAGGTTTACCTTCCAACAAGACAATGACCCTAAGCACACACCTAAAATAACGAAGGAGTGGCTTCACAAAAACTCTGTGACTTTTCTTGAATGGCCCAGCCAGAGCCCTAACTTAAACCCAACTGAGCATCTCTGGAGAGACCTAAAAATGGCTTGTCCACCAACGTTTACCATCCAACCTGAGAGAACTGGAGAGGATTTGCAAGGAGGAATGGCAGAGGATCCCAAATCCAGGTGTGAAAAACTTGTTGAATCTTTCCCAAAAAGACTCATGGCTGTATTAGATCAAAAGGGTGCTTCTACTAAATACTGAGCAAAGGGTCTGAATACTTAGGACGATGTGATATTTCAGTTTTTCTTTTTTAATAAATCTGCAAAATGTCAACAATTCTGTGTTTTTCTGTCATATGGGGTGCTGTGTGTACATTAATGAAAAAAAAAAATTTAAAACCTAGACATTATTATAGCAAATGGCTGCAATATCACAAAGAGTGAAAACTTTAAGGGGGTCTAAATACTTTCCGTACACACTGTATACAGTTATTTCCTCTCACAGCCTGCAGCAGAACCACGTGTTATTTGGTGGTCGTCGGCTGTAGTCTATGCGGTGTGTTCGAGCGCAGCTTTTTGGTCCGACGCTGCTCTGGTGTCGGCTTGGTGTGTCCCCGGCCTTTATGTACACTCCTAAGAACGTGCCTGATTCAGGGCCAGTGAATCTGAAACATATTTTTGAAAGTTAGTAGGGCTGACAAAAAAAATTTGAATTTCGAATATTTGTCGATATTATTAAAAAAATGTGTAATTGATTGCATTTGAATGCTTTTGTTAACCTATCCAGTTGAACCCACTAGATGCAGCGCTGCTACGTTGTTCATTCAAAATATTGCGGAAAACGAGAGCATCAGTGTGGAGAAGATGTTGTTTACGTCAAAACTGAAACCAAGCCGTTCACACAGAACGCATATTTATCACATTTTCTAGAGGGACATCTATCAGTGTTGTGCACTAGCGTCTCGCACAAGAGCGCGGCATGTTTAGAAAGCCATGTAAAATGAATGCAAGTTCAACTTTTAAAAAACATGTCTAAAGACTTTGTGGTGGTTTTTCCTCATCGCACTGTGGTGGTTTTTCCCCATCCCACTGTATCTCATATTTTTAAATGAAGAAAGTAGTCTTTGTGATTGGTTTTCGTCCTTTGTATTAAACTATACATGCATACATACATGATGCTGTTTTTTTTCTAATTGTTTAAGCAACTTTATTAATTATATATGGTTTATAAACATTATTTTAAACATTATGCACTTTTTTTCAAAGATAGTCGTGTTATTTTATTACGCTTTGAAGAAACGTGCATCATATTTTGCCTCAGGAGAGACAGCTTGATATCCATTGTTATTCTGGTCTAGTATAGATTAAAGGGATAGTTCACCCAAAAATGAAACTTCTGTCATCATTTGCTCACCCTCCACTTGTTCCAAACCTGTGTGAGTTTATTTATTTTGTTAAACACATAAGAAGATATTTTGAAGAATGTCGGTAATCAAACAGTTGATGGTAGCCATTGACTTCCATAGTATAGAAAAAATACTATGGAAGTCAGTTTAATAATTTACCAGATGCATAAAATGTCGAATAATTCCGATTCCTTGCAACTCCCATTGCACATTAAAAGTGTCATTTGAATCTAGAAACACTGAAGGCTTCAGGAAGCTTGTCCTGAAAAACAAACACACTCCTATTTATAATCAGGTCCTCTTCAGATGAGGGGTGGTGAGAGGGCTGTGAGCCAACCTGTTTGAAACTATAACAAGCTCACATTGCTTTCAGGTGACCACTACTGTGCTGCATGTACACGACCCTCATACAAGTAAGTTGTTTTCTCCTAAGACCAGAGATTTCATTAGAGAGCATATCTGTTACCATTCATTTTGGTTGCAGATAAGCAGACGGAGGTTTGCGAAGTATCCCGATGGCTCTCGCATTTGGCCACATGTGAGTCGCACAGCTAAGGGAAGTCTGACAAGCAGCCTGGTTTCCGTTTCGGCATGAAAGAAAGCGCAGTTTGTGAATCCACTCAGTAGAGATAAAGTAGAGAGTGAGGGAGCATGAGCGTGTTTTCTTTATTTTCCAGCGGGGGGGGGGGGGGGGGGGGGGGGGGGGGGAGTGACACTCATGTGACCAGGTCAGATATAGAAAACAAACAAGACTCTGAACACGCAGTGAAAGATCTATTAAAACTAGTTAGATTTAGGCTTTGAATGGTTACACTGTAACCTTTTTGTCCTATATTTAGTTCAGCCTTTGCTCAGGCCTCAGTGGTGTCCCGTGACACTTTGATAGTGGGAAGAAAATGACAGGAAACTAGGCTTGCCGCGATAGACGGTGCTGACGGTGATACCGTTGTTAAGCCGCAACACCGGTTATATCACTTGCCCACCGCGTCACCGTCCCCCACCTTCGTTTTTATTTTTTATAGTAATAAAAATCATTTAGTTCAGTAAAAGAACAGACACTACAATTAAAAACTGAACGCGGCTGCTCGATGCAGCGTGCCGAACGAGCCACATCACAGATCAGATTTAATTTATCCAGTGAGGAGAGTGAGTCGAGCTGACTGACAAGAAGAGTGGTGAGACAGACAAGACGATTGCAGTTAGTTTCGAAACGAAATGCAAAAGCACCTGTTTGGCAGTATTTTGGATTTTGAGAAGCCTGTTGACTTTTGCTGTTTATCTAAGGTGATTTTGTACGTTTTTTTAAACATTCGTTTCTTATTTAAAGGGGTCATATGATGCGATTTAAATTTTTCCTTTCTCTTTGGAGTGTTACAAGCTCTAGGTGCATAAAGAAGATCTGTAAAGTTGCAAAGACTAAAGTCTCAAATCCAAAGAGATATTCTTTATTTACTTAGATTTTCTACCTAAAATGGCTTGTTCTAACACTCCCCCACATGTCTACGTCACGATGTGTGAAGATTTGCATAACGCCGCCCAAATTTTCACGCAAAGAAAGAAGGCGTAACTTTTTTATTCTCGCTGTAGTATTGTTGCTGCCGCCTCCGTCATGTCGTGAAGACGCTGTGTTTTGTTTTGAAAGCGAAACTGCTTTGTTTGGCCTTCCAAAAGAGGACAATATCCGCTTCGTCATGCCTGGAGCTGATCCGTGCTGGTCGCTGAGGAAATACATCAACTTTGCGCTGTGGATCGCCGGATCGGCTTTCACCGTGGATGAAGCGGAGTCCAGCCCGGGGTTGTCATATGTGGTTGCCACAAGCCCGCCCGCCGCCGCTCACTCAAGCCAGCCTCCACTCACTCTAGGCCTCCGGCCTCCGCTCACTCAAGGCCGCAGTGTGTTACGCTGTGTTTCGTTGTGAAAGCGAAAATACTTTGTTTAGTCTTCCAAAAGAGGGCACGACTGGAAATCAGTGGTTAAGTTGTTTTTACAACTCTGTTCCAGAACACTTCAACTCAAATTTTCAGATGTGTGCAGCGCATTTTATGTAGGACTGTTTACTGATCCTGGGAGAGTAGACTACAATGCCGGCTGTTCTGACTCACAGACTGTAAGTACGTTTATTTATATTTAAAGAATTTGCCACTGAACGATTCAAATTCAAGTTTTGAGCAGTGTAGAGTAGCATTTTGTAGTTTGTCATTTCTCCGCTCACAAATGCAGACATGGTTTTATGTGTACGCGGCGCGATGCAATGCAACGCGTAAAAAGACAGTATCATTATAAGTCATTATAATCTATGATTATGTCCCCACTGGATGCAGCAAAAGCCTCGTTTATAATGGGTTTTAATGTTTTTGTCTTGTCGCTCCGGCCGTACAGGGCATCACAATATGGTAAAGGGGCGTAAAATTTCTGTCACATGTTTGAGGTATTTGGCCAATCACAACGCGCTGGATAGCTGTCCAATCAGAGCACACCTCGCTCTTTCAGACCGATGAGCTTTGTAAAAATCTATGCGTTTCAGAAAGGCGGGGCATAGAGGAGAAACAATAATGTACAGTATGTGGAAAATAATGTGTTTTTTGAACCTTAAACTGCGTAAACGCATTTCATTACACCAAATACAAAAAAATGTCTTTTTAGCAACATCATATGACCCCTTTAATTGGTTCCACAGTGTTTGCTGATTTTTTTTTTTTACTTTATTTAAACTTTGTGTATTTTATTTATTTTATTTGACATCAAGGTGTATGGCGTGCCTTCGAGCTTTCTTATTCGTTTTGCTAATAAACTTTTTACGTTTCTTATTTATTTGGTTATATATATACAGTGGTGTTAAAAGTTGGTGCCCCCTTCCTGCATTTTCTTGTAATGTATTTTGTCATGTTTGGTCAACTTTTTTTTAATGTTTTCAGATCATCAACACATGTATATATTAGTCAAGATTACACAAGTAAACACAACATGCAGTTTTTAAATTAAGGTTTTTATTATTAAGGTAAAACAAAATCCAAAACTACATGGCCCCGTGTGAAGAAGTGTTTGCCCCCCTGTTAAACTGTGGTTTATCACAGCTGAGTTCAATTTCTCTAGCCACACCCAGTCCTGATTACTGCCACACCTGTTCGCATCAAGAAATCTCTTAAATAGGACCTGCCTGACAAGTGAAGTAGACCAAAAGATCCTCAAAAACTAGACATCATGCCGAGATCCAAAGAAATTCAGAAACAAATTAGAAAGAACGTAATTGAGATCTATCAGTCTGGAAAAGGTTATTAAGCCTTTTCTAAAGCTTTGGGACTCCAGCGAAACACAGTGAGAGCCATTATTCACAAATAGCAAAAACATGGAACAGTGGAGAACCATCCCAGGAGTGGCCAGCCGACCAAAACTACCCCAAGAGCACAGCGACGACTCAACCAAGAGTTCACAAAAGACCCCACAACAACATCCAAAAAAACTGCAGGCCTCACTTGCCTCAATTAAGGTCATTGTTCATGACTCCACCATAAGAAAGAGACTGGGCAAAAACGTCATCCATGGGAGAGTTCCAAGTCAAAAGCCACTGCTGACCAGAAAGAACATAAAGGCTTGTCTCTCATTTGCCAAAATATATCTTGATGATCCCCAAGACTTTTGGAAAAAAAAATACTCTGTGGACTGACGAGACAAAAGTTGAATTTTTTGGAAGGTGTGTGTCCCATTACGTCTTGATTAAAAGTAACACTGCATTTCAGAAAATAACATAATACCAACAGTAAAATATGGTTGTGGTAGTGTGATGGTCTGGGGCTGTTTTGTTGCATCAGGACCTGGAAGACTTGCTGTGATAAATAGAACCATGAATCCTGCTGTTTACCAAAAAATCCTGAAGGAGAATGTCCGGTCATCTGTTTGTGACCTCAAGCTGAAGCGAACTTGGTTTCTGCAGCAGGACAATGATCCAAAACACACCAGCAAGTCCACCTCTGAATGGCTGAAGAAAAACAAAATGAAGACTTTGGAGTGGCCTAGTCAAAGTCCTGACCTGAATCATATTGAGATGCTGTGGCATGACCTTAAAAAGGCGGTTCATGCTCGAAAACCCTCCAATGTGGCTGAATTACAACAATTCTGCATAGATGAGTGGACCAAAATTCCTCCACAGCGATGTGAAAGACTCATTGCCATTTATCGCAAACGCTTGATTGGAGTTGTTGCTGCTAAGGGTGGCCCAACTAGTTATTAGGTTTAGGGGGCAAACAGTTCTTCACACAGGGCCATGTAGTTTTGATTTTGTTTTCCCTTAATAATAAAAACCTTCATTTTAAAAACTGCATGTTGTGTTCACTTGTCTTATCTTTTACTAATATTTAAATTTGTTTGATGATCTGAAACATTAAAGTGTTACAAACATGCAAAAAAAATAAGAAACACTTTTTCACACCACTGTACATGTTTACTTTCGTATAGGCTACCTATTTAAACTTTGTGTAAGTTATTTGTTATTTTATATTAGGCATAGCCTGCCCTATAGCATGGTGTATTTTTATTTGTTTTGTTAATAAAAGTTCTATGTTTTATATATATTTTGTTGTTGCATTCAATCAATTGACGCCGAATTGACGCTAATTCGAATTAAGCTATTTAAAAGCGAAGGAAAGTGAGGAAAAGAGGAAACGCCCCTGCCCCCACGGGTGATACTGGTATTATCGGTGTTGTCACACGTCGATTAACCGTTGGGAAAATTTCCTCACCATCACAACCCTACAGGAAACACAAAGCTTATCAGAAGTCGTAATCAACCTGCAACACCCAGTCATTTGAAGACTGTTTCAACGCTGCCTCAAAAGCCCAGGATTATAGGGAACTAGTTCTGTGGCACTTCCACATGCTAGTTGTGGATCTTCCTGAGAATGCAGGAAAATTAGTTGACAATAAGTTGGGTCAAAATTACACCATCTGGAAAAAAAAGAACAAACAGATAATTTGCATTGGTTTATAAGTCCTATTTTATTAAGAAGTATTGTAAAGTACTCCACAGCACAACAAATCCTTAAAATTTAGCAGGGCTTAGAACAGAACAAATTTATCAGCTTAACAAACAAAATTATAGTGACATTAATTATAAATGGTATGTCTACACAATTTTTTTTTAAAGGAATCAAAATGTTTGTGCTTTATGCATGTTTTATGTACTTTGGAATACAAGTCGCACCATTTTTCAAATTATTAAACAAAAAAAATTTAACATATTCAGGAAAATATGCTACATTGTCAAGCGTGTTGTTATTCCGGTCAGCGGTGTGATTTATACAGTCTTCTAGAAAATTATAACATTTATGAATTTACAGATTCATTATTTACATTTTATGAATCTGCTAAATACAGATTTATTTTGCATAAATTGTTAAATAAATCTGATTCTTTACAACTCTTTGCACATTGAGTGTGTAGATTGAATCTAGAATCACTGGAGGTTAAAACAAGTTGTTGCCTAGTCTTTTTTTAACTTCCTAGGTCTGTCTCTGTCTCCTGTTTTCCCCCCTTGTCTTCCTGCTTTCATTATTAACCCTGTGGAAGACAGAAGTGGGAAAGGTCAACATGATGTGTTGACCTCCTCTCTTTCCCTTTTTCTCCAACAGTTTACTGTGAGCTTTGATTTATAATAGACTCGGACCGAGCGAAAGGGGGGCTCAGGGCGATTGAGGGTCATCTTGTTTAGTTCTCGCCTGCCTGTTTTTTGGGACCTCAGGAAGAAGGGGGGGGGGGGGTTAAGTTCACAGGGCACTAACACTGAGACCAGGGTCATAAACTAATGAAGGATTCTAATTTGGAGAATGTGGCCAAATAGAGGGGCTAATCAGTGTTTCCGTTGTCTTATTAAAGCCAGGACTCAGTGGGGGGGATTCAGCCCATGGGAGGGCAGCCCTAGCCGAGAAGGACCCTCAGGGATGTGGACCCCAACTATCGCAGGGATTAGACCCTGTGATGGGAACCACCGTTACCCCTCCACCCGCTTCAAAACATGCTGCTTTTAATTACTATACAAAAGGTGTGTCTCAGAGTCTTTCCTGAAGGCAAAACTTAGCTGCACATGCATGCATTTAGACTTAAGTTTGTCACAAATGTCTTTCTTGTTTAAAAATGTTGCCGAATATGCCTGATAAGGTAATTTTCTGAAATATTTTTTAAATAACTTTGAAAGGAACTACCATTTGGGTGAGGAGTTAAAGGACGTGACCCGTTGTAAGAGTGTGAGGGGACCCGGTGGTAATGGTAAAAGCATGGTGTTAAGTGATTTAATGAGCACTGTTTGGTTTTCGCAACTTACTCCACCACTAGATCGGTGTGGCCTCAAGGTCCGTTGACTAAAAATGGCCCCCTTGTTTCCTTCCTGCTGTCTGCTCATAGGATTTTCTTGGTTTGGGTTGGTGGTGAGCATGATTGGACAAACTGGAAAATCACAAGGACACATGATGCCAGGGCTTCCCTTGAGTGTATATCATTAGGACTCTTTCATTAAGTTGACTATTTCATCAAGTTAGAGATGCATGATATATTGCTATCATATTGGTTACAGCATATTATAGTGTTACAAAATATTAAATGAAACCCCAAAACACATTTTCTGAGATATATACGCGTTTCACACTGGTGTAAACAATGTTAATACTTACTAAGTTATTAAGGGGAAACTGGTTATTTTTGCACTGATTTAATAATGGTGCTCCAATGGAAACAAACATACTTTTTTATTGTTTAGTCTTTTGAGCTTAACTTAAGTCTTATATGTGACCCTCGACCATAAGTAGCACGGGTATATTTGTAGCAATAGCCAACAATACATTGTATGGGTCAAAAGTATCAATTTTTCTTTTATGCCAAAAATCATTAGGATATTAAATAAAGATCATGTTCTATGAAGATATTTTGTAAATTTCCTACTGTAAATATATCAAAACTTAATTTTTGATTAGTAGTATGCATTGCTAAAGAACTTCATTTGGACAACTTTTACATTTGGACAACTTTTAAAGGCGATTCAAGATTTAATCTATACAGATTGCTCATTGTTGAAACAGTATTAGTACTCAATTAAGGGGAAATTTGTAAAAGTTATTTTTGCCAGTTTAATATTTAATATTTTAGTAGCACTGGTTTAATATTGGCACTCCAGTAGAAACAAACAGGAATCCTCTGAAGAAATCATGTGTATTAGGAGCAAGCGACACGCATGCAGGCTTTTGTCCTAGCTGTAGTAGTATTGTAGTGCAATGGTGCTGCTCCTGGAAGCGTTACATGTCCAGACACACACACTACTAGCTTAGACAGTCTTTGTTATTGAGTGCTGCAGTCTTTTGGGGTGGCCTGTTTTGTTTTGGATTTTCCCTCACACACTCAGACTCCATTTTTCTGTGGCCAGTTGGGAAAATATTTGCTTTTCTGCCTTTTTCCCCCTTTCTGAAAAGAGGCATAGGCTAAATTCACATCCGTCTTAATTTTGTAACGGTTCATCTGGGTTTTACAGGCAAGATGTAGACGTGACAAGATTGTGAGGAGTTTTGTGTTCATGTGATTTTAACTCCATTTTCCGCCACTCCTGTCTGTGTTTAAATACGCTCATCGGGAGGCTCAGTGTGAATCACGCTGTGTTGAATTCACCCTCGTATGTGTGAGTTTGGAGCATGTTGTGTACTGCTTTTGGCCGTCTCTTTGATGGCTAACGTTTTAGCCATCTGGGTCAGACCTCTCTTCCCAGCTCCATTTGTAGCACATTTGTGTGGAGGACGGGTGAAGGGAGTGAAAGTTTGCTATTGCAAATGTGATCAACATCACAGGGAGAGGCTGTCATCCTCACAAACCCAGACCACAATCATACTTTTGTTTCATGCATGATCAAGGCCTTATAGGCCTTTCTCCTAGAGTCGAGCGGTGTAATGCTGGTGAATACTGTGTGATGAAATGTGTGAATCGGTAGAGATTTTGTTATACCATTAATAAAACCGTAGATATCAGTGGACAGGACTGCTTAATGTTATTTTAGAATAAAATAGATTTTTTGAAATAAATATTAGTATATTAATTTTTTTTTTTTTTTAAGGATCATTAAATTGCAGTAAAACATTTTATAATGTTACAACGCTTTAGTTTCAAATACAGAAAACTTTCTATTGGTCAAATAATCCTGAAACTTTATAATGGTTGTTCCACTGAACGTTTACACAGCACAATTGTTTTTCACATGACAATAGAAATGTTTCTTGAGCAGCAAATCAGCATGTTAGAATGATTTCTGAAGGATCATGTGACACTGAAGACTAGAGTAATGGCTGCTGAAAATTCAGCTTTGCCATCACACACAGGGATAAAATAATTTTAAAATATATTAAAATAGAAAAAAAAAAACATAGGACTATGTAGTTTAAACTGATCACGATTTCACAATATTTTAACACCGTTTTATTTTCTTAAATAAAATACACTAAAGATTTTCAAACATCTGACCCCAATCTTTTGACAGTAGGGATATTATTGTTATGATTACTCATACATAACAACTCATAATTTATTTATATAATATACAGTATTTTGGTCATACACCCCTTGTTTAGTTTTAACTCACGTTTGAGCCTAAATTGACTTCTGAACTCGTACTTAACGACGTGAGCAGAAGACCCATTTAGACCCATTTCTTGGTTTAAGTCATTTGTGAGATTACAGTGGCCTCGTTTTTGTAATGTTTAGTTTCCCAGGTCAGGGTGGATTCATTTCTCAGCTCATCTAGTGTGAAGCATTTACTTTGAGCAAATGCGTGTTTGTCAAGCTTGGGCTTTATTGACCACGCACAAACAAGCCCCTTTCCTGTTGAAGTGTCATCTGTGTGTGTGTGTGTGTGTACATATAGAAAGCAGAGTTAGCCAGACCAGTGTTTACCCAGTCCTGATGTAACACCTTTGCCCCAGACATCAATGCTCCTACTGTCACTACGGAACAAACTGCCTCAAGAAGAACCCCTGCCTATGTAATCAGACCAACGTCTCGTTCAAAACGCTCTTTACATTTACCAAATAGCACAGGGAGTGTGTTGAATGCGTTACATTCAGCTTAATGCTGTTTTGGTTTCCCATTAGCAGCAGTTTAATGGTACATTTTCATTCAAAAGATAAATGATTTTAAATGTTAAAATATAGCTTGCCTACCCCTTCTGAGAACTTCATAACCTTTACCCAAGTTTCTCTCTAGTATCTCTCTCTCTCTCTCTCTCTCTCCTCTCTCTCTCTCTTGCTCTCTCTGCCTCTGTTAATTCGCTGCTTTGTCCGCTGACTCCTGTGATATGAGCCCTCCTTCAAAGAGGAACTTAAATCCGGCCAGAGGTCAGCAGGTCGCTCAATAATCTCTCCTGCTGACGGAAGCTCAGTCACTCATCCACCCGTCCTGATGCACGCTCGCTCGGCCGTGAGGAAGAAATGGAGAGCTAACTGAGGTCTGATGTCCTTTCTTTCCTGACTAGCAGCATCCAGTCATTCATAATGATGGCCTCTCTTTGGCATCATTAGATGCTGTGTTATGCTAAGCTAATATTCAGAGTCCTTGTGTACGCAGTTGTAGTGTACAAGTCATTATTTTAACAGTGTTTACTAGTAATGGACAGATGCAATACTTTTCAAAAGTTTAGGTCCAATAAGATTTATTATTAAATTCTGTAAAAACATACAGTAAAACTGTAATATTATGAAATATTATTACAATTTAAAACAACTGTTTTTTTATTTTAATATATTATAAAATGTCATTTATTCCTGTCATGGCAAAGCTGACTACATTATTGATCCTTCAGAACAGCATTCCATCTTTTCACATAGTCAAATGATCTTTCAGAAAGCATTATAATATGCATTTCTTGTTAATATCAATGTGATAACGGTTGTGCTGCTTAATATTTTTTTGGAAACTGTGATCACCCCGCTCCCCCCCCAATTATAAAACCTCAAACTTTTGAATGTCTGATATGGAGTCACTCATTACTTTTACGACTATATTGTATTATACCCACCTGAATTTCATATAAAGTAATAAATTATAATATTTTCATTGTTTCAACCCTAATCTCAAAAAAACAAACCAAATATTCACTGAGCACTAATTTAAAATAATATTATTTTACACTTTGTTACAGTGTAATTATACATTTAAGTCCTGAGTAATATTAATTAACTATATGTACTTACTGTATGGTTAGGGTTTGGCTTAGGGTTACTTGCCGTTAATATTACTCAGTATTTTAAATGTATAATTACACTGTAACAGGACACCTTAAAATAAAGTGTTACTGAATATTCATATGAAATACAACAAAATCCTTACCTGCAACATCTGTGCAATCCTGTCAAATATTACTGAAAATGATCTCAGTTTGTCCCTCAACAAAAATGTGAATTAATGCATCTATAGAATGTTTTTCAATGGTAAACAGGTGCTGTTTATGGAGCTTAAGTTGTATTTTATCTGCAATATGCCTTCAACCACTAAATTCTCAGGTGAAAGTAAGTATAATGCAAATTTGGGACAAAGACAGAGAATAGGGAATGCTGTCTTGGCATTTTTTGCTGTTTTGGATACAGCTCATCCAGTATATGCACCATATTTCAAGGTCAAATATTTGTTATTTCTTAGGCAAAGTGGAAAACATGCAGTGCTGGCGAAGTTGAGTGCATCTGTGAGAAGCATTCATTGCTGCACCTCAAGCTCTGCTGTGTTATAAATAACTGCAGCACAATAAACAGGGCCCTGATAATTGGGCCATCAATCATGTTGAGCGCTTGGGTGGGTCTAGGCCCAGTGCCGTGAGCTTGCTAACCTCCCCTCTCTACCTACCATCACTACCACCTCCTCCTCGAGCGTTCTCTGGTTTCATGAGCAGTGATAACAGCTGGAGAAGAAATCAGGAAGTGAGCTTCTATAGAGCACTGTCTCCTTTAGTGTCATGGAGTGATTCCTGTGTGGTCATGGCTCAATGTGATCTGAGTGCCAGATTCCCCACCTCTGCTCTCCCTGTCTATTGGCTATAAAGCAAAAGCCTGCTACCAGGGTTGCAGACCTTTCTTTGTCTGTTTGTCATTCTCCCAGTCTGCTTAGTCTGGGATGGAAGAAGTGCTGCAGAAAGAAGTTTGCAGTCATCTGGCTGATGATGTTTGAAGCTCTGGAGGGTGTTTGTGGGGGTCTCTTGAGTGGACTTCTATCCTGTCTATGCTTTTGTCTCCATCTCTGGCCCCATAATCTTCAATAACGCCTCTCAGCTGGTGGCCCCCACTGATCTGTAATGGCCCTGAGTGGCGATGATGTTTTCTGGTGGGAGTGTAGGATACCGTTGCCATAGGTGTTCGTTTGTTGGTGTGAATGAGCAGTCAGCCTCGTTAAACTGCACTGATGAGTGAACTTAACTGGTCACTTATTACTGCACTGCATATAAAAAAGTAAAGTTGTAAATAAAACATTCAAATACATTTAATTCAGTGGGTTACTTGCCATTTCTTTGTCATTATTTGTGACCCTGGACCATAAAACCAGTCATAAGGGTGGGGATGAGATTCATACATCATTTGAATAAATCAGCTTTCCATTGATGTATGGTTTGTTAGGACAGGACAATATTTGGCCGAGATACAACTATTTGGAATCTGAGGGTGCAAAAAAATCTAAATATTGAGAAAATCGTCTTTAAAGTTGTCCAAATGAAGTCCTTAGCAATGCATTTTACTAATCAAAAATTAAGTTAAAATATCTTCATGGAACATGATCTTTACTTAATATCCTAATGCAAATGATTTTTGGCATAAAAGACAAATGTATAATTTTGACCCATACAGTGTATTTTTGGCTATTGCTACAAATATACCTGTGTGACTTACTTACTACTGGTTTTGTGGTCCAGGGTCACATTTGTGAAATTTCCTAGCAATTTCTGAGTGCAAATTGTTTCTACACCATTTTTTTTTTAGCTAGGTAAAGTTGAGTTAAATGTATTGGCCCAACATAATATGATTATGACTATCTCTAACACTTCAATTCATCAAATGCAGGTTGGCATCATGAATAAATGACAGGCAAAGTATTATATGCATATGGATTTCACCATTATTGTTACTCTTGGCCGCTTCTTGACTGTCCTCCCATTTCCCCAGTACTTTCCCGCTGAGTAAAGGGAAGCCAGTCTGCCTCATTTGTGAAGTGTGTTTGTTCGCGTGTGCTGGAAGTACAGAGAGAACATTGCATGAGCAGACGCTCAAGAGTGACGCAATGGTAGGGCTCTGACCCAGACTGGATGGTGTGCTTTTGACTACAAAAACACATTTGCTCTCTTCCAAAAGCTGTACAGACAGCAGCATCACAGACATAAAATCTGTTCCAGAAGGTGAGAAACATAATTATGCTGCCTTCTAAGAGATCCTTCACAAAGATGTCAATCCCATAATGCATTGCCATGAGGTCAGTGAAGAAATAAGGCGAGAGGAATGGCAATTTTTTTCATTCTATAAAACTTCCGTACAGAGTCATATGCATGTTTTGTAGAGTTGCTTACTATATAGTGCACTCCATATCATTCTTTTATTAGGTTCTGTGATGTTTAGGATGCCCCCTAAGAAGCAGTGTTAATTTTGACAGCAAATTTTGATTTAGTTTTAGTCATAGTCTTTTGACTAAAATGCCATTTAGTTTTAGTCATATTTTAGTAATCTAAATTGTTTTTAGTTTTAGTCTACGAAATATCATAAGATTTTAGTCGGCTAAAATCTAATGGGTTTAGTTACACTGCATTTATTAAGCATTTCTCTAAAATTTCCAAATTCATTACATAGGTTTGATATTAAGGTTTTATCATGATAGACACCGATTTAACTGCGGTGACACACAACATGCCTTTATGTTAAAATTAAATAAAACCACTTCTCATAAAGAACAAGATCATGGTCTTCTTTTTAATGAAATACCAATGGTTATATAGGCTAATTATGCATTCTTTATAGCAACTTGTTTACCATATTCTTCATTCTTTCAAGCAGACATATTTATTTCTATAAATAAATTTTGATTAATCTTTAGGGCTACTAAAGTTTTTCAGTCAAGAGCAGTGCGTGATTTTCTGTCTTTCTTTTGTTGCTTGATTAACATCAATGGCTCGGACAATAGCAACTAAATTAGGCTGCTATCCCTTTAAAACGAATGCACAGCTGCAATGAATTCAATGTACTGATACACGTTCTCCCTACTGTTTACGTTCACTTAAGACGTAATTAACTGTGTTTACATGAATACTCATCAAAACGGACAATTCGACATCATTTTGTGTGTAATTCTCCGTTCATGCGATGCGAGAGAGTACTCGCGCTCTGTGAGATGCGCTTTCTGTGTGTGTATGCTTCAAGTCAGCGCTCAGAAAACCAGACCGAATTGAGTTCTCTCTTGCGTCGTCAGATTTATCCATATGTCTGCTCTTCTCTTACTCCCACATATTGACATTTTTGAAAGTTTTATGCGACGTGCAGCAAGTGTATTTTATCTTATATGTACGCATCTAACCTCCGAACCACGCAGCAGATTTGTTCTGAATGAATCTCTTCCCAAATCGTCCCTCCCTAACATTTTCGTCTCGTTTTTATTCGTTGACGAAAATGTCAATAGATTTACGTCATAGTTTTTGTCATTAAAAAAGAGTTTTAGCTCGTTATCGTCTCGTTGTTGTCGGTGAAAAAAATGTCGTTGACGAAAATTATGCCGAAAAAAGTCAACGAAATGAACACTGCTAAGGCAGTTGCCTATGCCATCTCACTCTATTTTGGAACAATGCTAATCTTTTAGCTTTGAGTTTAGAGTGTTCGGAGATTTTTGCATTCAAACCACTGCCAGAAAACAGCATGTTGTAAGTAAGCTGTCGCTTGTGTTGGTTATGGTCAATAGTTCTCATTCTGGATCATCGTGACACTGAATTAAACATAAGCGTCAGTGTTTTGCATGGAAAAGGCAGCATGCTCGGGCTAATAAAGCCCACCTGTGTGAGTGCGCCTGTGTCTGCCCTCGCTGAAACCCAAGAGGAGATCTTCATGCTCGACATCCTGTGCTCCAATTAAAATTAACTCACACCGCCTCTCCCTCCCTCGCTCCCCCGTGTCTCTGTCATAGTTTCCAGCAGCAATAGGAGGGGGAGGATCGGGGTGACATAAAGTGTTACAGGACCACAGCGATCCACTCAGCCAATGGAATTCTGAGGGATTGCTTCCGTGCTCATTTTTTTTCCTCCTCCTTTTCCTCCTCTGTGGCCTTTTCTTTTTGTTTGACGGTCATTCGGCCCTCCCCCGTGACCCTCCTGAAGAGGCCCCCTGTTCCTCATCTGCTGCGGCCTGGGCTGTTTTCCTGGAGTGTGTGTGTGGGTTGGGGGTAGGGTGGCTTACTGGTAGGTGGGTGGGAGAGGGGCAGTTTTTGGCAGATCCTTTGATCAGTAAAGCATAAACAAGAGGGAGCTTAGAGAAGAGGGGGTGGTGAAGTGCTGAGTCAGTCGCTCTCTTTCTCTCTCTCCTCTTTTTGTTATTCTTGCTCCCTCCCGATCTCATAAGGCAGTGATGGCAGAATAGTGACTAATTGGTGACAAAGAGAAAGTGGCGGCAGAAAAAAAAATGGTCACCAGGCTGTGTTTATGATGGGAAAGGGTCTTGTCAATTCGGTGCTGCAAACAAAATCTGTCAAAGTTACAGAATTCATTTATCCACAAGGTCAAACATCCTCCCAGGCTTTTTTTTTTTGTCCTGTGGTTTCTCTTCCAGTAGACTAGTGGTCAGCGTCTATCTATCAAGACTAGTGTCCAAACAGCATGAGTTTTTCAATAGCTGATGCCAATATCAAGAGTTCAGGGTGGCTCATGGTCTGTATAATGCTAGTATACATTGATGCCCATGTAGTAAAAATATACACCACTTTTCAAAGGTTTGGATTAGTAAGATTTTTTTTTTCAAACAAATTAATACTTTTATTCAGAAAAGGGTGCATCAAATTGATAAAAAGGGAAAGTAAAGCATTTATAATGTTACAAAAGATTTTGATTTCATATAAATGCTGTTCTTTTGAACTTTGATCAAAGAATCTTTGAAAAAAAAACTTCTGAATGATCACTGATACTAAAAATGATATTGTATATTTACACTGTAATTATATTTCACAATATTACTAGTTTTACTGTATTAAATGAGCATAATATATTTCTTTCAAACATATTAAAAAAAATGTACGTTAACATTAACAAAAAATCTTATGATCTTATGAACCTTAGAGTGAATTGTGTTCTGTGTGATTTCTAAAACAATTAAACATTTTTACAAATAATTTATTTGTAAATCAAACTTGGACTGGAGGTCGACAAGTGAAATATTACCTATGAGTAAAATCATCCTTTATAGGAATGTTAAGGCACTAAAGTGTTAACTTCGAAAAAAAAAATAAGTAGGAGATTGCAATTTAATGTACTTTTTGACGACCCTAATTATGCATAATTCAATTATATAATGTAAATAAGGTTTATATAAATTTACTTAAATTAAGGAATTACTGAAAATTACAGAATATTTTTCATAATATTTTTTATAAAATTTACTTCTTTTTTTCATCTATTGACAAGGATGTCAGTAGATTTAGAAACTGACACAAGGAGGTGGTGACACTTATTTATTAGCCAATCAAACATGTTTATCCGTCAATGCCAATAATCTCAAAATAGATTTATTGGTCTATCACTAGTCAGGATGCCCATTGCCCAAACATAAGTTCAGTGCATGCAAATCTTACATTTTCAGTGACAAAAACTGGCTTAAATAGGCAAAGAGAGCAGAGCTGGGGGAAAAGAGGAGCAAGTGAATAGCATTTAGGGTTTTGGGTCGTAGCTTGGTCTGAGCTTTTGTCCAGCAGGTGAAAGCTTTGTAAAACTGGCGCCAGATTGTTAAAGAGCCTGACACTTCAGTGTGTTGGAACAGGCAGTGAGAGAAAGAAACCTCCTGGGAGGAGACCCATGACTGACCCTGTCTGAATGTACAGGCCCTCGCCTGAGAGAGAGCGAGAACGGGAAAGAGAGGGGCCTTTTCCTGTGTTAACTCTACATCTTAATCGAGCAACAAGCCCCAACAAAGCCGTCATTAGAAATGCCTCTACACCGAGTGCTGCAGCCCGTTCTCACTGTAGAATAGATGCAAGTAGTGTTTCACAACCACCTGGTTTGTCCTGAAGTTACATAAATCGGCTTCTTTCAGGAGTGTTTACTTGCAGCAATATTTTGAATTAAAAACCTAATCTGCACTGGCTGTAGTTTCATAGACCTGACAGAACGTGCAACGCCTCCAATCACAGGTCTTTTGAGCCGCCCTCTCCATCCCTAACACTGCTCGTAAATTGCATGCTTGTGCCTTCAGGACACCAAAACCATTTTCTTGGAAGACTTTATTTGTTTCGAAGAAAATGTGAAGATTAGCAGCTAGTGTTTAGGAAGGAGATGGGTTGGCAGGTTTGATCTTAAGGAAGCTGCGAGATTAGATCATGAAATGTGCCGTGATAGTACGCTAGAAAACATACAAATGTCGGTTTTTGGAGATAAATAGTTCAGGATTAACTTGTTTCTTTTGGGTTCAAATGAAAGTACGTCTGTTGGGTATTCATGCTGAGATTGAGGCAAAAAAGCCCTCCTTTTTTAGCAATAAACTGCTTAACCTTTAAGTGATAAACTGCAGTGAAAAGAGAACAACATTGTGTCAAGCAACACTGCTCTCCCTGCCACCCTGCTGTCTAAGATCTGAATAAACAGAAGGGTGTAAGCCTGGCTTCAGTCTCTCCTTTTAGACTTGTTGATTCGTTTTCCAGTAACCGTGTTATTCATCACTGACCTTACACAGTAATCTGTGACTTCATGTGCAGATGACACCGGTTCAGTCCGCTGCATGCAGGCAAATCGCATGTAAACGGGGTCGAAGTTCACTCGACGGCCTACGGTTATCCATGCTCCCTCCTTCACAGCAATGCATCAGCAGATCTGACACAAGAGTGGGTGGCAATTGTAAAGTTTATGAAATGGACTTTTATAAGAGCCTATTTTTAGCAGCCAGGGCAAGCGAAATGAATGGGAGTTTCATTGCTAACAGGACAGACCATCATTTACACTTGCTTGCAGGAGGCTTCGGAGATGTTTGGTTCCTGCTCGCTTTTGCTTATGCAGATTAAAGGACTGAGATGCTATCCAAATGGATCTGTGTTCAGGTGTTTACAAAGATCTTGTAAAAGGTCCACTTGCTGGGAGTTTTATCTGAGCACTCTGTTTGAATCAAATAAACCAATGTGGGATATATAACACTGGTTTATGGTAATGCACTGCCCTTGCAATATTATAGATTTATTCAGCCTAGAACAAGAACAAATGTAATCACTTATAAAAGTATTATAATATTAATACATGCAGTCAAACCAAAAATTATTCAGACACCAGATCTAATTTTTGATATCTTTTTACTAGTGGGTGCAGGACACCATAGTTCATTTAGGTGAGTGAGGATAGCAAAAAAAGTCAACTGTGACATATTATACCCATAGTACATACAGTGGACTACCAGTAAAACTGATACAAATTTGGGAACAAAAATTATTCAGACACTTTGACCTGACCATGTTTTGTAAAGGGGTGGTTCAGTGTGATTTCACTTTTTTAACGTTAGTTAGTGTGTAATGTTGCTGTTTGAGCATAATAACTATCTGCGACAAGGTTACGAAGCTGGAACAGTCAATGACACAACGGAGAAGTAAATTTCCGGTATTTTATCTTTTAAAATCTGCAGTTTAATGCTTACAAAAACGGATGGGAGGGACTAAAACAAGCTACTGCGGGTCGTGATGACAAACCCCGCCCCCGGTACAAAGGCAGCAAAGGGGCGCGAGCGCATTACTGTTGTGTTCCGCTGCTTTAGAGAAGAGGATGAGAAGAAACATAGAGGGCACCGTAAAATTCTGGTCATATATGAATCGCGATTCTTCTTCTAATAGATTGTCTATGGACTTACACACGTTTCAAAATCAAATGTTCAAAAGGCAGCGGTTTTAAAACTGTGCTCACATCCCCCTGCCTCTGCAACACTCGCAATCCCCCCACCCGCCCCATCATTAGCTCGCTCCGACAATGAGACACTGTCCAATTTATACACTTATTTTTCACAAGCTATGATAATGAGGAAGCATTAAACAGGACTGACATGCAGTGCTGTATTAAGCTTAATGGATGAAACGTATATTAAAACCGTAGTTCTGCACGATCCTCTTAAATAATATCCTCTGTTTCTCAATCGGGCTCAAAATGATAAGTGATATTAACAATGCCGTTGTTTACAATAAAACCGGAGCACATTCTGAGGTGAGGGGCGGGACGTTTAGACTCGCACTAGGCCAATTACAACACACTGGGCTAGCTAACCAATCAGAGCCCATAGCCCATTTCTGAGGGAGGGGCTTCATAAAAGCAAGAAACGATCAGCGCGTTTATAGGAGAAGGGACATAGGGGTGTAGAATAAAGGTAAATTATGTGAAAAAAAATGCGTTTTTTTTTTTTAAACGAAGCATTAACACATGTTAGACCGCACCCCATAAACACACGTCTAGAAAAAACCCAGCGAACCACCCCTTTAAGTGTTTTTCTTTAATTGCTAATGTAATCTTTTTACAGCACAGACTGAACAAAATTAAGCATTGCTTGGTAGTGGGTTGACCTAAATTGGTATTATCTAATTGTGTACTTAAATTTAACAGCTGACAGCTATTCATTACATACCTTTCTGTCAAAGTTTTCTGACATTATCAAGATTAATTTGTTCTGTCTGACACAGTTTAACTTCTGGTTTGCAATATTTCTTCCATTGTGTCTTAAACTTAGCGAATTATCTGTGATGATGTGAGAAATGTTGAAGGTGTCTGAAAAAAATCTGGTTTGACTGTACATGCATACATACATGTGTATAAAATTGGCAGTTTGTTTTGGTCTTATATGTCAAGCCAAAGAGGCAGCTCATTAGGATTTGGGTCACAGCGACAATATTTCTGTCTAATAGTCCTGCTTATGTATGTCTCTGTCTCCTCATAGCCATAATGACCAGACGACCACCTGGCAGGATCCACGTAAGGCCCTCCTTCAGATGAACCAGGCCGCCCCGGCCAGCCCAGTGCCTGTGCAGCAGCAGAACATCATGAACCCTGCCTCAGGTCAGCAACTCCAGACACTCGTTTCATATTAAACACTACACTCTCAGTCCCAGCATTCTTATGGTAATTCTACGGGTGTAGCAGTCTCTGTTTACATCCCACCCAAACCCGCCTCTACCTCAGCAGACGCCAAAACCTTATCAGACGAATGCAAATGAATGCATGTGAATGGCAGTTGATGATGTCTGGTTGGAGTGACAATAGTGACCTGGGTGTCCAGACTATGAAAGGTTCAACAGGAACTGTTGGAATCAGACAAGACTGGTCTCGTTCAGTGTTTTAAGGTGTTCCCACAGACTTTAATGTCCTTCTTTGCGAAGTCGTTTGGTCCTGGAAACTATGGAGTGCAGCAGTTTCTGCCCACTTTTTTTGAGCGGCCTTGATTCTGGAAGAATGTTTCCTATTCATTTTTTCAATAGGAATTGTTAAATAGTTATAAGCCAGCTACGAGGTGAATCACATTACAAACTTCGAATCAAAGCAAAAACGTTTTGCTTTTCGCGATTTTCCTGTGATTGGTGGAGATTTCTCTCCAAAATTTCATAACCTCGTGAAAATGTTGGATAAAAAGAAATGTGTGGATTATGGCCAAAGGTTTCAAAAAATGATCATTTCACTTAGTAATGGATAATTTTCTGTACACTGGCTGTTCTCTCTCAGGTCCTCTTCCTGATGGTTGGGAGCAAGCTATTACCTCAGAAGGAGAGATCTACTACATCAATCACAAGAACAAAACCACCTCTTGGCTGGACCCACGACTTGACCCGCGTTACGGTGAGCTTAAAGTCATAAAAGTTCATGATAATAAAAATAGTATCATTATAAATCATACTTTTCATTAAACATTGGTCTCTTAGCATGACAGCGTCGCCACCATTTTATAAAAGAAATAAGCCACCTGAGTAGTGATGCACTGAAATTTCGGCAACTGAAAATGTTCATCGAAATTGCAAAAAAATTCATTGACGGAAACGGTTAACGCGTCTTCGATTACATGTTTTGAACATCTGTTCAGTGTGGATAAGCAATTAAAACAACAATTAAACACGCTTTCATGGTCCAATATGACCAAAATCGTTACTAGAATATGTACAAAAAATTTTTGGCTGAAGTATCGAGAGGCGGCCGCACTTTACTACAACTGGTTTATCACCTGTGAACACCCTCAGCTGCGTACCGAGTTCAGTTAACCAAATTTAATTACAGAAATGTTATTTTTGGTTTCTGCTTTTGACTCAATGAGAACTTTAATTTTGGTGAATCACTGAATCCGAGTTCCACTGTGGTAAAATAACTGCAACTATCTCTTATTGCTGTATTATTATACTGATTACAAACCGAGTGTAGATGGCTACTCTCTGCGCTGTGTGCGAATGAAAGTGAGTGTGAGTGTGTTTTTGTGCCACACTATTCGGAGAGTATTCCTGCTTCCTGTGACTCATACTGAGGTTAGCCAAAACTGCTCCACACTCAGGACTCTGCAATGTGATTATTTTACTCACACACAAACTAGCTCAAACTGCATCTGATTATGCCTTTCCCTAAACCCCTTGTTCAGATATGCATCCATAATCCACATAAAGACAATGAAACCTATCTAAGCAGCGGAACTGTCACGTTAATCTAATCATCTGTTTTTTGCTGTGGAGATAAATGGTTGACCGAAAGGTTGTCAGACTGAGATGTTTGTCCTTTCTACCCCTTTCAGTCCCTCTCTTTAATCTCTTTCTATGCTCACAAAGAGATGAAGCCTTCTACTTATGTCACTTTGAGTTACTCACGCTTGAAGTGCTTTCCCTTCATCCCAAAAGAGTTTTAGCCAGAGATACTATCTCACTATCTCCTACATGTATGAACAAGCATGTTCTGCACCATTTTTGACCAAAACCCTCAACTACGAAACAAGTTTCCGTACAGCTAACACACAAGTGGTCGTGGGTAAAGTGGTAAACAGTCTGTGAACGGCTAGGTCAGGCAGGAGAGAGAAAGAACGAAAGACAAAAAGGGAGGGGGGTCGGCGCTGGTGGGTGAAGCCCTTTGAAGATTTATAAGTGTTCAGCGGACAAGGCTGGTGGGCCCCTGAATTACAGACGTAATGTGAGGGGGAGAACTGCAAGGGGGTAGACGTGGTTAACTCGTTCCTTGCCGCAAGTTGAGAATATTTGGGCGTTCCCATGCTGTTTTTATGTAACTGCTTTTGTCTGCATTTTATTATGACCTTTGTGTTTGTGTTTTCATCCCTCAGCTCCTCTCAGTGAGGTCCCACCAACTTCAAAAAACGTGTTAGCGCCTCCTTGCACCAGTTGAACCCAAAAAAACGATTAAATGTGTTGCTAACCTGACATGTTGTCCCGTCTGGCTCTCCGCTCACCCGCTGGAGACACTTGGGTAATTTGAGCAGGGAGTAGAATGGGATTGTACTCCTTTAACAGAGAACTGAAGTCTGGCCATTCTCTCTTTCTGTCTCACCCCCCTTCCCACCCCGCGTGAGGCCCAGCGCAGGCAGAACTGTTCTCAGCTGCATATCTAGACGGACTTGAGTCAGTGCCAGGCCTCTCGATGCTGCAGCTCTGCTCCTAATCTGTTCCAGACCTTTTCAGTCAAAGAGACCCAATGTTAGAGAGAGAGAGAGAGAGAGAGAGAGAGGAAGAGGGCAGGCAGAGGCAGGGCCAGAGAGGGGGAAGGGAAGAGGGAAAAGAAAGGGAGGAATAGGAGAAAAAGGAAGAAAGCCCACAGGATAAACTTATGCCTCCTTCCTAAGAGGTGGCAAAAAGGCCGGGAGGTATGGTCTAAGAGTCCACCACGGGACTTTATGATGTATTTCACACTTCATCTGGCCATTAGACTCAAAAACAATCATGCTAACTCCATCTTTTTTGTGGTGTGTAGTTTTTGAGTACAACGGCTGACTGGAACCTTCGGTTATCAGCCATGTGCTGGGATTATCATAGTACTTCATTGCAGGAGTTGGCACCTTGTTGGCAAGTGCAGAGTGATGTCATGCTCTTGTGAAGCACTCATCTTTTCCAGAGCTTTGAGCTGACACACAAACTCAAGAACGGTTGCATAAACACTTCACGACTCCCAAGGCACTCGCCTTACTGGGAAACAGGATGACGAATGTGACATCAGTGGTTCACATTCAAAGGTGACAGAGTTTATCAGTGCATTCATAGTTTGTATTCTGAAGTAAATGTTAGCAGTGCTTCCTCTTGCAGTTCCAATGGTTGTTGCTGGGGTGTTCTGTTTAGGGCGTTGCTATTTGGGTGCTAGCATGTTTTGGGTGGTTGCTTACTAGCCCAAGTCAAAATAGGCCACTCCCAAGTGCCTATTGGCTACTTTACACCTGGCATTAACATTCATTCGGATAGTATCTGGAATTTTTTATTTTTTTTAACCAGATTACATGTATACCTTTTGCTGCATTTATAGTATGTCGTAATTACAAGATGACAACCCGGGACGTTCTACTCGGGCTGTTCACATCCTCAGACTCAGAACTATGCATTTCTATGTAAACGCTATTAACAGCAAAGTTAATTTGTGTAATTTGATTAATCACAATACAAAAGTAACGGTCGTTATGCAAATGCATTGTTCATAAACAGTTTATTTAGGGGATCTAAATTCATATTTATTTTACTCTGCTAGATTCAGAACTACGGAGCCCTGCACATGACATGCAGAAAAAAAAGTAAATTGTGCGCACGATTTACTAATTTGTTCCCTCGTTTTAAGTAAATTGTGCACTCGATATAATAATTTATGCCCTCGGTTTTAAGTAAATCGTGTGCACGAAATAATAATTTGTGCCCTTGTTTTATGCAGCAACAGGTTTATGAGAATGTGGATGGGAAGTAGAATGAATTATTTCGTGCACACAATTTACTTAAAATGAGGGCACATTATTATACCGAGTGCAAAAATTTACTTAAAGCGAGAGAACAAATTAGTAAATTGTGTGCACGATTTAGTAAAACGAGGGATAGAATGATTAACATAGAACGATTTTTTTCTGCATGTCAGGTGCGGGGATCCGTATAGAACACTAATGTATGTATTTAATTTATTTTTAGATTATTCTTGCATTATTAAGGCTACAATAGCTAATTATAGGAATTATTTATCAGAACTGCTGAAGCCACTGACATTTTTAGAGTTTCTTCATGACATTGCAGCAGTCACGTGGTACAAGACATCTCAGAAAATTTAGTTTACAAGTTATAATTTTGAATTCTACTGGGAAGTTAATGTTTTTTTGTTTTTTTTTTACAAATCTGAATATTGTAATTATGGTAATTCAGACATGGCGTGAACACCTTTTGTTCAAATGTGTCTCCAGTGTGATCAAAGTTTCAAGTACTTTTTTGGTGAAAGAAACGAGAGTGAAAAGGATTCCAAGTGTAATCTAGTGAAATAATTGGATAAATGATCAGGTATTTGTGGTTAAATAAGGTGAGCATATTGGAAGAACACAGTGTGTGTGTGTGAAAAGAAAAAGCCAAGGACCTACTAGAAAGCACTTTAATGACTCATAACTGCGATACATATTACTTGAGTAGCTTAGTGTGAATAACGGAAACACATTTGCATTTCTCACTGCAGTAATCACTAATAATAACTGTGAAAGTCTCCAAGTCTTGATGTATAAATATACCACCTGCTGTTTCTACTTGTAAGTGATACGGCTTCCATCTTCCTTTCAACTGGTTTCCTACTACACTCTAGTCACAGCTGAGTTTCCTCATGCTGGCTTCCGGCAGCTCACAGCTTGCTTTTGTGTGGCCCGCTGAGGTTTATGTATGATAGGATATAGAGAGGCTTTTCTTCTGGACACAGATTGACTCTCTTTCCCTGTCTCCTCTTCTTTATGTGCTTATCTCTTAAAGGGGTCCTATTATGCTCTTTTACAAAGTCTTGATTTTGTTTTGGGGGTGTACTAGAACAGGCTCATACTAGGTTGTTCGAAAAAAACACATTATTTTTCCACATATTTTACATTACAACACCTCTCTTCCCCAGTCTGGCATGAACGGCTCGAATAGTTCCTGTATCAAACGAAGGCCCGCCTTCTGAAATACGAAATGTACTGTGATTGTTTACCTGGGCCAGTGTGTGTTGTGATTGGCACCACTCGGCGCCTGGTCAGGAAATGTCACGCCCCTTACCATAGCCGCCTGCAAGCTTCAGTGTAAATACTGCGTCAAAATCAAATCAATTTGAGTGTGATTTAAACCCGGATGATTGTAACCACTCTAAGTTCGTCTGTCTTGGGAAAGCTAGCGTGTCTCTGACATAGTGATAACACTTGTTGCCTTCTCTAGTGCAGCTCAACCAGGTCTCGTCCCATTCGTCAATATTTGTGATATCACAAATCCCGGAAAATATGCGTTGTAGTCCAAACGAGTCGTTCGTTGTAGTGATTTGTGTTAAATAAAGTATCTCCTTTTGAAGTGGACTTTGAGTTTTGTAACTTTGCAGATCTTTTTTATGCTCAAACAGCAACATTACAGACTAACTAAAGTTGAAAATGTGAAAAAGCATAATATGACCCCTTTAACTGGAAACGCAATTTGAGCGCTGCTTTTATACAATAAACCTGTTAAATAGACAGCCAGCAAATATTTACAAAGGCTTCAAAGGTCCTGGCTCTGCGTTTTCTGACGTTTCCCAACACCCCTTCGGTCTCACCTGCAAATGACAGGGGAGCTGCTATTGGCTGGCAGCTTTGCGAGATGGCCTGATAAAGACGTATTACTGGATGGATGTGTTCCAGAGCTATTGTACGTCAATCAAAGCTTTTATCTTTCTTACTCTCTCTTTTTAATTGTGTTCCTCTGGCACGTTTCCTCCTCCTCCTCCTGCTGGCTCGTTGAAGAACACGTCCGTGGCACAAACCTATGCAACACTTGAGTCATTCTGCCAGATGGATAAGACTTGTTTGTGTGTTCTTGTCATCTTCGTGCTGTGGAATGGAGTTTCCCAAGTGAGAAACCCACAGCAGTCAGGGAAATCCAGACCTGAGAATCAAGAGTTTTTTGTTGTGTTCCCGTTCACAGACGCAACAAATCTGGCTGCAAGATATCAGGCTGTATTAACTGGTCACTCCTACCTTGAGATCAGCCATTACTGCTCCACCATTCAGCTTCAATAGACCCCTATCTATGCGAGATAAGAGTCTTTAAAGAGAAACAAACACACACACATACACACACGCACTCCCCCACTAGCACTCGTATACATTCCCACACACTCTTCCACGCCTCAGGCAGTGTGGGGGATGGTGGTTGCGGGGTGTGTGTGTGTGTGTGTGAGGCGTGGTGAGTCTCTGATCTGATTCCCATGGTGAGAGGAGAACGGAGACTCATTCAGGCCTGAGGTAGTGTAAACACACTCTGATTGAATGGTGATGAGGATAAGCAGGGAAGACGGGGCTCCCTCGCGCATGACAACGCCAGCTCCATCACAGCTTTGTTGTCACTGGTGGCCTCAGTGCATAAGTAAACAGCCATTTTCATTAGTCCAATTACTGTAACACCCCACCTCCCTGTTGTCCAAAACATTTGTTTCTGTGTTTGCGTCTGTGGCGATACGCATTGATCCATTCGCTTGCATTGATAGGCCTTTTTTTACCCTATATCGTATACATGGCTAATGCTACTACCTCCTTTAGTGACAGATTTTATGAATGGTTATTTTTGACTGGAGATTGAATCTGAGGTGTTTATATAAATTAAAAATGATATTTAAAATTAGAAAATCCATTTTTGGATGCGATTAATCGCGATTAATCCTTTGACAGCACTACTATATATTATATATATAATATATATATATATATATATAATATATATATATATATATATACACACACACACCCACATGTAAATACATTGTAAATACACACATATACATACACATTTATAGGTCTAAATATGGAAAATGTAGATGTAAATCTGAATATGTAGTAATTTTCTGAAAGTGATAAATTCCCTCACGAAATAAATTCAGACTTGTAAGTGCTTATTTGAATTATAAATGTATATTCAGATTTCATACATAAACACATACATTATGATTAATGTCCTGGGTTCTGATTAATAATGCGTTTCAGTAGTGCTTATATATACAATATAGTAACACTATAATGCCAAAAATGAAAAGTATTAGGTTTTATTTACATATGTGATACTGTATTTTCTAGTGCTAGTATATTTGCTTTTAAATATAAACTAGATAATATAATTAATGCTAATAAATAATAGAATGAAGCATCATAACGTAATCGATTTTGTGTCCTCAGCTATGAACCAGCAGCGAATTTCCCAGAGTGCTCCAGTGAAGCAAGGCTCCCAGTTGCCCTCCAGTCCACAGAGTGGAGTGCTGGGTGGAAACAACCAAATCAGGCTGCAGCAGATCCAGATGGAGAAAGAGAGACTGAGGATCAAACAAGAGCTTCTTCGCCAGAGACCCCAGGTCAGACACACACACCTGTCAGAACATTCTGTCCTCACATGCTAGATGGGCACATAGTGTTCTGCTGTGTAAACGAGCCTGATCTGTGCCACGTGTACTCGTTGTTCATGTTGTGTATTTTTGTTTGTAATGTACCGTATCGTATAATTGTGCAGGTTGTTTTGACAGATTATTGGCATAAGGTCTGGTCCACCTTGCACCTCAAAGCAACCTGTTGCACTTTGTTTCTCAGTACATATTGTGTAGGGTGGGTAAATCTGAAGTAGAGATACTTGCTGTGTATGTTTTTGTGAGCTATTAAATGAGAGGTTGGCAGATGGGGAGGTGGAGGAGGTTTTGCTCAGCTGCCCCTGCTTTGGAATGTAAACATGGTGTTGACTCAGTGCTGCAGACCCCCCTGCTGGAAAACTAAATAAACAGAGATCTTCAGGGATGATCTTACCGGCTCTAGCTAGAAGCAGCTCACTTAAAAGACCAATAAAGATAGGCCTTCAAATACACTTAAAGGCATTGATGTAGTGGCTGAAAATCCTATCATGAATCGCTCAGTCATCATAAAATTGCATTCACAGCCTATTGTAATATTATTACATATTTCTTCTAAAACATATTATATATAAAATTATAAAATGTTCTAAAACATATGTAAAACATAATATTTGGCTAAAAACTCAATCAAAAACATTTGCGTGATTCTAAAACTAATTCAAATAAGAATAAAAATTGGCACAAATTCATTTGTTTATTTATTTTCATTTAGTTTTAAATACAGAATGCATTATAATAGTTAAAAATGTTATAAGCCACCTGCATTGATATCTAATACCCTTATTTTAATGATATCATTAACACACTAAATCTGGGCAGCTCAAATAGGAACCTAATATTTGAAAAGAAAAGATTCATATTGTGTTTTTGGGGTGGAATTTTGAAAAGGGGAAAAAATTGTAAAATCAAGAGGAGCATTGTTAACTCTGTGTAATTGTTCAATTTTGTTCTTCAATAATATATATATATACATACTAATGAAAATAAAATACATTTAATAAAAAACCAAATTTAAAGATGTCAGCCAAAACAGAGGGACATGTCATTTCTCTACTGTCCTATCCAATAAAGCATAAAAGCCCACAAAATATAACTTTAAAAAAATGTGATTAAATAAATAATTTGCAACAAGATGACTAAAGCGCTTTAAGAAAGTCAGTAGGATCAGTGTTAATGTCATGTTGACACGTTGGGAGACTTTTCTGTGGTGAAGGCCTGTTGAGTTGTCCTTTAATCAGCGAAAGTTGTGACTGTATTTAAGTTTCAATTAGTCATAGGAAGTCTGTAATAAAAAGCAAAGGTCTGACCCTTCTGCCATACCCTAAATGATGTGCAATAAACCCACACCTTCGCGTGAGTCTCCGCAAACCACCAGTTTGAACTGAGGCAGTAAAATAATCAAGTATGTTGACAGACAATCTTGCACAATCCATTGACAAATGATAACCAGATTTGTAACTCATGACTTGTTGGATGGGAAAGGCTTTTATTTCACTCAAGTGGGTGATACAGGAAACAAAGTAAAACTTGTAGGTTAAGTTCGTTGTTTTTTTTCCTTTCCCGTTTCGTGTACGTGTGCGTAGTTTGAAAGCAAAAACCAGTATAGTTTGTTCTGTCCTTTTTTTTTCTTCAACAGAAAAAAATGTATCCGCTCTCATCTCAGTACTTGGAGTAATTCCAAAGAAAATCATTAATTTTGTCTTGCGTTAAGCTTCCGTTCCTGCAAACCCAGTCTGCTCACTTTATGAATTTCGCACTTTGACACACATTCTTTTGTTTGCGTGTGTATACAGGAGCTCGCCCTGAGAAACCAGCTGCCGACCAGCATGGAGCAGGATGGCGGCACTCAAAACCCTGTGTCCTCACCCAGCATGGGACAAGACGCACGTAACATGACAACCAACAGCTCTGACCCGTTCTTGAACAGGTAAGATGATGCATCAAACTGCGGGACTGCAGTCATACAAGAATTTTTTAGAAGAACACTTTTCATGGTAGTATTGACCAGTTAAAAGGCACATAAGGGCAATGAACCTTCCCACAAAGGATGTTTGGCTGCTGTGCGTGTGTGTGTGTGTGTGTGTGTGTGTGTGTGCGCGCGCGTTTACTTGAGTGACACTCACTGGTGACCCCTGCTGGAGAAGCTGTTGAAAGGAAGTCTGGATTAAGCTGCTTTTGCAGAGAATTGCGTCCTCCAGTGGCGGTCAAGCAGATACAGCTCTCCTCCTACATGAGAGCAGATAAGGGATTGATGTGAATAACAAGGCAGCCATGAGAACATGTGGTCTCGGGTCCCCCCTCCCACCTCTGCTGCTCACAAAGAGCTCATTCATCCAGCAGCTCTCATGCACTGAAGCCACATTCATCGTCTTATTAGAAGAAAACTTGCGTATCTTTTCCTTCACTGTGCTGTCCTCTCTCTCTTTATTTGAGCACTCTGTCCTGAACTGCCTGCATGCTATTTACGAGAGACCCCTGCAGCGAAAAAAAAAAAACAACACCTTTTACAATCAAAGGCAGTTCAAAGCAGGCCACTGCAAGTAGTACAAGCAATTACTAGCGGAATGACAATAATTGTTAGCAATTATTCTAGATAAATCGACACAAGTTAAGAGGCAATGGCTACAAAATCTGTGTAATAGTGAATTAATGTGGGGAATGTGTTTTTTTTTAGAGTCACAAACTTTGAAATAACACAAACTTGGGTTTAAAACAAGGGATTTAAAACATCAAAAACCACTTCTGTTTTAGCTTATTTAAACTCTCCACAGTCGTTCATTTTCGTTACCAGTACTATCATTTTCTCAACCTACTTAATAATATTGTGATTCTAGAAACTGTTACTTAATAGAAAAGAACATCCATCTGTGCTGGATTTGAGTGCTTTGCACTGTTATATTCTTAGCTTGTTTTGTGTTTGGATTGTGGTCAAAAATAAATCATCAAGTGTGTGTTGACCTAATGGCACGGTATATTTTGCTTTTTGTAGACATCTTTGTAGTGGATAAATTATATTTTTTCTATAGATTTTGTATGTATTTATTTAGTCATGTATGTAAAAAAAAATCATGGAAAAAGTATATTTATATTCACTGTATAAAACTGCTCAAAGGTTGCGGTGTTTTTAAGAATGATAATTTTTTATAATTTTTTTAGTTTTTTTAAGCTGTGTTGTGTGTGTGTATATAGATAATATATAGACATACAACCTACATTACGCACACACAGTATCAACATTTGAAGTGGATCAAAAAAGTTAATCAAAGTTGTCCTAAAACCAAAATGCGTTCTTGTCTTAAGACAACTTTGATGAACTTTTTTGGATCCACTTCAAATGTTGACTTGTGGTTTGTGTTTGTGTGTGTATATAATATAATATATATATATAACTTTGAACTCTTTCCTGCTGTCGTAGTATTATAATATGCTGATTTGATGCTCAGTAAAAAATTTTATTATTATCAGTGTTGAAAACAGTTGTGCTGCTTAATATTTTTGTGGAAACCATGAATAGTTTTCCCCAGGATTCTTTAATAAATATAAAGTTCACCATTCATTTAAAATACAAATCTTTTGTAACACTTTAAATGTCTTTGAATGCCTCTTTTAAACAATTTAAAGCATTCTCGCTGAATAAAAGTATAAATTTTTTTCCAAATTATCTTGCCTCAAACTTTTGAACAAATAGTGTAAGCGTACAATTTACATATGTGCACAGTTTCGATTTGTCTAAGCAGTTGTGGCCTGGTGTTTTCCTGTGCAGTGGGACATATCACTCCAGAGACGAGAGCACAGACAGTGGCCTGAGCATGAGCAGTTACAGCGTCCCCCGCACTCCTGACGACTTCCTCAACAGCGTGGACGAGATGGAGACAGGTACGCCACAACAAGAGTACTCAATGTAACCACACACATGATGTCAGCACATTTTAAGAGCAACCGTCTCGCTCTCAGGCGATAGCCTCGGCCCCAGCTCGATGGCAACACAGCCCAGCCGTTTCCCCGACTACCTAGACGCGATCCCGGGCACAGACGTGGACCTGGGCACCCTGGAGGGGGAGAGCATGGTGGTGGAGGGCGAGGAGCTGATGCCTAGCCTGCAGGAAGCCCTGAGCTCCGACATCCTCAATGACATGGAGTCAGTGCTGGCAGCTACCAAGATCGACAAGGAGAACTTTCTAACCTGGTTATAGAGCACCTGCATCCAGCACTACGCCTTCTCTTCCAACATGCTGAACTGCTGCCTAATCCAATCTGTGAAGGATGTGTAGATGCTTTGAGTTGAGAAAAGAAAGACATTTCACCCTACTGGACGTTTTTTTCGTTATCTTCTGTTCACTACGTTTGGCCGAATTGGTTTTAAAAGCAGAGGTATTTTAACCTTTGGTCCTTTTGGGCTTCTTTTTGTTTTCTTATGTCTTTTTTCATGTCTGCATCCTCAAGGCTGGCCCATGAACAGACAAGTATCCACAAGTACCCAAATCTCTTTCACGGCTGTACAAGTATGTGAATGTGAGTTTGTGTGCGCGAAGTGTCGTTTCTCCCCTCGCTGGGCCAAGAGGGCTCAGAGAGAAATAAAGACAGACGAACCCTGAAATCAACCTAGCGCAACCTCCTGTGACTGCAGCTCCCATCTCAGAACATCCCTGATCTCAGCTCGTTTTTTCCTCGTACAGTAAAGAGCCTGAGAAACCAAAAAGCGATGAAGAAGTCGTCTGTATGTGATGGGATTGTGATTGAAAGGTCTAAATGGTAAGGGTTTTAACGTGTGGCTTTGGTTAAACAAATACTGCTGCTTGGCTGTGCCAGCATATCACACTAGAAACTGTGTCATCAAGTGCCTTCAGACAAAAAAATTGAAACATGTTCCCGTCGTTTTTACGCTAGAGATCATAGATCAAATTTGACGTTTGCTTTGACTTACTCACTTCATTAATCAAAGTATATTTCTTTCAAAGGTTTTATAAAAAATATTATGTTGGGAATTAGGGTTTGATTTTTTTCTTTTTTCTTTAAAGAACCCTAGCCTCTTTGTGTGTTAGTTTTATTTAAGCCTGATTCTGTTTTCTTGAGGGTTATGGCATTCATGTGTGATCAAAGAACAAATCTGATGTTTTATACAGTTTTATACAGAACAACTATTCTAAGAGCTGCCTTATAGTACATGAACTAGATGGACGCTATCATTTATGCTGCATCATAATCAGTCTGAGAGGGGGATCGCTTGGTTTTGTTAAAGATATCTTTTTTTTTTTTTAGTATCTCAGTTGATATGTTGTTGCTTACTGGCTTATTTTAGTGAAAATGTCTGATTTTTTTTTTTTTTTTAATCCAAAAGCAATGAACAAAATAACACTTTGATTAATAGACAGACATCTCTGATATGAGCTCCAGTAGAGTCTGTGCCAGTTATGTTGATGATGTTTGGTGCCAAGATGGATATCGGGCAGGAAGAGGAAGGTTCTGATATGTTTAGATGGATAGATGAGCATGTCTTGAAGATTAGCTGTTAGCTTGGATTCGAATTTGGTGACTGTGGGTATGAATGATAGAGTAGACTTTTATGGAAACAATCAGTTATATTAGTTTCTGTCAGGATTTCCAGGAGGCTTCCAAAGACTTTTTTTTTTTTTTTTTTTTTTTAGTAATGAACAACAAAAAATAATGTATTATACTTTTATGTACACGTAAGACATAAGCTAATGAGAAAAGGTCTAATTGATTTGTGAGGAGATTTCTAATGAAGCCAGATTTGACAGGTCCTCTTATGCTGGTTCTGATGTCAGTACTAAAGACACATTAGGCAGGTTACCTAGGTTTGCATTATTTCACTAGAGCAGAACACTACAGGGTCTTTGCCCTTTACAAATTTGCTGCAGATGCTTTGAATTCAGTAATATGAATATTTCCTCTTGTTTACAATATATGGATACCTTGACACACTACATGATTATGGCTCAATAACTGGCCCGTACACTAAATGTGTGTTGTACTGATTTTTTGTTTCTTAACAAAGGTGAAGTTTTATCAGTATAATATCTGTGGTCTGTTGGGGATGAATATACCGCTAAGGTTTATAACTCAATTGCCTCGGTAAGCAACATTTTTATGGTCACATTTTATTACAAAGGCCATAGTAATGAAAGTTAGAGGTTATGGAGAAAATAAAAGTGGTGAGGAAAAATAAAAAAAGAGACAAGCTAAGAGAAATATATTTTTGAAAATATAGTATTGATGGCAGACTCTAGTGGGGTAAAACAGTGTTGGAGAGAGCAGTGCAACAAAATGTTTTATGAATTGTGGGTACAGTGATGGTATTGCACGTTTATAGAACATTGACTAAAATGTGTGTCACTTAAACATGATTTTATGCTTGCTTAGTGTGCAACTGTTCAGAATATATAGTAACTGTTTACTTTTTTTTTTTTTTTTTTGTAGTGGTAGTACTAATCACACAAGTTAATGGATTGGTATTTAGATTTCTTTTAAATGCACCCAGAATGAATTTATATCCATTTATTATGATCTCTTTTTTTTAATCAATGTATGTGCATGTACCTTTGAACCTTAAGTTCTGTTACATTATATCTCTTTACATATTACTTTAAAATTGGCCTGGAATAAAGTATATACTTTGGTAGTTACTGTGTTTAATCAGTTATTTTATGCATTATTAGGAAAATGTTTTCTATTGTACATCATGCAGTCCACACAGTTAGACTAAATCTCATTATTTGGATCACTCTTCTACCATACATGAGGAAACCAAAATCAACACTTTTCAAACAAATGTAACATGACCTTTTATACAAAAATACTATAAACTTTAAAAGAAAAGAAAAAAAGTCTGTAAAAAAGAAAAGAACTGTAACCAAATAATTTTTGCCTCTGATATGTCTTTAAGAAGACTTCTACAGGAGCATATTTTAAATGCCATGTTTAGTCCAAACTCATTCAAATGTCCTGTAGGACTACACTGGACTAGACACACACACACACACACCCACACACACACACACACACACAAACACGTTTTTTTCTCCGTATTGTTCAAGTATTCACAACTGGAAATGTAAAAAAAAACCAGCATATAATCAAACCAGACATTGTCTCATATGCATATTAACCACATTATGGTGAAAACGTTCTCTTCAGATCATGACTAGCTAGTTTTAGCCTGTATTTCCTCATTGGCCCCATTTGTAAATGATGGCATCATGTTCCTCACTGCGGGACATTAAATAAATATTAGCTATGTTACATTATTACATATGAACATATATTAAACATGGGATAATACATAACAGAGTGCTACAGTCGGGTTCTGGAAGTAAAAATGCCAATTATTTTCTCCATAGGGAAATTCATTTTTAACAACAATTTACAAACCGAGGTAACACTTTATTTTAAAGAGTCCTTGTTACACGTTACATGTACTTTATAATACACTATAAAGGTTACACTTTATTTTAAGATGTCCTTGTTACAGTGTACATAAACATTTAAGTACTGAGTAATATTAATTAACTACATGTACTTACTATATGGTTAGCGTTAGGATTAGGGTTCTGGCTTAGGTTGCTTGTAATTATGTGTAATTAAGTGTTATAATAGTAACATGTAACAAGGACACCTTAAAATAAAGTGTTACCATAATAAATTATGCATAATTACATGCAAATAACCCTAACCATATGTAGTTAATTAATATTAATCAGTACTTAAACATATATGTACACTGTAACAAGGACACCTTAAAATAAAGTGAAACCCAGACCTACTGTGTGCTACGAGGTTGTAAATGTCTTACTGAATTTTGGTGAAAAACTACATTACCCATGATTCGGCAGAAAAATCTCCACCAATGTGTATACATATATAGGACGTTACATGTGGCCAAGTATGGTGACCCATACTTGGAATTTGTGCTCTGCATTTTAACCCATCCAAGTGCACACACACACGGTAGTGAACACACACACACACCATGAACACACCCCTGGAGCAGTGGGCAGCCATTTTTTGCTGCGGTGCCCGTGGAGCAGTTGGGGGTTTGGTGCTTTGTTCAAGGGCACCTCAGTCATGGTATTGTGTGGGAGAGAGCGCTGTACATTCACTGCCCCCACCTACAATCCCTGCCAGTACGAGACTCGAACCCGCAACCTTTGGGTTACGAATCCGACTCTCTAACCATTAGGCAGCTATTGTATATATTGTATATATACACTGTTGTGGTGTGTGTATATATTAATAGATATATATACCACACACACACACACACACCCCACACATATACACACACACACACACACATTATATATATATATACACACACACAACACTACATCTATATAGTGTATTGACAAATAGGCAGTAAAATGCTTATTTTGTAAAAGAAATGCATATATTTATATAGTGTGAAGTCTGATCTTTGAGAAAATATAAAGGATTCAATTCTTTCACTGCTTTTTTAAACATTTTTACTGAACTGTACTATAAAATTGTCCTATGGTGCGACATATAGCAAAAATTAAGGAAAAAAAACCTCTTAATAATATATAAATAGCATGAGAGAGATTTATCTTCATTGTTAGACACTTAATTTACGTATAGTTTTATTTATTTAACTATGAAATTATAATTAACATATTTTCCCCATGAGCAAAGTTCAGGACAAACTTGCTGTCCTCCATTCAAAACGCTGAAAATTAATACATTTTTAAGATGAAGTGATACTTATATCCCCTATTACAATAACTCGATAAAACAAATCTGTGGTTCTTTTATGTCACACCAAAGGACAGAAATGGTAGTTATTAAATGATTTCTATTTAATTTTGCACGTCAAAGAAGAAAGTTTCATTTTGATACAAACAATATCAACATGTTTTTTAAACAAAACAAAAAATGATTTTCATCAACAAAAGTCAGTCTCTTAGTCAATCAGTATGTTACTGAAACTTTTCTAGCCCCCCCTGCTACATGTGTGCTACATGTGTGGCACAGCTAAATATGATTTACATTTAAACTATATTCATTAAGATGTGAATGCATTTTTGGCTACTCTTTTTAAATCATCATTTTGATTCTATTTACTTCTGCATCGTTTCGCTGAGATCTCCCCTTCTGGTGGATCCCTGTTAATTTTCTGTATATTTCCATGTCCTCCAGTAATTTCTCTCCCTTTCTGTTTCAAAAACAAATTACCACATTTTATACTTATTTTCATGACATTTTATAACAGTACAAGTTTTCTGCAAAAACATCAGAAAATAGTTTAATGTAATTATTGCATTTAAGAACACTGGAAATGATCAAAAAGGAGTAAAAAGGTAAAATAAATCTTATTTAATTATTTAAAATGCTTCTTAAAGAGACATTGTCCTATTGTGTGACATCTTTGTCCTGTGGTGTGACATTTTCTGTCACACCAAAGGACGTTTCAGCCTTTTGTGTCAATTAATGACCTTGCTATTCTGAGCTAACCTGTCATTAGCTGTTAGCAAGACACATTTGCATAATTTCCATGATTATGTAGTTTAACATGCAGTTTTTAATTAAAAATATATAATTTAAGGGTGTCACACCAAAGGACAACAAAACGCAACACTTTTGTAGTGGTTCCAAAAAAGTTTAATATTTGAACAATTCTGAGACAGAAATTGACCATATGCACATGTCATGGGCTTCACAGGGGGCTAAAGCAACATAATCATGAATGGGGTCCTTCAACTAATGTAATTTTGTTCTGGAATTGGCCATTTTAGCTACGTCCACACGAACCCAGAGCTTTCCCTATCCGATCTTTTTTTCCACCTCGTCTCACGAAATATCTGCGTCCACACGAAACCAACACAAAACTGTAGTTACATGCCAACTAGTATGTGCTGCTGTATTGCTGCACAGAAACACTAAAACCGGAGAAGAAACTGGACTATGCGCATAAACCCTTGCGTGCGGTAATACAACATCATGGACCATCCATTTATTACTCTTGTTTTATGTTAGTTAATTAAAATACATCGTTCCAGTTTTTGTTCATGTTTTTTGTTGCTGTTACGTGACGTAGCGGTGTCTGACGTAGGGGCGAGACGTGGGCTGATGACGTCATAGTTTCAGAAAATATACGGATTCGCTGTCCACATGAAAACGCAAGGGCGGTGTTTTCAGATTCATCCACTCAGCGACCCGGTTTCAAAAAATATTGGTTTCACTCTCCCAAAACACCGGATCCGTCTGAACGAAACGCCTATCCTATACGATAACAAAAAGTATGCGTCTACAGCTAAACGCATCTCCGTGTGGACGGGGCAGGGTATGGTGTCACACCCATAGACTGTATAAGGTCACACCAAAGGACATGGTTTTCAGAGACAAAGTATATCAAGTTCAGAAATATATGGATGAAAAAAGTTATTGCCATCTACACTTGTACAATTATGTCAGAGGTATTTATTAACATTTTTATGTTTTTCTTTTTAATTTATAAAAGTTGTAATTTACTGAACCATGCTTGAGGCAGTCACACCATAGGGCAATTTTTAGATTTGGCTCAAAAATTAAAAAAATCTAATAACACTGCAGCTTTTTATAACATCAGGTCCACGTAGGGCAAATACATGTTTAATGATTTACTGCATTTTAAATAAGGACAATATTCATTATATTCATTTTTATCCTGTGGGGCAGTGAAAATGCCATGTCACGTCAACAACACATATACATATTATATATATACACACACACAGTATTTGTCTCATATATATACAGTACCATTTTCGAATACTTTTTTTTATCAAATAAAAGTTTAAGATTTTATTCACCTTATAGCTGGTTGGTTTGGTATATGGCTCTATATAATATAACTTTGGCAATAACTTTTTAACAATCCCTATGGGAAAAATGTATTGAAAAAAAATATATAAAAAATTGTGAACCAGTGCTGCTGAAAAAGTGGATGGGCACTAATGCATTCTTTTGAGAAATAGGAGGTACATGGTTCAAAAACTCATCACATATCTGGACATATTTGGATCCACGTGTTTTTTTTAAACAAGCAATTAATGAAATGTAATTGCTTGTTTAAAAAAACAAATGTCTGATGGTACTCACATGACTCTGTAGCGCACTTCCTGTTGTGAGCAGGCCAACCTGTAGCCCAGAGTGACTATCAAGAGTGATAATAAAGGCCAGCATCATACCGCCAATGAAACTACCCGCATGGAACCAGAGGAACGCCTGTTTTATCCATCCAAAGACAATGGTAGTTTCCAAATTTGACTGTATAAATGCTGATGCTGATGATGCTGTTGGTGAAACTAATGCTGATCTAAAGTAGTGCAATCAATGCAGAAACTCAGACTGTACCTGTCGATGCAGAAATCAGGCGTTTGCTCTCTGTTGAGATGTGCACAGTGTTCACAGACGGTTCAGTTGGGGTGATGGGTTCAGCTTTTTGGCAGTAACGCTGAATAGTTGGACATGTTCGATCCGGTCACTGAAGTCTTTCCTTCAGCTGAATGAGCCTGGACAGCTCTCCTGCCTGCATATGGAAAATCCAGATCAGCAGAAGCATTTTATTTGTTCTTATATTACAGAAATTACAATAAAAAGCCACTAGCAGAGTACTTTTATAGTGTTGTGTAAGATTTTGCTGCAATAGCACACATCTGGTCCAAAACATTGTGAATGCTGTAATCTGTGTTTTCATGGAAAACTTGAGTAAGATGATGGTGAGTTAAGAGATTCATACGGCTGTACTACTTGAGTATAACTCATCAGTTGTTTACATGTAGATTGTCTCAAAACAGTGAGCAGAGAACCGTCTACCTAGACCAGTTGTTATCAGCCAGGGCCTGGAAAAAAGTATATACTTTGGTAGAAAATCTCTTCAATCAGATAAACAGTAAAACATACAGGCCACACCATTAGAATAAATCACTTTATTGGATAATTTTTGCTACCATATATGAAAGCACCTTTCAACAATACTATAAAGAAAACACTAAAAATGTCCCCGAACTGTAACCAAAAGATAATCCAATAACGCCTCTGATTTAACATTTTTTTACAGGTGCATATTTTATACACTATAGATTACAAACTAATTTAAATATCCTGAAGTACAACTAGACTAGAAAAAAGAAAAAACACACACACTGAAAATACACTGAGTTCAAGTATTCTCAACTTGAAATGTGGGCCGGGGCCCAACAGGGGTCCTCAGCAAAGTGCTATGACAGCCTCAAGATAACTTAAAAATGATTTCAAATAAGACAAAACGAGCATTAAAATAAGTCCCAGATATTTATTTTTATTTATTTATTTTTTGAAGAAGTTAGAAGAAGAACCAGGGTTCCCACGTTCTTAAAAAATCTGAATATATGAGTGAGAATCATTTTAAAAGTGTGATTTGTAGACCTTAAAAAAGCAAATGAATAACTTGGCAAATGTAAAATGAATATACTTTTTTGCCAAGCTTTAAAATGGACCCTTTTCACAGACTTGACAGATGACCTCACTAAATGTCGAATGAGGAATGTTATCATGGATTTTTCTACTGGAGCAAATGGGAATACAAAAGTAGTTTCGGTTCATCACTATAAGTTTACCCAACTATGACGACTTGCACGACTTGCACTTCACTGAGAAAATATGAAAAGGGTCCATATTTTATCAGGTAGAAATTGCGTGTAAAACACGATTTGAGGGGGCCCCGAGTCAATATGCTGTTCAGGGGGCTCAGAAACCAGTGGCACCCCTTAAGGCAACAAAAACGAGGTGCTAAAATGTAGAGGGGTCTTGCTATATGGTTTCTACAGTCCTTTGGCTTGTTGCTAGGGCGTTTCAAGGCTGTAACTATGCGGTTTCTGAATGGCTGCTTATTAAAGTATCTACCGCTCTATCACTGACCCTTGTACAGCCGTGCAGCTTCTCCTCACTATCTGTGGAAGTAACAAAAAATTATTAGAGTAATAAGAATAGTAAGTATGAGCAATAGTAATGTTGTTTCGCAGTCACCAAAACTGTCAAATTTGGCATCTTTGCTATAAGCCTTCCTTCATTTTGGACTCGGAGTCTGTTGTGCAGCTCACTTCTGTTTTGAGACAGAACCGCAATGTTCCAAACTCTGTGTACACGTATACACAATGGAAGCCAATGGAAGCTTTCACAATTTTCCGCGGTTTCCACAGAGTTCTTACAATATAAATAAACAACTGAGAAATACTTACCCAATGGCAAAAGCAGACAGGAATGAATGAAGATGAAACAAACAGCGGTTCATTTTCTTTACGAATAAACTAAAGTCCTACAGTCCCAAACTAACCGACAGTCATGATGGACGAAAAAAAACTCGTCTTCTGAGTCTGCCCTCATTATCGACGAATTTATCAAACTGACTCAGGTGTCATTCAGAGGAACGCGTTATAAATAATATAAATAATGAAATTTGATTTTAATATCCAGTTTTAGTCAACACCAGCACAACTGGCTGACAGTAACAGCGAACAGTTGGTTTGCACATCTGTCAGTGTCAGGGGCGGACTTAGTGATGGGGCCCTAAGCAAATTTCAGGTATGGGGCCCCAACACAATAACTATATGCTCTTTTACGCCTAACCCTTATTTTACTTCTTCAATCTTACAAATAGGACTCAAATGTCATAAAAATTATCCCATGCAACTCGTTCCGTATTCCTAGTATTCTTAAGGCATAACGTCGGGTTTGCCGAGAAACAAATCGAAAATGTAATCTTAAGAGAAAATCTCCAGTCATTGCATTCCTGCATTTATACAAGTGTGCGGCATTTCGCGCCGGCGTGCCTAGGAAAAGCACACAAGAGAGTCATTTTGAAACATCAAGACAAATAAAATTATGACTTGAAACAATAATTTCTAATAATGTATCTATTCTGAGGCAGTCAAAACAGCTTAGAATTCACGCAAAGAGCGCTAGGTCTATAGGCCTAATCACTAAAAGCGGTCACTCACTTCAGTTGATTGCGATCTCACGACATTCCGTGAATAAGCTATTACATCATATACGTTGTTATAATGAGAGGACTCGCCAGCTTGCAGAACTCCGCACCTGACAAAAACTCGCCGTTTTGAGCGGTGAGTGAACATTTGACGCTCTAACACAAATACATACTGGTGGGACAGTGTTGGGGAAAGTTACTTTTTAAAGTAATGCATTATTTCGTTACTCCATAAAAAAGTAACTAATATGTTACTTAGTTACTTTATGAAAGTAATGTTTACGTTACTTTTTGCGTTACTTTTATAAATCTGCCCGGTTGAAAACCACATATGCTGGTTAGGTATGTTGTTGATGCTTTGGTTTAATAAGAAGCTGGCCTTTGCTGGTTTATGCTGTCCTGTGCTGGCCAAGCCATCATAAACACAAAAGGACCACTTAAACCAGCAGGCCCAGATAAACCAGCAAAGGACCAACTACCCAGCAGGACCAGCATAAACCATCAAAGGACCAGCATAAACCAGCAAAAGGACCAGCTTAAACCAGCAAAGGACCAGTATAAACCAGCAAAAGGACCAACATAAACCATCAAAGGACCAGCATAAACCATCAAAGGACCAACATAAACCATCAAAGGACCAGCATAAACCATCAAAGGACCAGCATAAACCAGCAAAAGACCAGCTTAAACCAGCAAAAGGACCAGCAGAAACCAGCAAAGGACCAGCCTAAACCCGCAACAGGACCAGCTTGAACCAGCAAAGGACCAGCATAAACCAGCACATGATCAGCATAAACCAGCAAAAGACCAGCAGAAACCAGCAAAGGACCAGCATCAACCAGCAAAGGACCAGCATAAACCAAAAAAGGACCAGAATAAACCAGCAAAAGACCAGCATAAACCAACAAAAGGACCAGCATAAACCAGAAAAGGACCAGCATAAAACAGCAAAAGGATCAGCATAAACCAGCAAACGACCAGCATAACCAGCAAAATGACCAGCATAAACCAGCCAAAGGACCAGCATAAACAAGCAAAGAACCAGCATAAACCAGCAAAAGGACCAGCTTAAACCAGCAAAGGACCAGCTTAAAAGGACCAGCTTAAACCAGCAAAATGACCAGCACCACCCAAAGGACCAGCCATAAACCAGAAAAGGACAGCTTAAACCAGCAAAGGACCAGCTAAACCAGCAAAGGACCAGCATAAAAAAGCAAAGGACCAGCATAAACCAGCAAAAAGGCCCAGCATAAACCAGCAAATTACCATCTTAAACCAGCAAAAGGACCATTTTAAACCAGCAAAAGGACCAGCTTAAACCAGCAAAGGACCAGCCTAAACCAGCACAAGGACCAAGCTAAACCAGCAAAGGATCCTCTTAACCAGCCTCACACATACCTAACCAGACAATATGCTGTTTTTTTTTTCAACAGGGTGGACAGAGCTTGCTTGTTTTTAAAATAAAAAGTTCTATTTTTGGCAAATATAAAAGCCTTTTCACACCAAAAGTGAAATGAATAAGCCTCAGGCTGAAGGGAAAGTAAATTTAAGTCTGTACAGTAGAATGCAGAAGACGACATTTCAACACACTTCAGCAATAAAAAAGGACACACAAATGTTTGTCTAGAGTCATTTGTGCTTATTATTATGTTGAACTGGATCATCGAAGGTCAGAAGCAAAGACATTGGTTAATAGAATGGGATTAAATACATAAAGGATATTTCTGTTGTTACCATATTCAATTATTGCAGGTTTGCGTCATATTCTGAGTTGCATTACTTTTATTCATTTTGAGGAATACTGAATCTGTGTGTTTTTTTGTGTTACCTCACCTATTGGTTAAGTCCGCCCCTGGGTGTGTGTTTACTGTAAAAAGCAGGCACTCGCCCTGCATATCTAATGTTTCATTATTGTTTTGAAAGTAATGATGTCCAAGCAAGTGATTTGAAACTCATTTTATTTTTGCAAAGCATCACAGTCTGGAGGGGGGAATCGAAATACACTTACAAAAACTTGACAGGAATGATCGGTTGAGCCAGAAATCCCATGGCCACGTTTTTGATAAATGATCAATTCAATTGTACTTTCTTTGCAAATGGTGACAGACTGTAAGATTGTCAAAACGATGTCAAAAACAAAAATACTTCATTTTTTTCGAATTTATGGCCACTTAATATAAGCATGGAGTAAAGGAAGAAAGAGATGCACATCTATATCCAACATCAGCGTTTGTGCCTGGCCCTGATCTAGTGTCCAAAATTTCCACTTTTACAATGCATTTTGTTAAAGCTACTATAACATAATTATGCCATTCATACGAGTCATATAAGTTGCTGACTTGCTGTGCACCAAAACCAAATGTTTATTATCGCTTGTGTGAGCTATGAAGGTTTTATCGTTGTTTTTCACCGCAACATGAGTCCTCATCTATGTTATTAAGGCAGTAAAAAAAAAAAAAAAAAAAGACATTTGGGCACTGTCGCAGATGTTCAAAATTGGCACATGGATTTATTTGAAAAAGAGATTTTACTAAACAGAATTCCATACAAACATTAGGCCGTTCTGATAAACGACATGCATGAAAATACTTACATGCCGATTTTCACAAAAAAAAAAAACAAGACTTCTGGTCACATTTCTGTAATTTACACTAAAATACAGAACCATAGAAAAACTGAGGCCACGGGTTCTACATTACACATCTCATTAGTGAGCTAATCGCTAAAGTGCCAAAGAGAATGAGGGACTGATACCCTACAACACAGTCATATTGAGGCATGAGAATGTAATCGGCTGCTGAAAAGGAGGAATTCATTAGTACAAATACATTAGTACAATACAGTGTGCACAGAACTGCAAAAACGTGAAGAACATTTTCTGTTGTGGTTGGTTGGTTTTGTTTGAAGTAAAATTATTCGGTCTGGGCTCAAATTAGCTGCAGAACTTTGGAATTCAATAATGAACAATCAACATGCAAGTGAATGCTTTTCTTTACTCTGACCTCGGCTGGTGTTCTCACATTTGCCTTACTAGTTACTTCTAGTTGCCAGGGCACAGATGTTGTTTAAGATCATTCCTTGAGTTTGACTGCAGGAAATTAAGGTACAATTTTTACTGATCTCTTCCAGACCAGCATAAAACAAAATGATCTGCATTGATGACAAAAAAACCTTCTACCACAGCAATGTCTCACTGCATGGAGCCAAACCTCTGGAAGAAAGAGGATCTTTCTTCTGACACTTCTGACTGCTCATCAGGCGAGTCTTACATCTCATCCAAACCATAGTCCTCTTCAGGGAAGTCTCCCACAGTTACTGAGAGGGGCTTCACGAAGACACCATATTTTGGCTCACACTCAAAATAACGTTTCCCATTCACACTAAATCAAGACAAACATAACGCATCAGTTAGACTTTCTCAGAAGGTTCATGTAAGGGTCACATTAGTCATTTTCAAAGACATGCTGGTCTTATTCATAAACATAAATAACTTGTGCATGCACCGACCTGCCATCATTCTTCCCCAGCGGCTCATCATATTTCACACCAACCCAGTAGCCTGGTTTGAAATCTGCTGTACCTGAAAACAAAGAAAGCATTTAAGCCCCATTGAATATGGTTGGAATACACAGGAATTCATAAATGGAAAAAAAATCACATCTCTAAAAAAAAAAAACCCAGGGAGCCCCAGGTCAGGAATGGCGTGTTACAGTTCACTGAGTTAAAGGGATAGTTCACCCAAAAATTCTGTCATCATTTACTCACCCTCAAGTAGTTTCAAACCTGTATGAATGTCTTTGTTCTGCACAAAGGAAGATATTCTGAAGAATGTGGGAAACAGAGCAGTTCTGGGGCACCATTGACTTCCATAGTATTTTTTTCTCCTACTATGGAAGTCAATGGCGCACCAAAACAGCCTGGTTACAAACTTTCTTCAAAATATCTCCCTTTCTGTTTGGCAGAACAAAGAAATGTATACGGGTTTGGAACTACTTGAGGGTGAGTAAATGATGACAGAATTTTCATTTTTGGGTGAACTATCCCTTTAACTGCCTTCTGAAAAGCATCACTCACAATATAAAGCAATATCAAAACTAGATGAAAATTGATTATATTCTTTTCTTTATTACAAGTAACATTTAAGTGTTAAAGGGGTCATATGATGTTACTAAAAAGAACATTATTTTGTGTATTTGGTGTAATGAAATGTGTTTATGCGGTTTAAAGTTCAAAAAGTACTTTATTTTCCACATACTGTACATTTATTGTTTCTCCTCTAAGCCCCGCCTTCCGGAAACGCGTCGATTTTTACAAAGCCCATCAGTCTGAAAAATGAGGTGTGCTCTGATTGCCCAGCTATCCAGTGCGTTGTGATTGGACAACAGCCTCAAGCGTGTGACGGAAATGTTACGTCCCTCACCATAATGTTGATGCCGTGTCCTGGCCGGAGTGACGAGACACAAACGTTAAAACCTATTATAAACGAGGCATTTTTTGCATCCAGTGATGACATAATTACGGATTATAATGATTTACAGTGGGTACGGAAGTATTCAGACCCCCTTAAATTTTTTCACTCTTTGTTTTTAATATTGCTGCCATTTGCTAAATCATTTAAGTTAATTTTTTTTTCCTCATTAATTTACACACAGCACCCCATATTGACAGAAAAACACAGAATTGTTGACATTTTTGCAGATTTATTAAAAAAGAAAAACTGAAATATCACATGGTCCTAAGTATTCAGACCCTTTGCTCAGTATTTAGTAGAAGCACCTTTTTGATCTAATTCAGCCATGAGTCTTTTTGGGAAAGATACAAGTTTTTCACACCTGGATTTGGGTATCCTCTGCCATTCCTCCTTGCAGATCCTCTCCAGTTCTGTCAGGTTGATGGTAAATGTTGGTGGACAGCCATTTTTAGGTTTCTCCAGAGATGCTCAATTGGGTTTATGTCAGGGCTCTGGCTGGGCCATTCAAGAACAGTCACAGAGTTGTTGTGAAGCCACTCCTTCGTTATTTTAGCTGTGTGCTTAGGGTCATTGTCTTGTTGGAAGGTAAACCTTCGGCCCAGTCTGAGGTCCTGAGCACTCTGGAGAAGGTTTTCGTCCAGGATATCCCTGTACTTGGCCGCATTCATCTTTCCCTTAATTGCAACCAGTCATACTGTGCCTGCAGCTGAAAAACACCCCCACATCATGATGCTGCCACCACCATGTTTCATTGTTGGGACTGTATTGGACAGGTGATAGCAGTGCCTGGTTTTCTCCACACATACGCTTAGAATTAAGGCCAAAAAGTTAAATCTTGGTCTCATCAGACCAGAGAATCTTATTTCTCACCATCTTGGAGTCCTTCAGGTGTTTTTTAGCAAACTTGCACTGAGGAGAGGCTTCCGTCGGGCCACTCTGCCATAAAGCTCCAACTGGTGGAGGGCTGCAGTGATGGTTGACTTTCTACAACTTTCTCCCATGTCCCGACTGCATCTCTGGAGCTCAGCCACATTGATCTTTGGGTTCTTCTTTACCTCTCTCACCAAGGCGCTTCTCCCCCGATAGCTCAGTTTGGCAAGACGGCCAGCTCTAGGAAGGGTTCTAGTCATCCCAAACGTCTTCCATTTAAGGATTATGAGGCCACTGTGCTCTTAGGAAACCTTAAGTGCAGCAGAAATTTTTTTGTAGCCTTGTCCAGATCTGTGCCTTGCCACAATTCTCTTCAGGCAGTTCCTTTGACCTCAATGATTCTCATTTGCTCTGACATGCACTGTGAGCTGTAAGGCTTTATATAGACAGGTGTGTGGCTTTCCTGATCAAGTTCAATCAGTATAATCAAACACAGCTGAACTAAAATGAAGGTGTAGGACCATCTCAAGGATGATTAGAAGAAATGTACAGCACCTGAGTTAAATATATGAGTGTCACAGCAAAGGGTCTGAATACTTAGGACCATGTGATATTTCAGTTTTTCTTTTTTAATAAATCTGCAAAAATGTCAACAATTCTGTGTTTTTCTGTCAATATGGGGTGTTGTGTGTACATTAATGAGGAAAAAAAATTAACTTAAATGATTTTAGCAAATGGCTGCAATATAACAAAGACTGAAAAATTTAAGGTGGTCTGAATACTTTCCATACCCACTGTTATCTGTCTTTTTATGCGTTGCATTGCGCCGCGTAAACAACCATGTCTGCATTTGTGATCGGAGAAAAGACAAACTACAAACGCTACTCTACACTGCTCAAAACTCGTGGTTTGAATCATCAGTGGTAAATCCTTTAAATATAAAAAACGTACTTGCAGTCTGTGAGTCATAACAGCCGGCATTGTAGTCTACTCTTTCAGGAAACAGTCCTCCATAAAATGCCGCTGCACACATCTGAATATTTGGGTATTAGGCCTGTTCGCGATAATTAAATAACCGTCTAATCGCGATTATCTGATCTAACCGCGGTTGTTTCAGGCAGCCGAAACAGAGTGTATTGTGCTTTTTATACGACACAAGGGGGAGTCATACACCAAAAGAAACAGAAGAGCACCAGTTTGCTTTTCATGCACTGTATAGCCTATACAGGGCTCCAGACTCATTCTTCCCACTGCTCGCTCTTTTGCAACTAACTTTCTCAGCTAGTCGCACAAGCACATGATTTGGTCGCAATATTTTTTTGCGCTACAACATGGGATTATTTAATGCATGCTGATGAACTTTTATCATAGTTTATAGTTACATGGAAACGAAAGTGGTTACCATTCAACCTGCTATTTTTCTTCAGTATTTGTGATTTGAATTTTGTGAAGGGGGAGTTTCTCTTTTGCTGTGTTAAGTAGGGCTGAACTATTAATTGCATTTGCGATAATATCGCGATATGAAGAATTTCGATTTTTCCATCGCAGAGGCTGCGATTACACTCGGTCACGTGACATGCGAGAGTAAAGAGGTGTGTTTGACTTGAAGATCGATTGGTGTATGACATCAAAGTATGGCGAGAGAAAGCATAAGGAGACGTCCGCGCTCTCTTATAGCTCTCGCATTACTTTGATGCCATACACCCATCGGTCTAAGCAGCGCTGCTTCAAGTCGAGCACTGGCCATCAGCAGAAAAAGAAAAGAAATAAGTAAACAGCCAAAGAACAAACTTAGAGTGGGAGATGGATTGGTTTGTGAAAGCGAAGAGAAAAGCCATAGATGAAGTCGCACAGACCCAGGCAGGTGCTGGTCATTTAAAAGTTAAATGCAGAAAATATGACGAGGCATATCTTGCTCTCGGCTTCACTCACCGTGTCTATACAGTCTATGTACCGGACGCTACAGTTGTCGCGCCGCAACAGCTCTACACTGGACGCGACAAAGCGACCGTTGCAAATCATTTGAACTTTGTGTCAGTACGTCATAAATAGAACATGGCATCAGTTTAATGTTGGGTTTTGTCACGCCGCATCCAGTGTAGACAGCGGCACTGATTATAATGGGTTCTACTGTATTTTGGCGCTCGCGTCCAGTGTAGACACTATGTTTAATGCCGTTGTCAGAAAGCCGTGTGTGTGTGGTTTTGTATTGTACTAATGCCTTAAAAGTTAAGCCCCTGACAGCATGAAACCTACAAAAAATAAATAAATAACAGAGAGATAATAATAATAATAATAAGTTATTCTGTCTATGCTATTTTTCAATGTTTCAAGTTATGCAGGTGTTTTTTTCCCTGTAGGTTTTTTAAATAAAAAAAAACGTTAATTTTTCATAATGTTTAGTGAAATTATTTGTTAGTCTGCGGGGGCGCACCAAAAAATTTGAGACCCACTGGTCTCAACTTAACAGTGTTTAAAAATTTCAGTTGCACAATGTTTCCATATGTTTATTACAGTGACTGTGATTACTAAAGTAGTTGGTAAAGCAAACAGACGTGTTTTTAATATTCTGCAATCTTCTTTAGTTTTTGTGTGATTTGTTTACTGCCTTTCATATGAATGTTTACCCAGGCTATTTAAAACCAATACGTATTACATGCTTTACAGGGTTTGGAGTTCAACAATCAGTCAATATACTACTGTGATGTAGTTGTTAAATACAAATTCAATTCAATCACTTCATGCATCACCTATTTCAATCGGAACATATACCCGGCCTACAGAAACGAACATTTATGTTATCTATCTAAATTGTGTTGGTCCATACTATACAATGATTATAGCTTGTTCTTTGTTGATAATACAGCACATGAGCTTTTTAAAAAAAAATTGGCATATAAATCGCAATCACAATATTGTTAAAACAAATTATAAAAATAAAAAATATCGCAATTAATTATTTTTTCCAAATGGTTCAGCCTCTAGTGTTCAGCCACTGGCTTCGGATGCTTGCACTTTCGAATTCGGATCTGTTGGTCCCACGGTTTTTGCTTACATCTACACACTTTTCCTTTTTTTATAGACTAAACAAAAGATGGATTTTCATTGTTATTTTTAATTAAAATCACAACAACAATAATCTTAATATACAATACAAACAGCTTAAAAACGTTTATTAACAAAACAATAAGATAGGCATGGCACCACAACCACATCTGTATTAATACCGACTATTAATTTACAGGACGTTTACAACAAATAAATAAATAATAAATAAGAGCCTCCTAGCGTAATGTAGCTAAACAGCAAAGCTAACAAGTTTTTCAAAAATGAAAACAAAAATAACGGAAAACAGATATCTTCCTCTTTTGGAAGGCCAAACAAAGTAGTTTCGTTTTCACAACGACAAACACAGCGTCTTCACGACATGGCGGCAGCAACAATACTACAGCGAGAATAAAAGTTACGCCTTCTTTCTTTGTGTGAACATTTGGGCGGCGTTATGCAAATCTTCCCACATAGTGACGTAGACATGTGGGGGCGTGTTAGAACGAGTAGTTTTAGGAGGGCGTGGCTGACTCAACTTTTATAAAGAATATCTCTTTGGATTTGAGACTTTAGTTTTTGTATCTTTACAGCTCTTCTTTATGCACCAAGAGCTTGTAACACTCCAAAGAGAAAGGAAAAAATTGAAATAGCATCATATGACCCCTTTAAATCAGAGCAGTAGATGCGATTAAACCAGGTCATGCAAACGGCACAAACAAAGCCTTAATCTGCGAGGAGTGATATGAAAATGAGGGTAAGCTTACCAACAAACATAACAGTGCCAATCTTGGTAGGTTGCCCAGGAACTTGAACTTTGCAGCGGTTCCCAACAGCAATGTCTTCAGCAGCCACCTTCTCTTCCTCTTCTTTCTTAGCAAGAGCCTCTTCTTGCTTGGCCCTGTTTTCCTCATTAAATCGACCTAACTTCATATTCTTCTTGAAGTTCCGTATTGAATCTGACAAAGAAAAAAAAAATTATTTGCTATTATTATTATTTGTTATTTGCTTACATTAATTATAAAAGCACTTATAATATGTATAATCACAATTAACCATTTGTACTTGTACCTACTGTAACACTGTATTTCACGCTCTAACACGATGAAACAAAAAAGTAATTTTTAAACAAAATTACTCAGGAAGGCGGGAGAAAAACTCAGATGTACGTCACAATAAGGAACACATGACATGTCTCTATTTCGATTTCTTTTGGAGTTAAATCACAGCTCAACTATTTGTACAGTCACTATAAGTTGCTATAAATTAAATCACTCAACAAAGGCTGAAATTTGATTGTTAAAGATATTTGGATTACCTGCCCTTTTTTCATAGGCTTCATCAGAGATCTCAAATTTCTCAACCTTTGACAAATCAGTGAACTCCCCACTTTGCGTACCACTGCAGTCTGTCACCTGCACAGAAAACAACACTAAAGCATAAGAATTCCGTCTTAATTAATGCTATCAAAATAGTTTTAAAATGTCCAAAACAGCGGAATTTTGAAGCTCTAGTGATCATCATCTCACATTGCTTAAATTTTGTCACTTGTGTAGCTGGGGTGTCAGAAAAGAGTCAATACCCACATGTATTCTGCAGTCATCATCCACAGGATAGGAGCCGAGCAGCGCTTCATTGTTGTCTAGCTTCTGTAAGAGCTTGTCTGAAGTGCTAAATAGCTCAAGGTCCATAAAGGCAGCTGGGGTGCCCACAATCAGCTCCAGTTTACTCTTAAAAAAACAAAAAAAAACAAACATACAAGTTAAACTAGAAAATAATGATAAAAATACTCAGATGGGAGTTAAGATTACATTTCAATGTTTTTCCAGTCTCTTGCAAAACTTTTACATTTCCCAGAGAAACTTTGTTCACTCGCAAAATAATTGCTTTCCCTCAAGAATCTTTGCCTTCACTCTCAAAATTTGCAGTGGAAATAATATGAAGAGGTAGGAAATTCTATTTCATAGATTTTGCAAGCGAACCCAACATATTTCGGAGAAATTTAATAGTTTTGCGAGAATGCATAATTTCTTAGGGGACTGCAATTTTTTTTTGTGAGTGGACACAAAATAATTTTTACACCTATGCTTTTTTTCTTTTTACTTCATGTCCCTTTAGGAGCTCCATATTACAGAGCCAAAAATGCTGTTATACTGAAAAATAAATATCATGCAAGAGTGATCTCATGCATGTGATTTGACCATATTTCCACAATGGACAACATATGCATATGCCCAGAAAATTACACCCAAAGCTTGAAAAAATAACTACCAAACCCGTTTCGAACATTTTAACCCATAATCGGTCCCTGGGTCCGGAAGTTTCCTTCATTTTTAAAAAGTGTTCCCTTCATCTCAGGGACACGAGACTCTGTGACTTTTCCTAAATAAGGCTTGATTTCGTTGTTCTAAAGGTGTGTAAAAAATAAATTTAAAAAAATTACCGTTTAAGGTCCTTGGGGTCAGATTGACCCCACATTGAAAATGAATGGGAAATCAAATTAAAAAAATCCAGTATAAATCTGAAAATTTCTACATTTAAATAAAGGTCTGGTCCTAGAGCATATATGCAAAGTGGAACAAACTTTCTCTCTCACTCACTCCCACCACACACACGTGTGACTGCAACAGAGAGCGTTTTTTGTAGAAATTGGCATATAAAATCAACAATATGGCATAAATCTGAAATATTTTCCATCATAAATTAAGACGATAGCACAAATGCAACCAGCATGTTCACTCTCACACACACACATAATAATTTGCAAAAGTAGACAATTCAAAAGACATCAGACAACAACAACAAATTCTAACCTTTGACAAAAATACAGATTTCTAATGTATTTTATCATGTTTTAAATCGTTATTCACAAAGATATGCAATTTGTGAGAAGTTGAAGCATCAAGAAAATTAATTGAAAATGAATAAGTCCCTATTGACCCTACAAGATATACGTGGTCATTTGCACTTTCTTGCTTTAAAGTGGTCATATGATGCTTTTTTTTAAAGATCATTATTTGGTGTATTTGGTGTAACAGAATATGTTGACATGCTTTAATGTTCAAAAAACACATTATTTTTCAAATACTGTACATTATTGTAGGTCCTGTATGCCCTGTCTCTCTCAAACGCGTCGTTTTCAACAAAGTCCCCTCCTTTGACAAGCGCAGTCTGCTCTGATTGGCCAGCTGACCCAGTGCATTGTAAATAGCGGAACACCACAAGCACGCGTCGGAAATATAACACCCCTTACCATAATCGCAGCTTCAGCTTTTAAAGTAAATATCAGAACAGTTAATAATTTCGTTAGTTTTACCATCAGTTCCAGCCCGAAAGGGGAACAGAGTCGAGTGACAGACACAGTGTTGATGCAGTACACAAGCCGCGGTTAAGACTGCTGACGTGCTATGAATTCTGACAGGCAGTTCACTCTCCTGTGATTTGACCCTGTTCCCCACACACACTCACTCTCTCTCTCACACACACACGACGCGTTACTCTGTCCTGTGCAAAACTCTGCATTTGAACAGTCAATAGCAAATACTTAAACTAATAACAAAACATTTGCTGATTCAGAAGCGCCAGATTGTTATAGTAAAGTCGGAATTTACCCTTTTTTTAAATTTTTTTTTAGAAATAGCCTTTGCACACAGCCAGCCTTGTACTCTTCTAGGTTAAAAAAACTGTTGTCCATAAAATGCGTTGCACAAATTCGAACATCTGGGTTGTGCTGTTCTGTTGTAAATAAATCTTAACCAATGATTCCTAATTGCATCTACTTCCGGAAGGCCAAATAAAGTGCTTTTGCTTTCACACTGAAACACACAGCGTCTCCCTGACATGGCTGCATCAACACTACTGCTGTTCCTGAAACCACGCCTTCTTTCTTTGCATGCACATTTGGGCGGCATTATGCTAATATTTCCACATAGTGACGTAGACATGTGGGGGCGTGTTAGAATGAGCCGTTTTAGGTAGGTGTGGCTGACTCTTAACTTTTATAAAGAATATCTCTTTGGATTTGAGACTTTAGTCTTTGCAACTTTACAGATCTTCTTTATGCACCGAGAGCTTGTAACACTCCAAAGAGAAAGGAAAAATTGAAATTGCATCATATGACCCCTTTAACTATAGTTCCTAAATTTTCCCGCAAACTTGCAGTCGCAGATGGAAGTATTCTATCCCTAACACAGAACAATGTCCAGAAACAATTGAGATTTAATTTAAAACATCATTAAAATGATTTTTTTATTCAAAATGTATTTTTCTTAAGCCAATTTATGGCGTAATTAAGTAATTGTGCAGTAAAAAAAACCAACAAAAAAAGCTACCAAATATCCCCAAAAACGCAGCATAAATGTATAGTTGAGGAGTAAATAAAAAATGATATATAGTTTGTTATATAAAAAAACGTAACGTTATATTTCCTTATGCAATCGCTCTGTAAAAGTTTGTAATACTACACTAGCATAGGAGTCGCACAAGAGGCACGATCTGCCCTGCCGCACCTTAAACTCTGCGATCGTGATTCCTCGGTTGAATCTCCGGTTCACCTCGAAGGAGCTGACGGTGCTGGTCACCCGCACGGACACGGTGGGGTTGGTGATGACGGTCACACTCCCGTCCATCTTCCGTTACTAACCAAACTCTGATCTGGTCTGGTCGAGCTGAAAATCAAAAGGTGTGTTTGGTATTCATGCAGCAGTTGTAAGACAACAGTTATTTTGTCATGGCCTCCACTTAAGGTTTAATATGTGCTATATTGCTGGTTGCTATGGCTAGCCAGTATTTACATGCACTCACGTGACAAGCTCTCACTTAATTCACTGCTTCAGTCAGCTGTTAGCACGTTCCGTTCTCACCAGTTACACGCTATCCGATATGTTAAGGGCTGTAGTCAGAATTCAAACCAAAAAAACCGTGTATCTTATTCTTGTTTTAGCTCGTAAGAAAAGCTCTTCCGTCAAAGACCACACCACTTGATTCTGGAAGATTCTGCCCACCCACATTGACCTTTGAGCCAATAAAAATTGGCAAGTGGGCGGGACCTTGGATTCAACTAATAGGAAAATGTTATCAGGCTTTCAGTGGGCGGGGAAAACGTACTCTGTCGAATCGGGCTGTTCAGTGCTACGGTTATTATCCAATCACTGTTTGTTTTGTTGAAGCAGACCGCTCCCAAAGATGCACGATAAACACATGCTTGCAGTACTGAATGTATTCCACACGATGCTGCTAGAGTTATTGTAATAGTTACTCCTAACTAAATATAAATAGTACAAAATTAAATGCTACTATAGTTACAACTAACAATGAGAGAGAACAAGTGTTACATTTTTGATAGTTTAATGTATCAACATTATTTACCTTGAACTAACAACTAACTAATTGTTACTTACTGGACCCATTTTGAAATACCTTTGAAGCTGAAATAATTTAAAAACACATTTGCTAGAGTGTATATAAATATATACAGCAGGATAACCAAGGCACATTTAACTATCTACTACTAACCGCTACTCATTTTCAGATGCCTTGACTGCAGAACATGACTGGTTATGTTAAAAGGCAAGTGTGCACAAGCAGAAGGATCAAAGGGTTAGGGGTTATGGGATGAGAGGATAGAAAGTTGTAGGATGGGGGTGACAGACTACAGCCCGATCCCCCGCCTTCCTGAAAACAAAGTTTACATTCTTGCAAAGAGATGAGATGGAGGTACAGAGCTCTGCCTCATCTCATTCTGTCCTTCTGCTTCCAGGTGTCCTCTTTCACATTTAAACCCTTACTCTTCCTGTCCATCCAGCATGCAAAGTTTTGAAACACACACACAAAAACAATCAATGTTGGTTTCATTATATAACTCAGGACATCTCACAACATCTGTTGTCTCAGGTGAAGTCTCTTACAGACACTAATCCAAACCAGTCATGAAACATCATAAATGATTTATATCAAAATTTGACCTTCAGATTTATCAAAGACTTCCAGACATGCTTGGGTTCATTACAGTAAGTTTCAATGCATAATTTGGAGTGTGTTCGGTAGGCCTATAGATAGATAGATAGATAGATAGACAGACAGACAGCAGGACAGACAGGGCCAGCAGCAGGGACAGACAGACAGACAGACTGATAGATAGACAGACAGACAGACAGATTGATAGATAGACAGACAGACAGACAGACAGACAGACAGACAGACAGACAGACAGACAGACAGACAGATAGACAGACAGACAGACAGACAGACAGACAGACAGACAAGGATCAGATAGAAGACAGACAGACAGAAAGACAGACAGACAGACAGACAGACAGACAGACAGATAGATAGACAGACAGACAGACAGACAGACAGACAGACAGACAGACAGACAGACAGACAGACAGACAGATAGATAGATAGATAGATAGATAGATAGATAGATAGATAGATAGATAGATAGACAGATAGGCATACAGATAGATAGACAGACAGACAGATAGATAGAGCGATAGATAGATTTAACAAACTTTTAAAGTGTAAAGGAATTCCAGTCTCTAAAAATATCCTTCATACTGAGAGCCCTGGTCATTGAAGTTTTTAGCATTGTATGAAATTTTACATACAACTTGTAAAATATGTTGTTGGATGGAATTACATTTTTAATAAAATCATATGTCTTATTAAATCTTCATGTCCTCATTGAGTTTGAAAGCAGTTGAATGCACTAACAAAAACTTGTGAGGCTTGTGTATTGTTTGTTTCTCAATGGGAAACGAATGTGGTTTGGATAAAAAGGATTGCACAATGGTAATGAAGGAGCCAGGTTGAAATGCAGCAGGCCTGTGGCGGTGGATGTCTAGATGGGGGAGGTCGACGAGACGCAGGGGCGTGACGCCTCGCTCTGCAGCAGCGCTCACTCGCCTGCGGGAGAATGGGGGAGAGAGACACAGAAGGGGAGGGAGGAGGAACTTGAAGGAAAAAAGTTAAAATAAAAATGGCTTCCTTGTCTTTGGAGTCCACAGAACAAACTGAAAACGGCCCAAAGGAGTCCACGCAAGATGAAGCCAAAGTGAAAGAGGAGACGGATCCGGACGAAGTTTCGGAACAACTGCTCCAAAGCTTCCAGAACTCGGCGCTCAGTTTTTCCACCGATCAAGTCGCGTGTCTGTGCGAAGCGCTGCTGCAAGCGGGCAATGTGGATCGCCTGTGGAGATTCCTCTCCACCATCCCTCCTTCGGCCGATCTGCTACGTGGCAACGAGACCCTGCTGAAGGCCCAGGCTCTGGTCGCTTTCCACAAGGAGGAGTTCAACGAGTTGTACACCATCCTGGACAGTCGTGACTTCCACCCGAGTAACCATGGGTTCCTGCAAGACCTCTACTTGAAGGCGCGCTACAAGGAGGCTGAGAGGTCCCGGGGTCGCAGTCTGGGCGCCGTGGATAAATATCGACTGCGCAAAAAGTTTCCTTTGCCCAAAACCATTTGGGACGGAGAGGAGACGGTGTACTGCTTCAAGGAGAAGTCGCGCAGCGCTCTGAAGGAGTGTTACAAGATCAACAGGTATCCCACTCCGGCCGAGAAGAAGAATTTAGCCAAAGTCACCGGACTTTCTTTGACTCAAGTCAGCAACTGGTTCAAGAACCGCCGACAGAGGGATCGGACCCCCTCCGGTACCAACAGCAAAAGGTAAGCGCATTGTAGCAAGTATGTGAACAGTGATTTGTCTCAGGCCCGAGAGAAACATTCTTGAGGCCAATTGAGAGAAGAGAGCCGTAAACAAACCACTATTGTGTGCGAGGTTTACACTAGAACGAGTGTGTAACCTAAAAACCTGGACAGATTCTGAACAGATTGCCCGCTTCTGATGGAGGCTGTTACATTCACAGTAGGTACTCTTCATAAAGGCCTAGTGTGTCGCAGATGATAGATTATTGTGTTTAATAAACTCTTGAACATAGGAAACTTTTTTTTTAGTTTGAGCACAGATGAGAGATACAGACGTGAAAAGTAAAATATTTGGTAAATATTTGCCATGCATTCTAATTGTTAAATGAAGTGTCTGACAAGCGAAAATGACAAGGAGGTCTTAGGAAACACGGCTGAAAGCATGTTGCTTTGTTGTGAAATGTGAGATAGGGGCGCCAGGAGTGGCTCTGGTTTCCTGAACTCCTGCACCACAATGTCTTTCTGCAGTCCATGGATGGTTAAATCTCAGGGCAGAGAGGACATTGGTTAAAAAAAAGCTTCATTAAGATGTAAGTGTAGTAGCTTACTTTGTGAGGTAAGCCACACTTAATATAGGAATTTCTTTGTATTAGAATTTCTTATCATTAGAAAAATATCAGAGAGCATTGGGTGTTTTTTTGTGTTTGTGTGTTTGTGTGTGTGTGTGTGTGGTGTGTGTGTGTTATCCCCTCATTCAAGTCAATGAAATTATACATTTTAAAACATGTTTATTATCACTGCAGCACAACTTGAATCTGTTGCCCCCATTATATATAATTGCAATCACATTTTGTTGTGAATATAATACTTAAATTAAAATAGTTTATCTACATAAAAAGAGAAACTTACTATGTTCATGCTACAATTATCACAAATATTTTGGAAAGGTTTTATCAAATATAATTACGTTAAATATAGTTGACTTCGATTTGGTCCATGAGGCATGAATTAATGGAGCCAAAATATCTAAATGTTATGATATCAGTTATGCTTGTTCCCAAAAGTACATGTACATATGCAGATGCCTATTCTGTGTATTTTCATCAGCAAGATATAATAGAATGGAAAAATACAATTTAGTTTTCTAGTATATGTTTATTGATCTAAAATACATTTCTAAAACATTATGCTTCAGATGTTAGAACAATATTCAGCAGCCATTAATAATGTACAAGCATGTTTTTTTCCCTGTAATTTCCTCACTGCAGCACATGCACATGGTGACAGGTTGGCTAAATTAAACAAATTAATTCATTTGAATGTTTGCAACTACAAGACAAGAGTGTCAGTGACCATATGCCCTGCAAGTTAGCTGGTTTCTGTTGAACCACAAGCTTCACTGGGTCTGGTTTGTAAATAATTTAGGTTTCTCTTCTATTGATACAGCTGTCAAAAATGTTTTGGATGATTGATGGTAGACATTCATGGAAACTACATTTAGACTTTTTGACCAAATGTAATGTTTGTCTTTTCTTTAGTGAATCTGATGGAAACCACAGTACAGAAGATGAAGCCAGCAAGGGAGATCTGGATGATATTGCTGACAAACCTGCTGCTCAAGAGACGGGCAGCTCCAATGCTTCTTTTATATCACTCTCTGGGGCTCCTTGCAGTACTGGTCAGCTTATTCTCAACAGCACCGGGGGATTCTTTACAAGCTCTCATCCACTGCTGCTCAATGGGAACCCTATACTCTCAGGGGCAGGAACAGGGGTCATCATCAATGGGCTGACACTGAGCGATGGCCACACAGTCACTCTCAGTCCTGTTACAGCTAATGCACCATTGCTACTAAATGGGGCTCAAGTAATCCCCAAAGATGACCGGGGCATCAATGATATAGAGGTCCAAGGCAGCCTGCCCACAGTAGTTCTGAATCCACAAGCCAGTCTAACTAGCACAATACCTCTCTCGCTCAGCGAGGACGCAAAAACAGCCAGCAGCAACGTCTCTCCATTGGATTTCATCAGTCTTCCAGAGGCCTTGAAGAATCCAAGTAACACTCCGTCACTGCCTACAAACTCAATGTCCTCACCCACCATCTCTACTGCTGTCATCTCTCCCACGTCTCTTCCTTCAGTGGCACTGGTCCCAAATAGTATTCCTGCATCAACAGCAGGTTCCATGAGTTCAGTCATCTCCAGTCACATGGTGCCACTACTGCCCACACAGCCACCTGAAATTGTTGTAATAGGAAAAGCTGAGTCTCAGTCACCAATTCGCAGCTCCATCTCTAGCCCTCAGGTGCTGTCTTTACCCCAGGTGGTTCCATCAATACAGGGCGTTCCAGTTTCTCAACTGATGCAGCATCCATCTGGGGCCACAGTGTCATCCTGCCCCCAGCTTGTTCCAGTCTCCCCGGTCAATTCACAGTTACCCCAAGTCCCCATTCCTCAGTTTCAGACACAGACCTTGCACATTGGTCCAAGACTTGCGCAAGCACAGCCCCAATATGGCTCGAACACATTAAGCACCAGTAGTGCTTTATCACTCCCCCAGATGGCTGATGGGCAAATTACACAAGTGCTTACACCTCAGCTAGGAGACGAATCTACTTCAGCCACCCTTCCACAGATACAGACCTCCATGGGAACACAAGTCATTCCCATTTCCTCGCCGACACAAGTTGTGCCCATATCCCAAACCAAAGACTCTGGCCAACCTCAGCTGGTCCCCCTGTCACTGCCCCAATTTATGCCTGTGTCATCCATTGCGGGAACTCCAACTGGAACCCTGTCTTTTCCTCAGGTGGTCCCAGCAACACCATCTATCTCCATTCCGTCCCCTGGAGGTGCTTTCCAGATTCTGACATCTGGATCTGGAACAGGATTGAGTGTTGCCCAAGGACCGTTATGCCTTAGTCCAATAGGGCCTCCTCAGAGTGTCCCTACTGGTACCATCCCAGGTGTTCAACTTCTCAACTCTGGGGTGATTCACCTACCTTCTGCCTCTCCAGGTAGGTCACAAAAATAATTTCATCAGGAGTGGAAAACAGTTGCTTGTTTGGTTCTGAAATGCATTTATTCTGTTTTTGTCTCCAGGCAACATCCTACTAGCAGGTGGCATTGGGGGCAGCCCCATCCTAAGTGTTCAAAATGGCAAACTCATCCTCACTATCCCAGCTGGCATCCAGTTCACCAGCATGCCTGTCAAGTCCGTCCCAGACAATTTGGTCTCAAGTACCCTTGATCCTCAAACCTCAGCTGTACATCCACTTGAAAATCAACCAGCACCTTCACTCACTGCTCAAACCTCATATTCACTACAATCATCTCCTTTGAGGTTTGTTGGCTCCTCTACACTTTACTGCAGCCCTGAGCCAGGAACAATTGCCAACCCAACCCCAGGAGCCTCTCCTGACATTCCAGACTCTTCTAGCTCTCCCACTCCTACAAGTGTCCTACAATCCCAGCAGACCCTTAGCCCTGATAGCATGCTCTCGCTCAGTCCAATATGTATCGGTGTGGAAACTAGCCACCAACTCTCCCAGCCAGCCTGGAGCCCGTTGTCCTCCTCTGCTGGTCTGACATTATTTGACATGCGTGGGAAAGGAGATCTCCCAGAGGACCCCGCTTTGTTAGGTTTGCCAGGAGGAGAGTCCCTCCTGTTGGGCACTCCTCCTCCAGGCGAAGATGTAGAGAGAGATTCTCAGCTGGATGAGGTGGAGGACATGGATGGGGACTCGAAAATTCTGACACAACTGCAGTCTGTCCCTGTGGATGATGACCTGGGTTTGTAATCGCCAGTCCTTCTGACAAACTTCAAGATGCAGTTAATGTTAAATCTCAACCTGCAAGACTTGCATTCGACCATGTTCCAGAAGTGAGAGGAACTGTGATTTATGACCTCAGAGGTTTGGAGTCTTTCCCCACTCTTCCTTATGTAGATGGAGTTTTAAGTAGCGGAAGTATTCAACCTAATAATGGAATCGTAGAAAAGAACCTCTCTTTTATAAATGGAATTCATTTGTGAAAACAATATATTTAGCAAGGGCATGACCATAGAGGTTTAACTACAGTAGAGGGAAGGCACTGCCATTTTGTCACCGAGGACATTTGCGTAACCAGTATTCACCTCTAGGAATCTAAGGCTGTGTCTACATGTTAGCCCTTTTTTGATGAAACACATAGCTTGAGGCATGTTACAAGGACTTACATGACTCCCTAAGTGGTAAAAAGGCACTAATATGTCAGAGGCAATCAATTTGCTTTATCTAGGAGTGAAGAGCATGTGGGAATGCCTTCTTTTGTGCCTTACATTTTTGTTACTTCTCAGTTTTGTTGATTAAATGACTCTGACAAGTACTTTTATCTTTTAAGAAGAGAAACAAGTCATATTAGGTTTCCCTCTGAGAGGCAATATAATAGAGGTACATGTTTATGCTGGTCACAAAACTGTTGTCTTGGAGTGAAATAAGTCAACTCAAAAAGTATGAAATGAGTCTGAACATGAGCTAGTCATCCTGTCAGACATCCTGCACAGGTGGCTCCCAAAGATACCTGGATGCACCAACAGCACCCTGCACTGGGAGAAGGAAATCAGATTTCAGTAAACTCACAAAACTGGGTGGAAGAGAAGACTTGGTTGACAAACTAACCTTTAAATGTGCCTGTGACAGCTACATTGGATATACTACATCCTCACTGCTCAGTTCAGGTGCCGTTTTAATAGTTTTTTGCTTTAACGTTCAATTGGCTTAAGTACCTTTTATAGGTGACTAGATGGTGCGTGTCTGATTTGTTGATGCAAAATGCTTGGATTTTGAACATTACACTTCGAACACACAGTGAAGCACTCTGTTGTTTTATATTCCATGTATACAGTATCTTGCAGCATAAATTTATGATGGCACACTAAACTGACCATGGATATCCTATACTTGTATGATAGATAATTGACATTGGTTTCCATAGATAAACCATTGAGCTTACCCAAGCATTCCAGCTCATTACCATAAAACTGTGCATAAACCTAATAGGCTTGAGTGTTTGAAGGGAATTGAAGTACTGAATATTTGTCTATGCAACTGTTCCACATGAATCCTAAGATTTGTTTACTGTTTAAAACAGCCACTTCTTACACTACAAATCCATCATGTACATATACAGTGAAATGTGTTTTGTTTTTATTGTTTATCTTGTCTTTTTATATTTCAAAATCAAATATTTTAATTGTAGAATTTCCACATAGCTTTAAGAAATGTCTGTTTTTGCGCTTTCCCCGCTTGATTCTTATCAAATGCAATTTAGGTGATTCAAAGCTACAAGTATGACTTTTTCAACAGGTCATTGTCACTACTACCAAAGTGGTTTGCTTATTGCAGAGCACAGCTCTGTATATTTTGCACATTTTATCCTTTTTATTCATGGAGCTTTTACTTTTTTTTTTTTTTTTTCTCTGGCCCCACAAAATTTGGTGCTATTTTTAAACCATTCAAATACAATAAGGCTTGGCCTGTGAGATTTTGACTGGTGCACAGTAGTCACCCTTAGTAGTCACTCTAGCCTTAAGTGTACCTGTCACTATATGTTTTTCTTTAAGAATATTTAATGCATTTATCAATGATTTCGGGGTCATTTAACCTTAAAGCTGTTTCCCTCATTCTAGCTTAGGTTTACACTCCATTTTGTGATATAACACAAAAGAGATTTTGCTATGTGTAGCATCTTTTTTTAAATTTCTTTATTAAAGTGTTTGTATTTTACACATTTATGTTACATAGGACTTGTTGCATTGACTTGCCAAAGGTTTTGTTTTCTTCTTCTTTCAAGCACCTGGACAATGTTTTAACTTTTTTGGAAAGTAAGGGAATGTGTGCGTTTGTGTTTGTCCCCGAGTATTGCTATTACTCCTCCAGAATGTAATGATTACTATGTTAATGCACATGTATTTTAGTCAGTAGAGATATATTTGTTTGTTCTATTCACTCTTTAATACTTTCGCTTCACTTTCATGTACAAACATAAAAATATGCAGCTGATCAAACCAAAGAGTTTTTTTTTTCTTGATCGTTTTGTTTAGTAAACTCTTTTTATAGAGGTGTGTTTTGTATCTTATAGTTATTTTATTTTTTTATATTCCATTTTGTGATATGTAATAAACATATATATGCTATCTGAATGCTTTTTGTTTGAAATTAATTTAAAGGTATTTGTGAAGCAGTTACCAAAATTGCCTGTCTTACTACAAAAAAAAAAAAAAAAGATCTATTTCACCCAGAAGCAAATCATCGGTGGTTCGTCCTCCACATCATACAGCATATGTCCGTGTGGTGTGTATTATATATATATATTTATATATATATATATATAACGCACACACACGTCAACATTTGAAGTGGATCAAAACCTTTCATCAAAGTTGTCCTAAAACCTAAAATGCGTTCTTGTCTTAGGACAACTTTGATTAACTTCCTTGATCCACTTCAAATGTTGACTACTGTATATTTCTGCAATGCCATCTCTTAACCAAATTGTCTAACAAATCCTGCACCATGATTTGATTAGGAAATAACATTGCCTTCATATTTAAATAAGCTCCTTTGTGCACCTGACATCTTCCCCAGGTAATTGATACAAATACAAACAACACTTAGTCTGAAAGGTTTGTGTATGCGTGTGTGTTGGTGCCTGTCTGTTTTTTTAACCCCTATGCTCTCCGATTACCTGCATGTACCAAGTTGTCTGGGCGGGTCTTTGTGGCTGGAGAAGGTAAAACCAGCTAAAACAAAAAAGCTGATACACTCATCGGCTGCACTTATTGGCTTGCATGTCACTGGAGAACAAAAAGGCTATTGTGAGATCCCCTTTACCTGAGAGTTTCTACATTGCATTCAAATCAGAAGGTACTTTGGTTTTGCACACTTCTTCTGCAGGTTTCAGTATTCTTGTGAAGCTTGCTGTCGTTATTGACTTTGAAACAGGTCCCAGTTGTCCCCTCGAATGGACTTTTAGGTGGGACGATTTACAACTTGTTTTGCAGACCAGTTCCTCGTCATCCTTTGTGGCACCTTCCACCATCCTTGTTCCGATCATGGCGATGGGCTTCTCCCCAGAGCAGGTGGCCTGTGTTTGTGAGGTTCTTCTCCAGAGTGGAAGCATGGATCGCTTGTCCTCATTCTTATGCTCTTTCCCTTCCATTTCCTCGTCGTCCAGTGTGTATCTGGGTATGGCTCAGAGTCAAGAGAGCGTGCTGAAAGCGCGGGCTGCGGTCGCCTTCCACCACTGTCGTTTTGCTGAGCTCTACGCCTTGTTAGAGGGGAACGCGTTCTCCCCGCGCAGTCACCCTCTCCTCCAGCAGCTCTGGCTCCGGGCTCACTACACGGAGGCTGAATTGCAGAGGGGCCGCCCTCTTGGGGCCGTGGGGAAGTACCGCATCCGCCGCAAGTTCCCTCTTCCTCGTACCATCTGGGATGGAGAAGAGACCAGCTACTGCTTCAAGGTGTTTAAATCTGTTGTAGGATCAGTGAGCACTGATTTATCTGATTGTGTGTTAGTCTCAAAATAATCTTGTTTCCTTTTGGGAGAGATTTCAAGAGCTTTCGGTTGCATCCTTTGCTCGCAGGAAAAGTCTCGCAGTGTATTGAGAGAGTGGTACTGCAGAAAGCCGTACCCCTCGCCACGAGAGAAACGAGATTTGGCTGCAGCCACTGGACTCACTGCTACACAAGTCAGCAACTGGTTCAAGAACCGACGACAGCGGGACAGAGCTGCGACCAGCCGTCAGGGGTAAGAAACGCTCCCTCACTCTACATGCACCAGGGGAACAACATAGTAGATTCCTGCTGGAACACAATGAACAGTTTTCACTCAGAAACTGCTAGTAAATTTCACAAATAAGAAACGGCAATTAACACAATGAATTAAATGAGAAATTTTTAAGTAGACAGCTTTAAATGTTTGGCTTTATATCTGTGTTTCTCAACCAGGGGGCTTGCTTTGGGATGACGAGCATTAAATTATGTTAATCAACTAAAGATTTATATACTTATTTTAACTGACACCCTTGGGCAACTTTTATTTCTAGGCCTGGAAAAGTCTTGTAAATTAATAAGATCTTATAGCTTCATGGGCACTTCTTATAATTAATAGGCAATACATATTTCTGTGGCAAACTGTAAAATATTTTACTGGGTAGAATTTTGAATTTTAAAAATATTATTAAAAATCCTTATCCAAATGGTTGAGAACCACTGCTTCAGATGGTTTGAATGAATAGCATTAGCATTCTCTTGTCTTCTTTCATTGGCTCCATGCTGCCCTCTGCTGGATGAGTCACAAACCAAAAGTTGGTTTGGAATTTCAATAATCCATGTACATATTCATATTTGATCTCAGTTTGACATATTTCAGGTTTTATATCCGAGTTATTCCTATGTTCCAGCAGAACCTCAGCAGGAGCGTTCCTGAGCTCTGATGAGGAGCTCTCACCGCCAGCGAGTCCCAGCACACTCTTCTCCTGCTCCCAGCAGCTGTCTGCCCACCCGCCCCCTCTCCGCCACCTGGGACCAGCACACTACTGAAATCAATGCAATCGAATACAGGTCAAAAAAACTACGTTTTGTAATTTAAAGGTGTTTTTTGTACATGAATTATCCCTTCTACCTGGAAAGACAACGTAATTGAAATGTGTCTTTGTAAGTCACAGCTGTCTCTGTGTGAGCTCTAGCCTCTGTAAGCAGCATAAAAGAGAGTCAGTTACACTTTAAGCCTTTTATGCAGTTGTTTCCTGACTTGAGGTTGGTTGACAGTCTTGCGTAGGTTAGCAAAATGGCTCAAATGGCTTACAGCACCTTTAACAAAGTCACACTTGAGCTCTTTTAAACACAAAACAGAGCATCAGTACAGCTGGCAACGAATGCCATTTTAGCTCCTTTTGTTAAGTTTGATGTGCACCCTAACATTTGTGCTTCAGTACACACTGCATTTCAGGACTTGTGTACTATTTGACTTGTGTAACTAGCAAAAGTTTGAATTGAAAATGCTAAAGTATCTTCCCTTTTTTATCATTTGTGGCAGCTCATAACGCTGCATCTTCTTTCATTGCTATAACTGAATCACATTCTCTTCTCTAAAATGTCTGCATGAAATGAAAATTCACCCTTTCTATTTTCTAATGCATGTTATTGATCTTATTGTGAATAATTCATCCATGCATATGTTTCATGTAAAAAAAACAAAAAAAAACTGACCTCATCATTTGTAATCAAAATGTCATATCTCAATCTTCTGGTGATGTATGCCGAACTCTTCCAATCATTATGTCCTCTTTTTCAGTAATCCGTTTCACTCAGATATGCATCACAATGCAGCAAAAAGATGTGCCGCTACTTCCGTTTCATCTTGGCTTTAAAAAAGCTCTTTTTGTGACCCAAAAGCTAGCATATCAATGCAGCAGCAGATTTTAATTGGCTTTAATGCAACAGTATCAATCTTAGTGTATTCTAAATTTCAACAAAAATAGGAAAAAAAACAAAAACTCAAATCCAGTGTCTCCTTGGGTTTATTACGAATATCCATTAGACCCTTGACATGGTCTTTTGGCTCATAATGGTAACAGCTCAGTGACTAAGGATTGTAAAAAAGAAGATCTATCTCTCTTAATTCACATTAAATTCTACTCACAGATTCGTAAAACAAGTGTATCTCAATGTCTTGTATACTGACCTTGTGAAGTGCACCACCACTGCCTTTCCCCAACACAGCTTGAATGAACAGTTCATCAGCAAATACTGTACAAATGATGATTAATGAGCTAAATGAAAACAGTCATTAAACGAACTTCACTCTGAGTTCCACTTCAAAGCCATATCAAATGAATGATATGAAATCACAAACGTATGGTCTAACAGTCTCTTAAAGGATGAAATTAGGACTCATATATAGCTGCCATAACATGAGTGTTTGTCCTATTATGACATATGGCTCTTTTCAGCAGAAAAATATATGGATATCTTCAACATGTACCATTCACACTCCAAATAAACATCATTATGCTATGCGTCTCTTTGGTCATTCTGATCTATGGCTCTGTTCTTATTACTACTACCATTACAGTCTGCTGTAGGATGATCATTATAGCATGTTTAGAGGCCCAGATACTCAGCCACGAAGATGGCCAGGATTCTAGTTAGGTTTTCCACCGTGGGCCTGTGCATCCTCTCCTCTGCATCATCCAGTGTGTGCCAGAACACAGGAAACGGTGTGGGGATCAAGTGAAGCACTGGTACACCTGGTTCAGGGGTATAAACAGAACAAATTAAACTTGTTTGATCCATTTGCTTTATGTTGTTTGCACAATAAAAGTAAACAACATTTGAATTTTACATAGGCTACACTAATATTCAAAAGGCTGGAGTCAGAAAGATTTTTTAAATGTTTTTGAAAAAAAGTCTCTTATCATTAAGGCTGCATTTATTTGATCAAAACACAGTAAAACATTTATCGTGATATTTATTTGAATATATTTCAAAATGTAATTTATAGCTGTGATGTTAAAGCTGATTTCTCAGCAGTCATTACAGCAGTCTTCAGGGTCACATGATCCTCCAGAAATTATTCTAATATGCTGATTTGGTGCTCAAGGAATATTTATTATTATTATCAATGCTTCTTTTTATTATCAATGTTAATTCTTCATATTTTTGTGGAAACTATGCTAATTTTATTCAGGATTCTCTGATGAATAAAAAGTAAAAAAGAACAGCATTTATTTGAAATAGAAATCTTTTGTAAGGCTATAAATATCACTTTTGATATAAATGTCACTTCAGAATGCTTCCTTGCTGAAAAAAAACACTGCGTTTAAAAAACACTTACTGACCCCAAACTTTTGAATAGTAGTGTATGTTGTCTGGCTGTTTACTGACCTCTGTTTAAAAATGGAATGTGATCATCCTGTACGGGACCAAGATAAAAATCTTTCCTGAAGTAACTCTGTTCTGATGGATGAGATGTCAACAAACCCTGTTTGTGGAGTCTCCTCTCTGAAAGAGAAACAGAGAGGGATGCTGGCTGACGTCATGCATTTTTAGGCTGCAACCCAATCTGAGTTGTTTTGAACTTATACCTGCAGCGATCAGTCGGTCAAACCATCTGGCTGTGTTATCAAAGTGATTGACAATCAATGGTTCTGGGCCACCAAGCAGGTCCAGCAGAACTAACAGATCCTGGAAGGAAAATAGAGAATTTCAACATTAAAAAAAATACATTAAATAAATAAATAAATACCTACGTACCTATAATGTAAATAAATATTCACAATTAAATCATTTTAAAAGTTCTCTTGTGTGACACACAAATTATTTAAAAATACATTTAAATAAAAGTCTATTAATACTATGTATTACACTGTAAGGTAAAATAAATCAGAATAAAAAAATATAAGAAAAATACAATTAAATAAACTCGTTATTAATAAAATAATTAAATAAAAAAATACTTTTACTTCTCATGTAATTGCACAGGGTGTTTTTGTGTACATACCAATAGATTCATGTTTTAATTATGTTTTAATTCATATATATGAATACAATTAGTTTTGTAGCTGATGTATCAATGAACCTGTATTGAATGTTGAATCGAAGTTACAAGGAGGTCTTAAAATATTTGAAACGGGTATTAAAAACGATTACATTTGAGAGGCAAATACCTTCAGATACCCTGAACTAAAAACCTCTCATCCATAAATATTCTTTACCATTAATAACACAGCATAATATATGAAAAACAAACGGATAGACTGATCCCAGTACTGTACACACAACCTCACCACTGCCTGGAGAAGAGTGGTTTTGGTGGATCCAGAAGGGTGGGGAGTACGGGCCATAAGTTCAGCCAGATGACGAGAACCGTAGAGAGAGTCTGTTTCTGTCCATTCCTCAAATGCCTCCTCTCCATCAAAAAACACCAACTGCAATGTCACCGCAGACCTCTGAAGAGAAAGACATAGAGAGGATGCAGTTAGTCTGTAATGTGTTTTGACACTGTCACATCTCATAATGATGTACAGTACACGCACTTAAGGCTTGATTCAGCACTGTGATGCAGCCGATTCTTGTTAAATAGGTTTTCAAATGATTCTCAGAAAACATCTAGAAGAACCCTTTTCCTCATGATTGTGATCTACCTGCCGTTTTAGAGCTTTAAGCTGTGTGTCCAGAGCAGTGGCCAGCTCCAAGATCATAGCACAGGGTATGGCTGAATCACTGGCACCCACAAACACCCGATTGGGGTTTTTAGGGTCTGCGGGTAAGATCTTGGAGTCATGGTGGCATGCTAGGAGCAGCCTGCGAGAAGCCGAGGGGTCCAGAACTGCTAGCACATTGGTGAAGGTCACTTTACCCTTCGGGGTGGATGAAACGAAAGAATTCTCCTCCAGCGTCCATCCTGCTGACAGTGAACCCAGCTGGGACAAGATATGCTGTAGTTGGAAGAGGTGAGAGAACTTTAATGACCTTCACTGCATGCTTATCAGAAGAAGATAATTAAAGGAATAGTTCACTCAAAATTGAAAGTTTGCTGAAACTTATCTCCTGAGCGCAATCTAAGATGTAAATGTTGAAGAAATGTAGCATTACTTCACTCGCTCATCAACGGATCCTCTGCAGTGAATGGGTACCGTCAGAATGAGAGTCCAAACAGCTGATAAAAAAACATCACAATAATCTACACGAACCTAGTTTAATCAATTAATATTTTGTGATGTGAAAAGCTGCATGTTTGTAAGAAATAAATACAAAATTAAGGCTTTTTAACTTTAAACCAATGCTTCTGGCCAAAATAGGAGTCCATAATCCATAATAATGCTTTCTTCACTGAAAAAGTCCATTCTCTGTTGTTCTAACATCAAAATCCACCAACACATTTGTTTAGAACTGTAAAATGGTGTTTTGAACTTGTAAATAGTGCTTGATTTGTGCATATATCTTCATATATATTCTTGATTCAGACGAGCGACATTTTACTGCAGAAAATGCACATTTGTGACCCTGGACCATAAAACCAGTCATAAGTGTCAATTTTTCGAAAATGAGATTTTATACATCATATGAAAGCTGAATAAATCAGCTTTCCATTGATTTATGGTTTGTTAGGATAGGACAATATTTGGCTGAGATACAACTATTCGAAAATCTGGAATCTGAGGGTGCATAAAAATCTAAATATTTAGAAAATTGCCTTTAAATTTGTCCAAATTAAGTTCTTAGCAATGAATATTACTAATCAAAAATTAAGTTTTGATATATTAACAGTTGGAAATTTACTAAATATCTTCATGGTACATGATCTTTACTTAATATATTAATGATTTTTGGCATAAAAGAAAAAGCGATAATTTTGACTCATACAATGTATTTTTGGTTATTGCTTCAAATATACCCCAGCGACTTAAAACTGGTTTTGTGCTCCAGGGTCACATTTAGTGTAATAGAAGATTCATATTTTTTATCAACGGTTTGAGGTTAAAAACATCTTGATGCATTTACTTCCTACAAACACACAGCTTTTCACTTCACAATATGTTAATTAATTAACTGGGGTTGGGTTGATTACTGTCATGTTTTCATCAGCTGTTTGAACTCTCATTCTGACGGCACCCATTCACTGCAGAGGATCTATATTGGTGAGCAGGTGATGTAATGGTAAATTTCTCCAAATCTGTTAAGATGAAGAACAAACTTAACTACATCTTGGATGGCCTGCAGGTGAGTTCAGCAAGGAAGGTAATCGCACTGTGATTGAAGATGTTTAGATAGCAATAGAACATATATTGTTCAGCCTGAGGCGTTACCTGCCGTATGGTCTGACTGCCTGCAGTCCCGGGCACTCGTTCATTTAGCAGGGGCCGCAGGTGAGTCTCCCAGAGCCGATGCCCGTCCACCTGTGCTGCAAACTTCTTTATTTGTGCCACAGAGTATTTATTTGGCTTATGGGCATTCTGCAGAAAGGAAGAGGTGAGCATATGATCATGTTCATCTTGTCTAAAAAGGGTGTGCAGTCCTCTTCCTGACAGGCCCCCTTCCTGCAAAATGTAGCTTTAACCCTAGCTAAGCAAACCTGAGCCAGCTAATCAAAGTCTTCAGGATTACTAGAAACTTCACAGTAGGAGCAGATTGGGCTGCGAAGGCAAGGGCCACATACTGACAAAAATAAAATCATAAAGGTAGTCTATACTTGTGTGCTATATGATACTGTGCGCAAATACATTGCACAATTTGCCTATTTTACAATGGGGTTTTCTTTATTGGAGCATCTGTGCCTATTTGCTTTATTGAAAACAGCAATGTAAATATTCTGATTAACGTCTACCTTTTTCCTCCATGGAAGAAAGCAGTGTTATTTTAATATTATTTATGTTAATACTTAGACGAATATGAATTAGATTTTGAGCATTTTTAGTTACATTTTCATTTTAGTTAACTTTAATATTTTTTAATGTGCGTTTGCCATTAAAAAAAAAAATTATTACTATTTTTGTTCTTAAATATTACTATTTAGGTTTAATTTATTAATTATGCATAATTTATTATTAATTAGTTCTGTTGTAGTTACCTTATTCTAGTTGAGTTTATTCATGCTACTCAACTTTCAAGTCTTTTAGTAAGTTGCCTAAGCAACCATTCAAATTTTTGTTCATTCCTTTCTTTCTTTCTTTCAATCAACAATTTCAATTTCACTCAAAACAATGAGTCCGCTTTTAGCCATTATGCCACCCGCAGTTGAAACCAGCTTCCAGAAGAGATCAGATGTGCTAAATCAGTTCAATCCAGACCCAAAACACATCTGTTCAGCTGCGTATTCACTGAATGAGAACTGTGCTACGTCCAAACTGATTGCACTGTATTTTATGTACAATCGTTTTCTATTCTTAACCGTTTTAAATTTATTTGAAATTAGGTTAGTGTGGGTGATGTATGGTAAAATGCCCTTTGATGTACATCACTTTAAAATGACCATTGTGTATGGTATTTTAATATTAATAAAGGTGCTTTATAAATAAACTTGCCTTGACTTCCCTAATAGCTTTAGTTAACGACATTAACCTTGCAAGTAAGTCAATCATGAGGAGTAAATGATAGATTTTTAGCAACTCAGAATTGCACTGCTCTTGGTAACATGTCGTGGGAATGCACGAACTCATTCCAGCTCAGAGTCAACTCACCCTGTCCCTGATGAGATGTGCAGCATGCTGCTGTAGGCTGCTGGAGGGCTCTGCAGACAGATACAGCGCCAGGACCACAGCCAGCGACAGCGCGCCGCAGAGACACAGCAGCAGCACTCTCAGCGGGCCGCATCCTGCCAGCGCGTGTATGGCAAGCCAAAAGGGTCAGAATTACGCTATAGATTAATCGCGTTTACAGCCAAACGCCGTCAAATACGGCGTTTTAAACAGTAATAGCGCCGTCAAATACGCCGTCGTGATTACAAACGCCGTAAAAAAACGCGCGAAAATACGTCGACAACGCCGTATCTGACGGCGTTTTAGTGTGCATGAAAAGCGCCGCGTTTTACGCCGTTCATATTGCCATATGACGGTGTAAAAACGCCGTTTTGGTTGCACAGAGCGCGCGTCATTTACGGCGTTTTGCTTATAGTATAATGAGCCACGCCCACAGATTTCTACAGCCAGTAAGTTTGAACGGTTTTCACCCAATCAATGATGGACTGAGTCAGACCAGACCAATTCAGCACAGATCAATTGTGGTAATCAAATTCGGATGAGTTATTCGCCATTAAATAAGGAGAAAAATCCAGTTCGCTTTAAGATGGACAGAAGAAACTTCATTTTGCGCTGCAAGCGAACATTATATGATTGCACTCGCCAGTTAACAGAGGATGCTGGACCCAATGTGCTTCAGTCAACTTTAGTGAGGTAAGGATTGCTTTCAAACTTTCTCACTTTCAAATTGATGCTCTGTTATGCTGGCATTATGAAAATATACTACAGTATTTATTATAGTAAACTATAGTAAATTGTAGTATACTGTATAGTATTTACAACACGTTGTTATTGAATGCTACAGCATACAGTATTAACTATAGTGAACTGATAAAATGTAATAAATACTGTAGTATACTTTAGTTTTTAACTACAATTATACTATAATATACTCTATAGTTGTAGAAAACTTAGTACAGTTTTGGGTAAAGTAATTTGTTTATATTACTGTAGTTGTTATATTACCACAACAACTATTGAATTACCACAAAAAATATTTTAAATACTTTACTATAGTATGGTTCAAAAACACTATAGTATTTACTATTAATTACTATAGTATTTTTCATGGGTAACGTTACAGTTGAATGAGTCAGTTGGTGGCAGCATTTTGCTCTGCATCTGAAAGTAAAAAAAAATTACATTTAGTGCTGCTTTAGCTTAATATTCACTACTATTTCATGTTATTGTGTTTCAGACTGGAAACAATGCAGAGAAGCTTTGACTGGGTAAGAGGGAGGCTGATCAGTGTGCCGGCAGCGGATCGGTTACTCCGTGATATAGCGGAATATATAGCAGAAGTTAACACACGTTGGCAGCATGAACAGCAAGGTAAGTAATTAAAAAGCTTTGCATTTTGCAATAGGAGAATGTTTAGACATTATTTAACAGAATCTCTTTGACTATACATTAAATGATTAAAAATCTATCTGTATCTGTAGTGATAGTATTGTTTTGTGTAAGCTAAGTAGTCATGGGTATTAAATTGCCTTGATTAGTTTTTTTGTAGTAAAATTTGTAGCAAAGATCACTGATCCACATAGTGGACAGACATGGTTATTATTACATTAGCTGTTCTGACAAGAGCATTAAACATTTTATTCCCTTAATATTGTGTTTCTACATAAACCACTCTTTCTGACTTATAAAACTTGGTTACAATTATTTATCATTGTTATTATTGTTGCAGCCAGTTCCAGTTATCAGGCTCCACTTACCTGTAGTGGAGGTAGAGGAGCGCCCCATTACAGCATCACTAGAGAGCAACTTTCTTTTCTGAAGTCTTGTGGTTTTTCTCTTCCTTCAATAGCAGAGATTCTGCAAGTGTCTTTGGATACAGTCAAACGACGCATGAAGTAAGTTGCATCAAGATTATTTCATTTTAAACTATTTGATGTGCATAAAATGAACATTGTATTTACATTTTGCATTTGCATTCAACTCATGCATTGTTTTCAATTCATGCATTCCCTGGGTATCCAACCCATGACCTTTGCATTGCTATAGCGCCATGCTCTACTATTTGAACTACAAGAACATCTTTAGGCAATGATCAACATTATCTTGATGATAAACAATAGTTATGTTTGTATTTTTATTTGTTTCAGGAGGTTCAATTTGAATCGCTCTGTGACATATTCTGATGTAACGGATGACGCCCTTGATGACATGATCAAAGATATTGTGGCTGGGAATGATCAGCTTGGATCTGAGGCTGTCAGGGCACAGTTACGGGCAGATGGAGTACAGGTGCAGAGGGACAGAGTGAGAAAGAGTTTAATTCGAACCAACCCCAGGGCAGCTGCACTAAGGGCAATGCCACAAAGAAGACCACAGAGGCGATTGTACAACGTTGCTGGACCAAACTCCCTTTGGCACCTTGATGGCAACCACAAATTGATAAGGTAGCTATACACGTTACATGGCTATGCTTTTTTGTTTTATACATGTAACATTTAATAAAGTATATATTATAAAAAAATATTCATGAACTTCCCATTATTAAAATATTTGTTATAGGAAGATGTACTGTAATGTATTTTCTTTTTGTTCTTAATGTCTTATATTATAACAGCGTTTCTCTGTTGTTTTAGATGGAGAATTGTCATTCATGGTGGTATAGATGGCTTCAGTCGTCTCATAGTCTTTCTCCATGCCTCAAACAACAACCCAGCACACTGTATGAACTGCTTTTTAATGCTGTGGCCAGGTATGGATGCGCTTCTAGGGTCAGAACAGATCGGTGGAGAAAATGATGTCTGTGTGATGATAAAACATTTTTCAGCGGGCTCAGAGAAAAAAAGAGGCATTGCTATCAGATCATCGGCAGGGAGCACTCATCAGCCAGCATATTGAGAGGCTCTGGGGTGACATGTGGCGGGGATTGACTAATGTTTATTATAATCTCTTCCACTTCCTGGAGAGTGAAGGTATAGTGGACATAGACAATGAAATGCATCTCTGGGCTCTTCATTATGTCTACTTGCCAAGGATCAACAGGGACTTGACTGCCTTCATCCGACAATGGAACAGCCATGGGCTGAGGACTGAAAGACATCAGACCCCAATGCAGATTTTTGTCCGAGGTTGCCTGGAACAACAAGGACATAGAACCACAGCAATGCAGGAAATCTTTGGCAGAAGAGCTGGGCCAGCAGATGAAACTGTTGTTCAAGGACCATCTGAACAAGGAGAAACGACATCAAGAATGCAGGGGGCAGCAATGGTTGACTGGCCAGACAGAGTACCAGTACCACAGAATCACTACACTTTGGACAATGCAACCTTGGAGCAACTTGTTGTACAATGTAATCCACTTGGTGGGGCACAAGCAGAACTTGGATTAGACATCCTTTGCAATGTTTTGTCTTTTTTGACATCTTTACATCAATCATAGGAAAGGACGAGTTCATCCCCCAAAAAAACTTAAGGCTGCATGTTATGGTTGACTTTCATTAAATGGGCAAAACATAGACCTAACCTTTTCAAGTTTGTTTATGTCCCATTATAGATTATTACTTTCATGTTTTTATTTATTGACTCCAAAGAACTGTGTCCAAAACATACACATTTTTTTTGTGAAATTTTGTCACCTTTTTACATTTGCATGGACCCAAATAAGTGCTGCTTGCGGCTATGACTTTAATAGTCATTATTTTATTATGTTAAGATGTTGTAGTAGTCATTTTAATTTAAGGTCATGTGCATCAATGTCAATGTTAAGGTCTTCTGGAATGCTGGTGAAATAAAAGTGTCCAGTTCCCACACCAAAATAGTTTTCTGATTTATTCTTTGACAATCAAATACATTTAGATCTTGCCCCAAATTTTTTACCATAGCTGTTATAAAAATTCAAAAGATTCAGATGTTCGCAAAAACATTAGTGAAGTTTTTATTTAATGAACACAAGCATCGATTTGTTTTGTATTGTAATACAATAACGCCAGAATATAATGTTTTATTTAAAACACTAAGGAAATAAATTGAAACTTGGCAAGGTAAAGCCATTTAAACTTGATGTGAAAATTAAAGTTTACAATTCTTATAGATTTAAAGTTCTAAATGTTTATCTGCATGTTATTTTATCACTGTTTGCTCTTCATTTTCAATCAACAATAACTTCTATGAACCCCTCTCAACAATTCTCTTCTCTAGTGACCGGCTATGTCTTTGTGTGAGGGAGAAGGTTTCAACACCTCCCATCCACTTGTTTCTTGCATGAAATATTTGCAGCAATAAGCAAAACAAAGACATGGTGGTAAGTCATTTTTCCAAATGTTTTTAGGTTAGAAAATGTTTTTAGGTTGAAATGGGGTGCGCCTAAGTTTCCACACTTGACACCTGTCCTGCCTCACTCACAAATTGAGTCCTTACCACCATGTCTTTGTTTTGCTTATTGACTTTAAAAACTTAACAAAGATGAAGAAGGTGACGCTTATACCTTCCCAAATCCGAGAGATCCTTTTATTGCAAGGAACATTAATTCCCTGAATTCCTCTTCTTCTGACACACCTCTTGGCAGGTAGAGAGTCAGGGCACAGGTTGAAGCATAAGGAATTCTTCGGGTTGGCTCCTCTTGGTCATAAAATTCCACTTGGCACTTTTGCTGAAAGCCCAGTGGAGGGACAGAATCTGCTGCAGTTACAAACACTAGACATCCTCAAAGGATATGCCCACATCTTCTTCTGTTTGTGTGTAAAACAAAATGTAAAAGTCAAGAAGCAAAATCTAATTACATTATAAAGCAGTATGCAGTTAAAGAAACACTTGTCTTGAATCAACATTAGCCAGCACTCCCACTGGAAGACAGTGTCCTCCTCAAGGTCTCGTCTGTTGCTCCCTGGTGAACTCCAGACAATGTTGAAGAGGTCTCTGACTTCATTTCTTGTCAGTGTACCTCTTGTGTTGGTAAACAAGGGGAGGAAAGCGGTCCAATTATTAAGCACCCCCTCCCACAACCGGCCACAGGAGTTCAGCCCAGAAGTGAACTGCTGGATCATACTAGCCACTCTGAACAGAAAAAATAGTAATAATAAGACTTACAAAATCGCTGTTAAGGCACCTGATGTTTATACAATACATAGTGTCAAAGCAGCTTCCAGTAATAAACCTGATACCTTTAAATCTCTAAACCTTAAAAATTTGATGACCCTTATCTTAATATGAGCCCAGAGATAACCATATATGTTAAACATTAACTGGTAAACACTTAAAAAATTCATCAGTTATGAACCAAAATCGAATCAACTATAAAGCAGCTCTGCAGACAATAGTGTCATTATTCAGCTCATTTCAGCTCAAGTTTTGTTCTCATCTGATGTGTCAGTGCAGTCAAATCGATAATATTACTGAACATTGAGTGTCTTTTAAACCCCATTTAAAGTGTTAAAAAAATTATTTTAAATTGTTATGGTGGAAAAAAGCTTCAATAAGGATGAGAAAATGCTCATATTCAGATTGTTTTGATTATTAACTCATACAGTGAAAGTGTCATGGTTTCCAGTTGAGTCATGGCATTCACACTCTGTAACACTATCAATTGTTAGTAACATTACATTAATTCAAAATTAATTTACCAATTTACTCATTTAACATTAACGGATCGCCAGGTATGCGTACAGCAGTGACAGACAGACACATACAACATAAAGATGTTAACCCAGCTGATAGTTATCCATTACCTATAAAAGTGAAGGGAAAAACAGCATAAGCATACAAAAAATTTTTGCATTGATATTTCAGTTTTGTGCAATATGATTCTAAATGTGTTTAAAGTTTTGATTCATGCTTACTTTTTTAAATGCGCTATGAAATGTTTTATTTACACTTATTATTTTTTAATCTGTGACCATTGTTTGCTATTCTGAAAACCTTGCTTTCATTTTTAAATTTTGTGCGATCTAATTTTACTTGTGTTTTTACATTTTGGTTCCACGCTTGTTAATTTTTTATCCATTACTGCAATACATTTGGCGGGAATCTGGTCCCATAGGAAGGATTTAATGGCATATGTATGGAACAACATGTCCACTCTGACTATGGACATTACTTTAAAATGAAGAAGACCCAACATAGTACACCTTATTAGGAGATTTGTTTAGGATAAATTTGACAGCTGGAAGTTACAGTAAATTATATTTATTTCTTTACCTGTGGTAGACGTAGTGGGTTACTAACTGCCCATAAATTGTGGGCAGATCACTCACTGAGGCTGTGAAAATGTTGGGTACACCACAGTCACAAATCCAGTCCCCCAGGGAGTTTTTAAGCTCTGTCAGCTCCTCTGCAGTGCTGCATCTGACAACCTAAAATCATAGAAAAACATGTGGCCTTAAAATTTTTTTATTAGTTACTGAATACATTGTTCTCCTTAAATGAGCAAATAACTACATTATGTGGCATGTAGAATTACTTTAGTTACCTTTGCCAGCTTTTCTACGAGGTCATTTTCCAGGAAATTAGTACGATCAAATGTGCTGAGGTCTGGTTTCTGGCCACACATTAACATGAAAAGCTCCTTGTTTATGCACTTCATGCCTGGTCCATTGTGAATTATGGACCAGGCTATTAGTCTTCCTGCTGTATAAAATTTATTTTCATCTAGGGCCTTCTGATCGTAGCTGAAGAGCAGCTGTCCAGGTTTGCCCTCAAATATCCCAAGGTTGCTTTGGAGCTCAATCATGAGGAGTCTAAGGAAAAGAAGAAAAAAAAGTTAAGTACTGTAGCCTGAAAACAATGTCACAAAAATCTGTAAACACCTCAGGCTTGGGATTTTGGAACATATCATCATAAATACTTAACATTTTGTTTTAAGTTTGCATTGATAAGAAACAACACATTTTAATTATCTAATAAAATTATCTAATTTAATTAAATTAAAACATTTTATTAAATTGTGTACCTATCAAATTAATGTCACTGTATTCAAGACAGAAAAAACTAGACATTTCTAAAGCACCCGAGCACCTGTTCCTGTAGCTCAATTGTTATTGCATTGCATTATCAGCACAAAGGTACAGTTGGGTTCAATTCCCAGGTAACACACATACTGATAAAAATTTAAACATTGAAAGCAACTACAGATCAAGTTAAATCCAAAAATCAAAGGGACTTAAGCTGATATTGTCCAAAAATCCACTTTGAAACCTAGGGCATTTCCAAACTTTTGAAGGGCTCTGTAGACATTATATAGATGTAATTTCTAATGTACCTGAAAAATTCTCTCCTTGGACCTCCATAGTCCTCTCCCATTTCTCCCACAAACTCAATATTGGGAGTTTTGTGCCACTCAAAGTACCCTCTTGACAGGGCCACACATGCACTCTTTAAAATGTTTTTACGTCTTGCTATGACAGTTATGTTGGAATAGAAGTCCAGGTTGTCCTCACGAAACTCCTTCAGAATTGCTGGTAGCTCTCTGTCAAGCTGAAAATACAAAATAAACAAATTATCACCAACATATGAAATGCATTAAAATAATTGTTCATTTGAGTGATGCAATATTTTATAAAATTGGTAATAAAACAATTTCAAATGCTTTAAGTTTGACTGGCTTAATATGTGGAGCTTTTTATAAGTTTGCATTTAGCATAATTTAGCAGCTAAAACATGAAAAACATTTAGCTGGTTGGTTAGGTGTTAAATTGAGCCAGGAGGCTTTCTGTTTTGAGTTTCCATGTTCTCCCTGTGTCAGCTCCTGGTATTTTCCCTGGTATGTTTCCGCCACCAGCCAAAGACATGCAGATTAGGTGAATTGGAGTCACTAAATTGACTTTAGGTGTGTAAGTGTGAATATGTGAGTATTAGATTGATGGACGGATGGATAGAATACATACGATTGGACTATTACTCCTGACCGGAGAAGCCAGGAGTACTTCTTCAATGTCAGATCCGGATGAGTCTATATAGAACTCCTCCCTAATTGCCACAAAATTTAAAAATATATTTATTATTGCCATATTTTACACAATGTATTTTAACAAATTAGAAAAAAAAAAATTCAGAATTTCAGCAAGACATTGCTTTTGAAAAATGTACACTTCTAATCATGAACCTAGCCCGAAGGTCATGATGGATGGGGTGTACTTACACTGGGATTGTGTTGGTGTGGGCTGTATGGCCGCCGCTTCCTGTGGGCGCGCTTGCAGTGGTGTGGGCTGTATGGCCGCCGCTTCCTGTGGGAGCGCTTGCAGTGGTGTGGGCTGTATGGCCGCCGCTTCCTGTGGGCGCGCTTGCAGTGGTTTGGGCTGTATGGCTGCCGCTTCCTGTGGGTGCGCTTGCAGTGGTGTGGGCTGTATGGCCGCCGCTTCCTGTGGGCGCGCTTGCAGTGGGGTGGGCTGTATGGCCGCCGCTTCCTGTGGGCGCGCTTGCAGTGGTGTGGGCTGTATGGCTGCCGCTTCCTGTGGGCGCGCTTGCAGTGGTGTGGGCTGTATGGCCGCCGCTTCCTGTGGGAGCGCTTGCAGTGGTGTGGGCTGTATGGCTGCCGCTTCCTGTGGGCGTGCTTGCAGTGGTGTGGGCTGTATGGCTGGCGCTTCCTGTGGGCGCGCTTGCAGTGGGGTGGGTCCAACCTGGCACATGGTTTTTTTATTTTTAAATGAAATGAAACTGTTACTGAAAAAATCAGACAACATAGTCATTAATAATAATATAATAACTGACAAACTTTATCTTGGCTTGACAAAGCCTGGCATTAAAAAAAGATGAAAAACCTTGAAATTTGTATGGTTTGACAGATAAATAAACATACAGCTCAATTTCATTCTCCCTTTCAACCTATAGTGGAAATATGTGGAGTGGCATCTCAGCCAGAGAATATGAATGAAGAACTATGTAAAATTGTGTATGTTTTACAGAGGTAAAATCAGAGCCAAAATGTGAAGACTTGCTCTGTGTTGACAGAGGTGAGATTAAAAGGTGAAGGACTTTTAGTATATTTTTGTGGTTCAATGAAGATGCTAAATTTGCTGTGTTTGTCACACAGGTTTCATCCCATGATGCAGATTTAACAAGCAAAGGCCTATGGGCAGTACAACCATGCTTTGAATATTTTAGTATTGTACTGAATAATTTACTCACCTTCAGACGAATATAAAGGGCAGATCTCCCTAGTGCATTGCTTGAGTGAATCTGATTGGGACTAAAGCTTTCCAAATGCAAAGGAATTATCTGTCTTTGGCTATTTACTTTACATAGCTCAAAATCTTCTGGCAGATCAGGGAAATGAACTCTTAGTGCCTGTTTGAATTCAGCTTCATCCAAATCCCGTCGCACCACAACACGGCAGGGTGGAGTGGAATCTGGGAGTATTAAAAAAACTATTTCAGCTTTCATGTCGAAAAACATGAAATTATTTTTTTAAAGTATTAACATATGTGAACTCACCCCTGTGTGATCTATAATGGCAAATGGTGGTGCTTTTTAGCATAGAAACTTTAAAAGTGATTTGTCTAGGTGCTCTTACTCTGCACCTTCGCTGACGGATCGGTCCACCACCACTTGAATTACGGAACATCTCAAACCTTTATAAAAAAATATATATATATACGAGTCATCATAGCATTTTCTAAGGGCTGTTTTGTTTATCTTGTTTATTATGATTAATGTCTTATTTTTCAGTAATCAACTCAGTAAACAACAATCTAGAGCACTGCTGCTTCGCTATAGTTAAGTTGTTGTACAATTTGGATGTGCTGGTCAGTGTAATACAACATACAATTAATTTAGAAGTTGTGTAATGCAATAGTCTGAATTTATTATAACTGGCTAAAATATTTTACAATATTTCAAAATATTCAAATACGTATCCAACCTTAAATAGGCCTATACCTTTCCAGTAGAGCTGTCTGATCCTCTTCTGGGGGGTCTTCATTAAGAAGTCGATGAAACTGAGCATTCATTCGGTCTCTTATTTCATGGATTCTTCTTCTGAATCGGTTTTCATCCACCATACTTATATAATATGATTAATACATAATTAACATAATACTTAATTTATAATACTTAAATTAAAACTGATTCTCACCGTCACTCGTGCCTTGATTAATCAAAAGTGCGCTAAAACTGCGCGGGAAGCGGGATGCTTACGGCCCTCCTACTTAAAGGAACAGTTTTGACCATAGCCTCCTTGTGTTCGTAGTATAATAGATATATATATATATATAGATATATATATTATATATATATATATATATAGTATCTTAGCTAGATATATAGATATTATATATATATATATTATCATCAATATTTAAAACATTTAGTGCATTTTTCAGAATTAATTTGATTAATAGAAGGATCCAAAGATCAGCATTTATCTGAAATAAAACGTTTTTGTAACATTATACACTATTCCACTCAAAAGCTAAATTATAATTTCTTTTTTTTTCTTTTTCTTTTTTTTTGGAAATAAATTATAGAAATTAATACTTTTTATTTAGCAAGGATGCTTTAAATCAAAGGTGATGATAAAGAGATTTATAATGGAGGCCAGATGGAAGTGTAGTCCGAGATCTAGCCGTAATCTATTGCTTTAAAGTTGCTTTGCAACGATTTGTATTGTGAAAATCGCTATACAAATAAACTTAAATTGAATTTAATTGAAGTGCTTTGGCTGATAGAAGTCAAATGTGTTTCATTACCCTATTAAAGACAATTTAGCATGTTGGATTAGAGATCATTTATATGTGAAAACGTATAGCCTAATGCATACTGTGAACTTGCTACGGGGTCAGCGCAGAGTGGCTGTTTATCTATTGGCTGAGTATACGAACGGCGGTGAGTCCCGTATTTTTGAATTGGTTGGTGTCTCGAGGCGACCAATGTTCAAATCCACAAATGCACGTGTTATATTCTGTTTGTGAAACTCTGAGATTTGTTTGTGGATCTCATTCTATTTATTCGTCAATATGTTTAATTTTTGTTAATCTCTTTACATTTATTTGTGGCTCATAATCTATTTATTTGGAATAAAGCAACAATTCTACCCCCATAAAGAAGTGCTTCTGAACTGATAAGAAATATTTATGTACAAAGAATCCGTGTATCATTCGATCATTCGTTTTTTTATTTAATATTGAAAGCAGAAAAATTAGAAAACTGATCCTTTTTCATTTTTTCGTTTTTTTCCAAAAAACGAAAAATGAGAATTCAGCTTAAATTTTCGTTTTTTCGTTCTTGGGTGGAAAAATGAATAAACAACTTGAATATTTGATTTCTACATGTGGGTGGGAATTAAACACCCCTTTCTGCTGATTGGTCAGCCGAAGATCAAACCGGCTGTCATCAGTTCTTCCGCAGTATCACGCAGCAGAATAATAGTCCTCCACTGCTGCAGTTGTATGGATTCTTAACGCATTTTATTGCAACTACATTTCATATTTTTCTCCACAGCCAAATACAGGCTAATGACTAGCTCGACACACAGACTCTAGACAGGGCTTTCTTCTGTGTAGACCAGCGATTCTTAATGTGATAGGGGTTCCGCGAAATAATTTGCTATAGCCTACCATATTTTACAGACTGTGAAGTCGCTTTTTTATCATGATACATAGGCGTACTGTGATTTATTCCAAAGTGATTTATGATGCATTTAACGTCATATCATCTAAATGAAGCCTTTTAAAAGACCAGTATTCCCTGTGGTTCATGTTTGTGACATGTGCCGGAAAGATGCTCAAGGAGACAGAGATGCGCTAAAGCAACGCATTCTGTTGTTCTCTTTATTTTTAAAAGGCATGACATTTTGTAGTTAATTGCACGTAATTTACCAAATAAAAATACATTTTACCATACTGACTATAATGACAGAGTATTGATATTTCCCCTCGTGGGTAAAAAATCCAAGTGAGCATCCAATCATCTCAATATTAATTTTTTAAACTGCTTTAAATATATGCTGTCTTATTATCTCACTTCTGCGCCTGACTGTATTGCGTCTGTCCCGATTTTGGAGTTTTATTTAACCCATCGCAATTTTATTGTAAACTGTGGTAACTAAGTCACTACTCACCTTTGATGTTGTTCTAAAGGCTTATTACTTAAAAACACAAAAATGTCCTGCTCGCACTTGCCAATTTAATGGCAGAAAGTGACTTTAGGTTTTTTTTTTTGAAGCGGATGCATTTCTGTCGTAAAATAATCATATGCATCCCGTGGTGTATATTTCAAGCATTCTGAAGGTATACTGAGGGTTTGTTAAACAAACCGAATGAAGAGTTATTATTTTTTGAAAATGTGCGTTGCGTGTGAGTGCGCAGCAGCTCACCCACGCACAGGTTCTATCCTTTTTGCGATATCAATTAATAGAAATCATGTAATAAAACACAAGACTACAGTATTAACTCTAACAGCAGTCTATTTAATACTTTTGTTCCCGGTTGTCAGTCAGAATGACGTTCTTGCGTGAACATAGGCCGATATATACCCAAGCCAATTTTATTAGTTCCTCCTTTTTGTCTTATGTTTAAAATGTTTTTGAAACGAATTAATTACTGACTTAAACAGACTTACTGGGTGACATGGGTAGCTAAGACAGCTGTCATGTCCTCCCTGCATGCCCAGACTAGCAAGAATGAAGTTATATCTACACGAAGAAAGCCCTGTCTAGACCTGCCCCAGTATGGTTGTGTCCCCTGTTTGTTTGATGAATAAAAGATTAAATGTAGTTGCAATAAAACTGTTTAAGAATCCGTACAACTGCAGCAGTGGAGGACTGTTATTCTGCTGCATGATACTGCGGAAGAACTGAAGAAGGCACAGTTTGATCTTCGGCTGACCAATCAACAGAAAGGGGCGTTTAATTCCCGCCCACAAGTAGAAATTGAATAATTGTTTATTCAAGCTGTTTATTCATTTTTCCACCCATGAACGAAAAATTAAAATTTAAGATGATTTCTCGTTTTTCGTGTTTTGGAAAAAAAACGAAAATACGAAAAAGAAGCCGTTTTCAAATTTTTCTACTTTCAATATTAAACCAAAAAACGAATGATCGAATGATACAAGGATTGCAAAGTACCCAGGTAGCCAAAAAAATCTGGCCCGATAACGGCCCAATTCCGGCAAACCAGCATAGATTATAATTATCCGGTAGGCTACTGGCCGGAGTATGGATTCCAAATGGAAATGTATCCTATATGAAATACAGACCTATATTTATTTAATTAATAATAACAACAAAATTTACCAAAATTTTTTTGTTTGCTATATAAAGTTGGATTAGTAGCCTATAACGGTATATGTAATTAATTAGTTCACTAAAAACAACAAAAAAAAGTTAAAAGACTTAAACAATTTGTTTTTATAACAATGTTGTTTCCACAAAAAAAAACAAATATCACAACACACCACGCGCGCGCAGCGCGCGCGCTCTTCCCCCTTACCCCCAAAGAAGGCACCAAGAAATTATATGAAATTTATTTAATGTATTATTAAAAAGTGACATCAAAAAAAGTGAAAACACGAAACTCAGAAACTCTCAGGCGCTCAACTTATCCTAAAACAGAAAAATAAAGAGAGAGATAAAGAGGGCCCCATATGAACATAGTTGTCAGATCTAGTGATCTCAATGGTAAATCAACCACCTTTGAAGCATATACCAAGAATTTCTTTGTTTGTACGGCCTGCTCTCTTCTTCACATGCCCATCTGTTTATAACTTCTCCGTTTCTCCATCCCTTAGACATGCAGTACATTTGCAGAAAAAAAATATATAAAAAAATGTCAGTCTGGTATAGGTGCCAGTTTTGCCTATGAAAAACATGAAGCGGAGTTTATCCAACTTAAGCCTAAAGACCTGTAGAAGAAGATGGAGAGAGAGAAAAAAACTACCATGATAGGTGGTTAACCATTAATTTCGAAATTATTCAGACAAACCATTTTTTTTTTTTTTTTTTTATTTATTTATTTTTTTTATGTTGTAGATTTAAATTTAAACTAATACGATTTTACAGTTTAAAAATGACAAAAAAAGAAAAATGCCTATAAAAGTTTGGGCACCCTGCATGGTCACTACTTGGCAATGCACTCTTTGGCAAGTATCGCAGCCTGTGAAATGGTACAGTTTACAGCTATTTGAGTAATAGAGTATATAAAATGTAATATGTAAAATGTCAGTAAAATTAATAATATTAATTTTAGAATACTTGACCAACTCACAACACCCTGACTGAAACAGTACAACAAAATTAATCTTAAGAAAGTATGTCCTAGCCCATCTGATTTCAATATACTAAAATAAACCATATATTTACACATCTAAATATAACATTCTATTATTTACATGGCACAGGTAAACTCTTATCAAATTATCTTGAGAAATCTGACAAAACAATTATAAAAAATTGAAAAAGCAATCACAAAAAGATTAAAAGAATAGACAAAGGCACATTACACTATTCACAAATGTTGTTTAATTACATTATTAAATTCCACTAACCAACTACAAAATACATTTTAAAAACAGAATGGATAAATAAATACATACATACATACAAACATTAAAACTGCTGCATGGCATATATTTAATACCTAAATACAAATATTGAGAAAGTGTTTGACAGTCAGCTGAAAAAATATACTTACAAAGCCAAAGACACTGCTGTGGATCCTTTGGGGAATCGGGGTGTAGCAGCTACTGGCACAAAAACAAAGTGGAGAAAAAGAAAAAGCATCCCTGAATATGAGTCAGATAATACATATATCTGTACAAATTGAAATGTACTGATTTTTAATCAATGATTATTGGCTGATCAGTGTGTAATATGTCAAATGTCACTTACTTAGGGTATGTGTACCCATTAAGCCCATTTACCCTTAAGCCAACTTTCAACTTTTCCCTCTATCCCTCTAATTACAAACTTTGATAAATTTTCTGAGTTAAAGTGTTTAATAACAGTTCTTTGTGTGCTTTTAACTTACTAACATTTTACCTTAACTTACTTATTACAGAGAGGCCTACAAATTACACACTGTTTAGCACCATAATATAATAGATGTCTGCTAACGTGTATCATTTGTTTTCAGGGAGAAAATTACAACAACAACAAAAAAACACACTGTCCAAAAAGGGCATGTGGCTTATCTGAGGTCACCGTAAAAAACACGCGCTCTGTAACCAGTCTATAAGAAAAACCCATCGTTTTAAACGACGTACATCTCTTATGTACAAGAACATATGTCCGTGTTTAATAACGACAGACATCTTCATATTACGACATAAACCTGAGCGGGAAAATGCGTGTGGTGTGGCAGTAATGTGTCACCGCAGGACTTGAACCAGTGATCGTGGTGGGTCAAACACTAACAAAAAGACTAGGATCATTGCCTCCAACTTCTGTATAGCTGCACAGCTTTTACACATTCTCTGACCTACGTTACCCTATACTATGAACGATTCCTTGTTTTGGAAATTAAATTACTCAAAGCTAATATAATGTCCTGTTATTTATGTACATAAAAGGTAATAAATTATATAAACACAATGGGGTTGGTATGCTAAAATGCTGTCCATGTAATATTAATAATTACATATAAGTAGGCTATGATAAAGACGTGGAATCGGCCTATGTTCAATGTTAGAGATGAAAATATACAAAAAGTTACATTGTATATAAATATTTCCTATCAGTTCACAGGCACTTCTTCCACTAAAACGTTCGTGGTGAATTAGTCTGGTCTGGTTCTGTTCATTGATTGGGTGAGAGCAATTCAAACTTAATGGCTGTGGAAATCAGCGGACGTGGCTTATTATACTACAAGGAAAATGCTGTAAATAACACACGCTTTTGTGCAATCAGAACAGCATTTTTTTTACGGCGTCCTGTGGCAAGCCGAACGGCGTTAAAAGCTGCGCTTTTTACAAACACTAAAACGCCGTTAAATACGGCGTTTTTTACGGTTTACGCGCGTTTTTTACGTCGTCTGCTATCAGGACGGTGTATTTGATGGCGCTAATATTGTTTAAAACGCCGTCAAATACGGCGTTTTGTATGTAAACGCGATTAATCTATAGCGTAATTCTGACCCTTTTGGCTTGCCATACGCGTGCCCGTTATTAACGTGCAAAGCTTTGGCTCTTCGGCCGGCTCTTGACATTTTGTCGCGGCGTTGACGGCTGACTCCCGGTTAAAGATGCTGGGAGCAACGGCGACAGGCGTGTCCCTCCAGCCTCGGCACTGACCGCGCGCCAAAGGACACGTCAGTACTTTAACCGGCCAGTTCGCCCACTATCGCGCTGAGGCGGTATAAAACACCCGTTTAGAAGACATTTCCGAGCCTAACGAAACGGGGAATGTTTCACTAACGAATACTCAGCCCGAGTTGTGTCAGGTCCTCTTGAATTGCATCGTAAACAAGAACCAGAGACGACTTTTACTCTACAAACATTACTTTTCCCGTTCAAAACGTCACATTTCACGTTTATAAAGCGATTTTACATTTGTTTAAAAATAACTTATACCACCAGGAACGCCTGTAATAGCTCTGCACCTTCCAAGAGCAAAAGATACGCAAAGTATACACAGTTTGCGCCCTTCCGTCTGGAGTCGCTAAGCTGTGTCTATAAATCATCTGAACTCTCTCAGTCTGTCAACACTTGAGCTGGACTTCAGCCGCTCTGCGCTAGAAAGCCTGTCACCACCTACATCAGCAGCATTACTGTCGCATCTGAAGTCGCCAGATGTTTATAACACTTGTGCACGGCGAACTAACAGAAGCTGTGTCGTCCTTTTCTAATGTCTTCTTTTATTCAGGCTTGTAATGGGGCTGAACAGTCTGGTTGAGGTGGCACGTCTTCTTAAAGGGACAGGCGCTCAAAGTCGGCTTGCTGCGTCGATGTCGGAAAGATCGTATTTACACAGGTTGAACGATGTAAACGTTATTCTTATTGTATTATTATTCTTGTATGCTTATGTAGAAGTTACTCATATATTTACTTGGAAAAATAATCAAGGAAGATGTCACACAGACAGTGTTGTCAAGTCCGCGATTTTCCCGCAGAATTGGGCTACTTTAACACTGTTGCTGCGGGTTGTTTTTGATGTCCAGGTGTTGAAGCTACCCCAATAACCTCATATTTAGCCCCTGGAGTGCACATTTACCAAGGGAACCCCCAAAAAACATGTTTACAACCCTGGAATGGGATTTTTACCGGGGGACCCACTGGAAATGCCATTGGGCTACTTTTGGGCTAGTTTTGAGTAGCAGATTTTGTTGTGAAAACCTGGCAACCCTGATGTCACAGCAAAGGGCTCGAATTGAGGGGGGATGGCATCCCTCTGGTGCAAAAAAATGACAAAAAGTATGACCCTCAAACCATCCCCTTTAGATTAATAATGTTGTGTATTATGTCAAATTTATTGTGCAAATTAAATGTTAAAACTCTCTACTTATGATAATTCACGAACTAAATAACGGCGATTGGCCAATCAGAACTCGGTACTGTAACAAGCTCTGCACAAGCTGAAGCAAGTTTCAGTCATTTTTCGTGCAAAATGGTTCAAGCGCAACTTTTGAAGTTCTTTAAAAAGAAGACAACAGAAGGTATGATTTTTCCTTGATGAGAATTGAAAGACATTCCCCTGACATAATGTCATTGTGCTGTATGTGTGACTGTGAAGGACTGAGAGAGATAGAGATAGCTGTGTCACCGAATTCTCAAAAAACAAACAAAAACATTCCCATGCACTTTTCTGAATATCGGCACATAAATATGCTAATAATTGTACACAACAGAGTAGAGCAACGCGATGCTTCATTCCTTGAATGAATCTGTTTTTGAAGGAATCATGTGAGCCAGTGATTCAGCGGTCTGTTCACTCGTTTCGTTTCTAATTGAATCAGCCGTTTTGAACGAATCGTTTGATTTGAATGATTCAGGCGCTTTTATTGTCATCTTTATTTATCCATGACAGTCCTAAACCAACCAAGGTGCCAGCACAAAAACACATTCAGCAAAATATTGTTTAATTAGCAGCAGTATTGACCAAAATCCCTCCATTTAATCATTGTGTAAAATTAGCTATGGGACAGGTATAGGCTTAAACCATAATTTGACAGGTACAATTTTTCATTGGTGAATTGTACTACCTGCTGTTTTAATGGGACGTAGCAAAATCTGACAGGGTAGCACAAATCGACCGAACAAACGTGGCCCCTGCTGCCTGCCTGGGTGTGGTGGGTGGAAGCAGTGGGGGTCCCGACTCGAGAGGTGTCATGTCAGAGCGGTGACACAGTCAACCAGTTACCAAGAAATGAACTCTGAACGGAAGCTGTGTGAGAGGTGTGATCTGATGTGTGATACAGCGAACCAGTTACCAAGTAAATACACTGAACGGAAGATGTTTTTCCTTTTGTTGTCTTGATTTAAACACTGAACTATGCTCAAATAAAACATGCTTCACTGGTTCTCATATTGATGTTGGATATTGTTTTAATTTAATTGCTGCTAGGGAAAATAGCTTTATAATTTAAGTAGGCTAGTTAATTTTAAAGGCATCCCGGGGGGTTGTTTGGGGTCTTAACCAATGTGACCCTAGACCACAAAACCAGTCATAAGGGTCAATTTTTTTAATTATTATTGAGATTTATACATCATCTGAAAGTTGAATAAATAAGCTTTCCATTGATGTATGGTTTGTTAGGACAATATTTGGCCGAGATACAACTATTTGAAAATCTGGAATCTGACAGTGCAAAAAAATCTAAATATTGAGAAAATCGTCTTTAAATTTGTCCAAATTAAGTTCTCAGCAATGCATATTACTAATCAAAAATTAAGTTTTGATATATTTACGGTAGGAAATTTACTAAATATCTTCATGGTACATGATCTTTATTTAATATCCTAATGATTTTTGTCATAAAAGTCAAATCGATCATTTTGACCCATACAATGTATTGTTGGCTATTGCTACAAATATACCCTCGAGACTTAAGACTGGTTTTGTGCCCCAGGATCACAAATATACTAGATTTTACAATTAAGATAACACTTTACAATACATTTTTATTCATTAGCATTAGGACAACGAAGAACAATATATTTATATATTGTTAATTCATGTTTGTTTAGAACAGTGTTTAAACAAAAATGAAAAAAAGTCAATGTAATAATCAGGGTTGCCATACCTTTATACTGCTTTTTTTTTAAGATCCCTTGGAAGGCCGACCCCCTAGAATGCAATTTTGATAGCCATTTTCTCCCGAAATGCACTGGGCTAGTTTTGAGTACCAGTTGATCTGGTTTTGTTACACGGACCTGGCAACCCTGGTAATGATCCTAGCATTAAAAGCTTCATACATGCACAACAATGAATTTGTCTCTCATTCATTCATAAATAAATAAAGATAATCATTTATGGGAAATAATTACATTTGTATGGGTTTACATATGCATTATATATATTTAATTATTAATATTGTCATCAATACACCAACATGTAAAGCATATATATATATTTTGAAATAATTGTTTCTAAATTTTGACTGATTTTCCCACCTTATATTAGGGATGCCTTCTATGTATCGTGCTATACGCATTTATGACCAGCAGAGGGAGCAAGTAATAAGTCAACCCGACAACCTTCCAGTGGGAGGCGCTGTTGTTCTCTGCGGGGCAGCAGAGGCTCGGCATGGAAGCGTTCCATCCGTTTATGTCAAAGCCTTCAACAACTAACATCAAACTCATTTCAGTTATAACTTAACATAAACGTTAAATGATCTCTTGGGTCAAAACTGACAAGTTTCGCCAGTTAAGAACACTTTTGCATCAGTGAGACAACGAGTTCTCAATGAAGATGGCCTAACTTTTCACCCAAACACCACCAACAGTGTGTTTACGTCCATAAAACTATTCATCTGGTTTACGAGACAAATTCAAACTGCATTTTGCAATGTTTCCTGCAGCAGCGCAAGAATTAAACAGGGTACACAGAAAAAAAATACCAGTTACACAACTAATGAGCATCATTTATATAGAATTGGTGCCATTGCTATGGTTTTAGGTGTTAAAGGAATATTTCACCCAAAAGTGAAAATCCTGTCATCATTTACGAAATCAATCAGTTGCTGGTCCCCAGTGAACTTCTTAGTATGGAAATAAAATACTGAGAGTCAATGGGAGAATGAGAAAATATCTTCTTTTGGGCTCATCAGAAGGGAGAAACTCATACAGGTTTGGAACAACTTGAGGGAGACAGAATTTTCATTTTAGAGTTTTTTTTTGCAAGTTTTGTTTCAATAAATGAACTTTTTAGACTTGTATTCCTCATAAAGTGAACCCGTCAAGGATACAGACTTTAACAACACAACGTGTAAATTACTAACGAGCCGGCATTTGTACATCTTTGCTCTTCCAGTGTAGCATATTAGTCAAATACAATAATGGTCAAGAATGTTATCATTATGAAATATTTTAATATATTTTTTATAAAATAATGAAAACATAATTTACACATCTTAAATGTACACTCATTGATACAACATCCCCAAAAGAAACTGAATGATTAATCAGTTATCAATAGTTAATCGAGGCATTAGTAGCCCAGCCCCCACCCCCCCCCCCCCCCCCCCCCCCCCTTTCATGCATGAAGATAACAGAAACAGAGACAAAAATCTGAGTACAAATAAGAGTTCTAAAAAAAAAGATAAGTAATAAAAGCGTAAAATCAGCTTTGTACAAAAGATCATGAATCAAACAAAATATAAAGGACAAAAAAACTCAGTACCCTCCAATAATGTTACCAAATCTTGTAATTTTCACCTTGAATTTGACATTCTGTATTAAAAAAAAAAAACAAGAAGAAAAGAATCAAAATAAATAGTCAAAATATTACACATAAAAATAAACCTTCAAATATTACAGCTGGACTATATAATTTGCCATGATTTAAGAATGCGCAACACAGATGCACATAGATGTTCTCACAAGTATATTACTCATATTTACCTTTTAAAAATAAAAAAAGAACTTATTAAAAACACCTCCACCCAACTAATCAAACAAACATACAAACAAACAGAAATCATAAGACAATCCATGGTGTAGATATGACACCCAGTAACCCAGAACTGAGTGAGTCTGAAAAACCTCCCACTTCATTGACAGAAACACACACAGTGGGTCAAGTTCTTGTAGTCACAGCAATGAGATGAGAATCTGATAAAACTGTAAAAATGGATCTAAAACAGTGGGGCAAATGAGCTTATCATTCTGATCATTTGATTTCGCAAGTCCAGAGTGATGATGTTTAAATGAAAGCTCCAACATGTATACAGACTTCTACTTAAAGGTATAGTCCACCCAAAATCTCATTCTCATGTTGTTCCAAACCTCTGTATGACTTGCTTTCATCTGTGGATCTTGAACAAACACAATGGAAGTCAATGGGAACCAAAACTCTTCAGTTCTTCAGAATAACGTCTTTCATGTTCCATAGAAGGAATAAAGTCATATAGGTTTGAACAACATGAGGGTGAGTAAATGAAAGAATTTTCATTTTTGGTTGGACTATTCCCCTAGAGGGGAGAACATGTAACATGTTAGATATCAGCAGTTATAAAATCACTGTATGTAGAGTCACACTACTAAACAGCTGCAATGAATGATGTCAGGTCTTATTTGTATCTCTCACCCCATAAATAAAGAAAAACCTTTGCATTTTACAATGCTATTTACTGTCCTAAGCATGTATATAGTTGTTTTTGTGTGTCTGAGTAAAGCAGACACATTCTATTTTCACTTATATTAGCTATGAAACCGACTGTTGCAGTGCTTTTGTTTTGACGTGGATAAATAGGTCAGAGACGAATAGATCAGGTCATCGAGAGGGCAGCTTACGGGTCCTGAGAGAGGAGGAGATCTTTTTTCCAGTCGCATCAGGTTAAAGGGATGGAGAGAGCTGATATGAGTGGTAAATTACAACACATCACTGGTCACAGCTGACCACTTTAAGGCAGACATGTACAGAGTAACATGGGGTACATGATAAACCATATTCGATCCAGCCTGACTGTTATTCCAGTTAGCGCGCTTAACTGAGTACAGCGTGGCTCGTCTTAGTATGTAAACACCATGATCTGTCTAGAAGTTGAAAACAGCTATCTATTGCCAACAGTCGTTTCACCTGATAAACCTGAACTAAATACAAATAGAAAAATAGAGTCTGTATGGAACACAGCTGACTAGGGTTTCTTAGTGTCGGCTTTGCATATACCTATACATATACAGTGTCGAAATCCGAGTTTACACACAGTGCTATGCCAAAACCATACATAAGAGAGCAAGTGGCATTTCCTGTCACATGACGCTGTCACTTAAAGACTGAGCGATGTCCATGCACAGAGGAAACGATCAAAGACTTGGGTGTAACATCACAGTTTTAGTAGTGCTTGCTATCACTGGTCAGAAAGCAGCGGCGGTTCTCCATCTCTGGAGAAGTGAAGATCTACAGAGCCATTATTGCAGAGTTTCAGTCACTACAGGGAGTCTGTTGGATGATAAATCAGCTGAGATGAGGATGGTTTGAACTATAAATATGAACACAATGTACCTGCACATGAGATGTGCGATGTAGAATTATAATTTACAGTGACATGTTATCTGCGAGTCATTCCTTTTTCCTCACAATTACAGTACCGTGATTTCTCTCAACGTTTTGGGAAAGGTAGGGTCTCTCATGTGGCTCAGGTGTCGATTTTCTGTTGTTTTTTTTTGGCTGTTGAGCTGACTGTGCAGTAAATAGGCCTCTCTGATGTTCAGCGTCTCGCAGTTTTACTGGCTCAAGCTTAGTGTCAACTCGTCGAGTACAAAAATAAATCTACACTGAGAAAATAGTTCCGAAAGTAGTTCGATCAGATGAGGAGCTCGCTCGTTTCAAGGTAGGAATCGTGTGTTTGTTTGTTTAAAAATAGACATTTGTACTTCTGTACCGGCTTTAAGTTAAAGATTTGAAGTCTCAAATCATCAGGCAGATTTCGGTTTCCTTCCGTCACACTTTCGTAAAGCTCACAGTTTTGGAGTGTGGTGAGGATCTAGATGAGGGCGAGCAGGACAGTGGATGTACTGGACAATAAGAGACTGTGAAGTAAATTAGCTGTTGGCACTGAACGTGCCATATTAGGCAAATCTCATCTTCTCTCAAATGAAAGGGGACAGTCATTTCCTCTCGGGTATGGTAGAGGATAAGAGTTTGCTGAACTTGCGGAGCTGTTCACTGGCTGAGTGCGATTCCTCCTGCAGACGCTGGTTGTTCTGCCTCAGATTAGCCATCTCTGCTAATAACGTGGACTTGTCCTGTTTCTCCTGAGAGGATGGGACAGGAAGGAACAGAGGAGAGGAAGAGAGAAACATAATTACGAGGATGTCACCAAAAATGGCCACATTACTATAAAATCAACTTTTATTTTCTTTCACTTTGAATTTCTAAAGAGAACTGTACAGAACTGTATTTTATTGGCCAGGGTGAACTGCACAAATAATGCGCAGACTTTAAATAAAGACTGAAACAGTTGTCAGAAGCTGAATGGCGGTGGCGTTGAAGTCATGTGACCATGGTGTAGGTCGTTTATAGCTTAACTTTGGCTTTTTACATCTGCTGATTGTATTTAAGCTTCAAAATTTGTAAAAGTTGTGTTCATTTGCGAAGGAATCATAAACCTTTGTTTGTCATGGTTTATTTTCTGCAACCCAAAAGCCAATGGAGAAATGCTATTGGCTTTTTGTTGAGGGAACCAGCGTGATGCATAAAAACACATCATCCCTGCAGCTCTATTGATATGCTTCATGACATGGTGGAAAGTGAACACTATCAGATCAGTTCTTGAATAAAATATACATTTGACAAATGTGTCATATTTCAACTTTAAATAACTTCATTTCAACTTGAATTCACATTTTCAAGCAACTGACTACTTTATGTGCTTGAATACTCAGCAACAAAATTACTCAAAATACCCGTCCCTAGTGAACCTGTCCTGCACTGGTCAGGCTCCTTCAATGTAACTCACTTTTTCCAGATCATTGTTCAGCTGTTTCAGCATGACTTCCAGATGATATAGACGGCCAGACAGGTCATTGGGAACCTCTTCACTGCAACACACAAATTAAAAACAAGTTAATACCAGTATACTTGCATATAAATTCTTATTCCAAATATTTAAATACTTAATCCATTATTGAAGGAATGAGTTGATTTGAGGTTAAGCAAACTTCATGCAGACTTGCAGAGCTAACATTGTGCCCTAACTACTGTTAAACCCTACACTGCAGAGAACTCAGAGGAAGAGCAAGTATATACAGTACAGGTGTATGTTTGTCTGTCTTACCTGCTGAAAGTAGGAGTGGTGCGGGGAGTCTGTGGCGTGTGGAAATGCACCGGGCTGATGACGGGTCTCAACTCATTGCCGCCCGCGTGAGACTCAGACAATGAAAATAAAGAAACAGCTCTTTGCACTGTAAATAAAAAACACAACACAGATTCAGTCATTTAGATTACAATGATTTTCTCTTTTAAGTCTTTTTTTTATACTGCATGGGATTGTTGCAAGAACAAAACAAACTTAATGGTAAAGTCTGTAAACCACGAAGAGCCACTCTTCAGTGGCTTACTTGTAGTCAGTGCATACTAAGTTGGGTTAAGATAAAGTACATTGAAAATGACATCATCTTTATATGGAAGGCCATTTCTGCCACATAAGAAAAAAATCATACTTTGGTAAATCATAATTAGCACAAAAAAGTTGATAATTATGAGACAAAAAGTTGCAATTATGAGATGAGATTTAAAATGTCGAAATTATGAGATAAAAAGACCAAATTATGAGATAAAGTCGAAATGAGAAAAATAAATAATTACATAAAATGTTGAAATCAGATTAAAAGTTGACATTGAGATAAAACGTCTGAATTATGATATAAAATGTCAAAACTGAGATATAGTCATAAAGACATAAGTAGTAGTAGTTCATTATTTTATTGCCATCTCACAAAATAAACACAAATACAGTAAATAAAACGACACGGTAAGATTTTTTAAATTAACATATGATAAAAAAATCTAAAATCTTTTTAGGTAAAATCCTACTAAACAAGTCCCTGAGTGAGTGTACTTAATTAAGAAAATTTGCATTAAAGCCGGAAAAGTCCAATAAAATATGTAGAAATTAAGAAATAAAAAGGTCCTAATTATGAAATAAGTCACGATGATGGAAAAAAAGGTAGTAATCAACTACTTTTACACATTTTTTTTGTTTGTACTGTTTATGTAATAATTATGATTAACCAAAACATAAAATGGGCTTCCATAACTTAAAGTATCTTAGTCTGACTTCAGAATCAGACATGTCAGACAAACACAGCCTGATACCTTCATATGCTTTGGCCGCACTGACGAGGCTGGACCACTCTAGACCACAGGCAGTGTCAGGAAGGGGCATGAGTCCAGGGTCCAGTCTTCTGAGAGGTGGAACCTTATCCCTCACCTCAGTCAGAGATAATTCTGATGCAGACAATGGTACTGGAAAAAAACAAAAAATTTACAGTTTACCCCAAAGAGTAAAAACATACCAGCTGACTATGACCAGCAAATGACACCTACCTTTCTTACTAGGCATGAGGGCTCCATGATTGGTGTTGTGTCCGTGGCGTCGAGTAGGCAGCGTGCAGGTGAAGAGAAGGTCACTGGGCGGCACTTGTCCTTCAAAAAGAGGCGTGCTTGCATAACTAGAATCTCTCCGTCCACTGCACAGACTCTCATCTGAGAAAGTACGTTGCAGGGTCCGATGAGGAGACTGTAGAGAAGCACAAACACACATTGAACAAATGAGTTTGATTGATTGTCTTGTTGTATTTTTTGTCTCTTTCTAGTGTTTGTTTACCCCATCCCGTGATGGTGTCTCTGTAGGGTTGTCCATGATGATGAGCTTTTTCAAGTCGTCCTCAATGGTGCTCTTGTGAGATCTGCGTGGTGAGCGCAGGTCCCTCAGAGAGGCACGTAACCGGGGCTGTCCGAACACGTTCTTACTGTTCATATCCAGCTGCCTGAAAGCACACACAATAATAATCAGGACCAAGATTTAAATATGTAGTGCATCTATTTCATAATCCATCAGCCTTCTCATAAACATGAAATATACACTTCACAAACACACATACTTGCAGCTGTTGCTGTCAGTGGAGGTGGTGCTGGTTGCTGTGCTGTTCTCCTCCTGTTGCCATGCACTCTTGGTTTTACTAAAGGACTTGGGGACGGAGCTTGACAGCTGGGCGGAGCCTGACATGGGTGTGACTGTTGAAGATCTGAAAGCCCGGGGTTTATCAGCCACAGCAGGGGTCTTGTACCCTTGAGGGGTATAGCAGGACCTAAATCCCAGAAACAAAAATACATACAATTCAGATGTTGGTAGGTCAGGATTATTTACACTGAAAATCACATTTATAACACGCTATAACTGCAGGCATAATCTATTATTGCCCATCACTGCCGTTTGTGCACATATGTTTGTCAGTCACACCTGAATTATCCCATATGCGTGTTGTGCTCCACTATGTCTATAAAGGTACATTAGCATTCAAAAGTTTTTACTGTAGTACTTCACCTTTAACTCATTTTATACAACAGTTCTTTCTGGTCCTCGAATCTGATTGGCTGAGAGCCTTTTCTAGCCGTGTGATATTCCAGTGATAACAGAACTCCACTTGCAGCATTTCTCACAGCGAGCGTCATGGCAAACGGTCAAATCCATTTAAATTATATAAATATGGTTTTGTGTCACGGAATATAGTTTTTTTTAGGCGAGAATGTAGTTATTAATAATGAAGTTTGTTAATAAAGATAACGTCTACTTTAAATTTGTTTAGATGATTTTGGAAATGTGAGCTCCAGGGTGTCAGCGGCCGTTCAGCGCTCATGAACCCACCAAGAAAAGCATTGCCTTGACCAGTTCTTCTGGAATTTGCAGCTGGCTCAGATGTCTCTTAGACAGTAGATATTATCGTTTTTATTAGGGCTGGGTAAAAAAATCGAATGCGATCAAAATCACGTTCAAAATCGGCAATGAATCGCCTGCGATTTTGAACGCGATTTGTGTAGCTTGTCAGTGAACTACGGCTCTGGGTTAGTAAAATGCGCCTCCATCTGAAAAATCACCGGGCTGGAGATTTACTACTAATCACCAGAAGCAGCTTTACTGACCAGATGCGCATGAAAATCGCATTAGATTTTTTGCACAGCCCTAGTTTTATTTATTCGTAAACACAGTATCACACTCATAGCTGTGCGATATGGCTGTACATCAGCACGCTGTGATTACCTACGGCCAAATCACACCGTGCTGATAAACAGCCACATCGCACTGCTACTCGCGGGATATAGCTCATTTATTTCAGTTAGTTTACACTGCAACATTTCTTTTCGTTAAAATTTTTAATTATCCTGATATGTATTGTGCTTTGCTATGTTAATCGAGGTACACATTCAAAAGTTTGGAATCAGAAAGATGTTTTTAAAAGTCTCAATGTTCACCAGGCTTGCATTCATTTGGTCAAAAAAATACAGTAAACCAGTAATATTGTGAAATATTATTACATTGTTAAAGAACTGTTTTTTTAACTGTTAATTTTTTCCTGTGAAGATAAAGCTGAATTGTCTGCATCATTACTCCAATCATCAGTGTCACATGATCCTTCAGAAATCATTCTAATATGCTGAATTGGTGCTCAATAAATATTTCTTATTAATATCAGTATTAAAAATGTTTTGTGTAAACTATAATACATTTTTTTAATTCTTTCATTAATAGAAAGTTCAAAAGAACAGCATTTATTTCAAATAGGAATATTTTGTAAAATTATAAATGTATTTACTGTCACTTTTGATTGATTTAATGCATTTTTGCTAAATAAAAGTATTAATTTCTTAAAAAAAAAAAAAAAAAAAACTTACTGACCCCAAACTTTTGAACAGTAGTGTATACATTTCAGAATAAATACAATACCTTGGTTTGAAGTTGTCGACGTTGGCTGATCCAGGAGGGGGGAATGTGCGGGTGCGATAGTTCTTGCTTTGATTTGCAAATGCAATGACGGGTGAAGACTCCCTGCGACGATCCTCTCCTCCCGCCCTCCCTCCTGCTCCGGACAGCTCCTGCAAGCCGCTGTAGGTAGCAGAACCATGCAAAGGTTTATGGGGGGTTCCTGCAAGGCTGCGGCTAGGTTTGGCTCCTTTAGTGTTGGGACTTGGCGTGTAGAGAGATGCATCGATGCCACTGTCACTGGAGCCTCCCTTGCCCATAGGGTCAGGGTCTGGGTCTGAGGGGTCACTCAGGGCACCGGAAACCACACCTCCCATGCTGTCAAACCAGCGCTCGTCGCTGTGACTGCTGGAAGCATTACTGGAGAGCGTGTTACTGCTGGAGTGACTGGAATAGTGTGCCTCACCCTGAGAGACAGCAGGAGGAAGAGTGATCAGTACACAAGGGCCAAATGAAACAACTTCCTGGTTGCCCTGATGATGACTTTTTACCTTAGAGTGGCGGTTTGGAGAGTCCTTCCCTGCAACGTCCTGTCGAGTCTGTCTTCTTGGAGCTGAGCCCACTGACACACCTCGTGATGAAGCAGGAACATGCCACATGGGCTCTGTCCAACACAAAAGGAGTAAAGTCCAATTCACATTGACACAAAATTGTTTACACGCACCCTGAAAGTTTCAAACTAAAGCAATATTTAATCTTTTTAGAATGTTATATAAACATCTAAAGATAAATTTCATCTTGCCATAACCTAACTTTAGTATTTTACAGGAGACGGATCACTTTTGTTAAACAAATCAGTGACTCATTCAAAATGAATTGCTTACAGTCGCTCTTTAGCCTGGTTGTCAGTGGTGACAGTCTATTGTGCGGTGAGTTTCTTCTTATCAGACCAGTATTATATAATAGTATTTATATAATATATGTATTTATTGATATTTGATAGCTTTATTTGATATTTTCCGATTTCATTTTAGTTTAAGAATTTTTTGCTTTGGCCAACTCATTCCGTGGCTCAGTGGGTAGAGCATTGCGTCAGCAGCGAACAGGTCGTGGGTTAATCCCAGGGAAACACACATACTGGTAAAAAATGTATAGCTCGAATGCACTGTAAGTCACTTTAAGCATCTGCTAAATGCATAAATTAAAATTAAAAATTACATGTAATTTTTTTATGTAGCTTTAATTTATTTTTTCTGTTTTAGTTTGATTGTTGTAAATCAGCTTTAACTTCTATTTCTTCAGTTAGTGTATTATAGTTGGAAGTTTCCATCTAATATTGACATTTGTTTATTTCAATAAAGAAAATGACTTTAATCATTTTTGTTTTAGTAGGTAAACAATAACAAAGACCACTTAATGCCTGAATAACTGAGGCAGTGACACCAGTGAAACCAAATGGTTTTAGTGAAAGGAAGCCGATATTACAGTGTATCCAGCAGAGGCACTCAGTCTTGAGGCGGTCACAAAACACATTTACAGCCAGTCATTATTAAGAATGGTTCTCCATAAATGTGACCCTGGAGCACAAAAACAGTCTTAAGTCGCTAGGGTATATCTGTAGCAATAGCCAAAAAAAACATTGTATGGGTCAAAATTATAGATTTTCTGTAATGCCAAAATTCATGATATTAAGTAAAGATCATGTTCTATAAAGATATTTAGTAAATTTTTCTACTGTAAATATATCAAAACTTAAATTTTGATTGTAATATGCATTGCTAAAAACGTCATTTGGACAACTTTAAAGGAGATTTTCTCAATATTTGGATTTTTTTGCACCGTCAGATTCCAGATTTTCAAATAGTTGTATCTCGGCCAAATATTGCCCTATCCTAACAAACCATACATCAACGGAAAGCTTATTTGTTCAGCTTTCAGATGATGTATAAATCTCAATTTTGAAAAATTGACACTTATGACTGGTTTTGTGGTCCATGGTCACAAATGTCTTTGAATTATGCATGTTTGTTTACCTGACTTGTTGCGCTCCATCGTGCTTTCTTGGCTAGTGAAACCAGATGATGATTCTCCACTAGAGACATCGACTGTAACGTGTGGATCAAATGGCTGGAGAGGCCGCTGGACTGACCCAAACCTACACACACAACAAATATTAACATGTTATTAAAAACATTCTTATTTAACCTATGTTAACCAGCTAAATTCTGACCACTTGGATCAGGTTGGCTGGCATTTTATTGGAGAGCAGGGATTTGGAAGAACGACATGTGGTTAGAGTTAGCAAAACAGTGGAAAATGCTTACAGCAGTTTTGAAGTCCACATGAAATACTGTTCACAGATAACAAGGGATGAGATTTTAGTCATCAGAATTTATTGGATTGTGGAAAGGGTTTGTGTATGACAGGTGGTTGAAGGGGAGAGCGAGTATGTGTGGACACAAAGACGAAAAAAAAGGAAAGTTCCCCGAGGCCGATAATTTTTATATATAAAGACATTTGACTTTAAAGTCCCAATGAAACGAAATTACAGACAGATCTTTTGTTCTGTATTGTGATGTACGTCCAGACAACCCAAACATTTTATTTGGTACATGCACCAATGAATCAAACACATTATGAGTATTAAGAAACCAAACAGGGTCATTTTTGACACACTGCAGCAAAGTCTGCATCATTCACATGCCACATTAAATCCAAAGTCTGTTGCAACCCAAGTGTTCTGTCACTTGTCACCTTGTGGGTTTGAGTGGTGATGTATGGCTGAATCTGATGGGACTAATAATAGCACTCATTAGCACATCTCGCTGAATCACCAATCAATCACTGAGTCAGTGTGAAATGTTAACAGACTCACAGTACCCCAACAACTCTCTATAACACCCTAATGCACTTTAAACTGTAAACACATTCAGGAAAACTTTAAACACTATGTGAGCTGTAAGTTGCAACTGACTTTAATATTAAAACGTATTTCCAAGTGAAATGGAATATTGCATTATAATCTCTAGGGCTGTCAAAATGGCTGAAAAACTAAATTCGAATTTTGTACTTAAATATTATCAAAATTCGAATTATATTCGCGGTCATGCAGGTCACATGCACACTTCACAAGATCTCACAACTGGATTAGACTAAGTTTGCAAGGTTTGTGAAATTTAATGTTCATTAGTCATTCAAAGATTTGTTCAAATGATTTAAATGCGTATTTGCTGAATGCGGACCGCAAACGAGAAAGTATTATAATGTTTGCCTTTCTATTACTAATAATATAAAAGCAATCGTTATAATACGTTTTGTATACATTTTAATTCCTTTGTTTAACAGTTCTATCGATTATTAGACAGACTTCTATCCGTATTAGACAGAACTGTTAATGACGACAGCGAACAAGAGGGAGAATGTGAGCACTGTGTGCTCAGGCGCTGCCGCTCTCAGCGCCATCAAAATAAAAGTCAGTCGCGCCGTCAAAATAAAAGCCTTGAACGCATCGGCCAAACAGAAAAACTTATCGGCCGATGCAGATATTTGAACAATGGAAATATCGGACGATATATCGGTTGCCCACTAATTTCAGTTAGGGTGAAGAAAAGATTTTGTATTCTCTCCTGAGGCCACATGAGGGCGCATTGAGCAAGATATTATTAATGCACGTTTATTCAAAGCATAAGATAACATGACTATCTGTGAAAAAAAGTGCATAATGTTTATAAATTACAATTATAATTAAGTTGCTTAAACAACTATAAACAAAACAGCATCAAAACAGCATCATGTATGTATGCATAGTTTAATACAAAGGGCCTAAAGCCAATCACAAAGAGTACATTTTTCATTTAAAAACACAAGATGCAGTGAGATGGGAAATACCCACCATAAAGTCTCGAGATATGTTTTTTCAAAGTTGAACTTGCATTAATTTTACATGGCTTTCTAAACATGCGGCTCTTTTGTGCGACAGGATAGATGTCCCTCTAGAAATGCGATAAATGTGTGTTGTGTGTGAACGGCTTGGTTTCGGTTTTGACCTAAACAAGATCCGCATTGATGTTCTTTTTCCTGCAATATTTGTAATTAACAATGCAGCAGCGCCGCATCCAGTGGCTTCAACTGGATAGGCTAACAAAAACATTAAAATGCAATGACACTTACATCGTCATTCCATCTCGTGCGTCACTGATAAAGCAGCCTTCTTAACGCACACCTAAAATTCGAATGCAACGTTTTTGCATTCGAATGTGGATTTTTATTTTAAATTCGACGAATATTAGAAATTCACATTTTTTTGGACAGTCCTAATAATCTCTAGCTCACAGAAAGCTGAAGTTTGTAAAAGAAGGGTTAAGGATGCTCTGCCTCAGGCCGTTAAACTGATGTCAGCAGAAAATGAATGCTATTCCAGAAGGGAAGCAAATTTTCAAGTGTTGACTAAATATTACGAAGACAATTTAGTTCTGTAGATTAACTTTTCTTGCACAGATTAAAAGTTCACCATATCGCTAGTAATGTGTGCTAACAAAGTAAACCGGGTCCATTTCGATTTTATGCAGATTTTAAAATATGGTTCAGAATCAATTATCTTGCTAATAAAGTTCTTTGTGAGCTCTATAAATATTTAAGGTGTTTGTCATGGGGATGGTGTTTGGAGGGGACAAGCCCTAATTTAGATGCAGAACAACGGGATATGCTAATCAATGACCTACTTTTTTTAAATTACATTAAATATAAATGCATGTGACTAGGAAAAGCAGAAAAATACAAAGTCGGTCAACACGATTTTTTTTTGCCCATTTCTTTTCTTGTTCCTAGTCTTACTGTGAAACATTCAGTGTACGTTAACTTAAAAAAAACCCAAACATTCAAGTTCCTCTGGTTGAACAGGGCAGTTAACCATCAAGGATACAATAGTGCACTATGAAAGTCTGTACATGCCATGACCTCTGCATTATACACATATACAATCACACACAAACACACAATAGGCTTGTGAATCAACAGCAGTTTAGGTCTAGCTGATACATGCCTCAACCACAGCCTCTCATTTACCATCAGACACACCCACCGATGACGGTAAACAGTGCCTGAAGATGTTCATTTCTATCCTCACTATCATTTATTGTTTCTGCTCTGTATCACTTTCCCAACAGTTATGGGAAAGATATTGAATATTTACACAATATGAAAGCAATACAGATATTTCAATAATGTCTCAGATAGCAAACTGTGTTGGGAAGTTCAATTCATTTTGTCAGATGAACACCCTGACAGGATTTATTAGGCAATAATCTGAGTGTATATCTCTATATTGTCAAAATGCTTAAAAATATCAGCCCTAGTTGCCGATGAATGGCCCATCTATGAATTTTAGTGTGTGAATCTCTCAGAATTCTCATATGCTGAACTAAAACAACTGACAAGTCAGATGATAGTGTTGTAAGGTACTGATGGCAAAAGCTTCAAAAAACAAAACAACTGACCCGTCTCGAGTGGGTTTATAGTGGACAAAGGGTCCGCTGAGTCCCGGCACCCCCAGTGCGCTGGAGCTGAACCCAGAGCCTGGACTGGAGAAACTAGCCGAAGGGTTTCTGTACTGCATCCCTCTGTCCCCGGCAAGAGGAGACACACTGTAATGGTTCTCTGGGTAACTGACAGGCCTGTGGGAGGAGACGGAAATAGCTAGTGAGAAGAAAACAAAGCCAACAGATCCGGCCAATAGTTGGTTTCTTTAAGATTTTAACTATATGCTGAAATGTCTCACCTTTTAGCAGAGATGTGTTGGGGCTCTCTGTATGGAATGGGGACCAGGGCTTTGTGTGTACGGCTGGGGACTGGTGGGGGTCCGCTGGGGGTCCAGCGCTGAGCAGAGCTGTGTGTACCAGGTGGGCTGTCCCAGCGCCATACTGGGGTTCGCTGCCCAACACGATACCCTGCAGCCACTGGCTCCGCTTCTCCCTTCTGCTCCATCATCTTCATCTCGTACTCCTCCGTACAGCCCCTACAAACACACAGTCATAAATTATTCATATTTAAATATGTAAATAACCAAGGACTCTAAAACTGTCATCAGTTCATCACTTCATACCTCATAACAATATATAATTTATACACTACAGTCCAACAGTTTGGTCGGTAAAAATGTCTTTTAAAATCTTTTAAAGTCTCTTTAAAAGTGCCCCAATGCTGCATTTATATTTGATCAAAAAATACAGTAAAAACAGTAACGTTATGAAATATTACAATTTAAAATAGCTGTTTTCGACTTTAACATGTTTTAAAATTACTCCAGTCTTCAGTGTCACACAGTTTATTATTTTTGTGGAAACTGATGCATTTTGTCAGGATTCCAATGAATAGAAACTGCAATATGAAATAGAAATCTTTCTTACATAATAAATGTCAATTCGATCAAGTCCATACATCCTAAATAAACGTATTAATTACTTAAATCTCACTGAATCCAAACTTTTGAACAGTAGATAAAATAAACATATTAAAATATACCACAGTGATCATAATTGCAGCCTCTGAAAATGCCACGCCTTTATTTTATTTGCATTTCCACACTGGTTTATTATAGTTTATATTTTAGATAAACCACCCGTAAGTAATTTTTGGGGCTGCCTGTCTGGTCATTTAGCATGTAAGTCTCATCCTGTCTAAACAAGCGGATCTCAGTCAGAATAAGCTAAAATGGGAGCAGACGGCTTGTCTCAAGTCAAAGGACTGGCTATGTGAGATAAGGTTGATTATGACTGCTTTAAAGCCTATGTGCCAAAAACTCTTCTTCCTGGGTTAAAGGTTACAGATTTTAAGGGATGTTTCAAAAGACTAGTTCTGCAGTAATTTGAGTGTGTACTTGAGCACAGCGAGTCTGGTTCACTGGCAGATTAGTCCCAAATCCCTGTTGACCAGTACACTAACCCCTACTGAATGCCAAACAGCATGAGGATGAAACACTCTCATCAGCACCAGAATCCCTCTGAGTCTCTCTGCTTTCTGATGATGATGGGAAACTGAAACCCACTCTGTGTCGGAAGCCACCCCCTCTCCCCCCTCCTCCACCGTCAGCACTTTCACACAAGGACTCAAGTCAAGGTAACTGTCCTTTGATTTGACTTTCTTCTAAACAACAGCTTTATCAATCTCATCTACTACTATTCAGTTTGTCAGCAGAGAGGGTCAGTACCTTTCCTGACAAAATCATTAAAAACTTACAGTACTGTTTAGAAAAGTTTAGGATCAGTTCTTTTATTTAGCAAAGATGCGTTAAATTAATCAAAAGTGGCAAAGACATCTATAAAAATGTTTTTTTTAATACTGTCTATTCATCAAAGAATCTAGAAAAAAATGTGTATCTGTTTCTACACACACAAAAAAAAACTAACATTGATAACAATAAGAAATTATTAATTCATTACAATAGAATGATTTCTGAAGAATCATGTGACAGAAGGCTAGAGTAATGTCATCACAGGAATACATTACATTTTAAAATACACAACAATAGAAACAGTCATTTTAAATTGTTACAATATTTCACTATATTACTGATTTTTGATCAAATAAATGCATCCTTGGTGAGGATAAGAGACTTTATAATAGGGCTGCACAATTAATCAAATTTCTAATGGATGGATGCCACAATTACGTAATCGTTCAAAGCGGCAATTAATCGTTCAAAGTCCACTTATGTTATTCAGCGTGCTTAAGATGTTTTTTTCTTTCTACATGTTATCTTAAGGGTTTTTTCATTGTTTTAGTTTTAGTTTTAGTTTAACATTATACCATTCATATTTTTACTTTTTTATAATTTAAAGAAGAAACCAATCCGATGTATAGTTGACATTTGAGGCTTAATACTATGGAAAAGCACTAAAAAAATTTCAGTTAGAGTGTTTTTAGCTTGTTAATTTTCATATAAAAATACGGCATGCAGTTGCATCAAACAATGGTATAAACATAATTCAATGTAAATTGTGATAATCGTAATTAATAATCGCAATTACAATTTCAAGGAAAATATTAATGGCAAATATGATTTTTGTCAATCTTGCAGCCCTACTTTATAAACATCGAAAAATCTTACCAGTAGCATATGGTTACAAGCCCAGGAATTCTATTAAAGCACTGTATCCTGTCTATCCTACCAATTTCAGCCACTAGCAAAAATAACCAACAATTCTCCACAATTCACCTGATATTCCAACCCTTAATCTAGTAGCATCTTCTGCCCCTTGACATCTATATTTCATACATCTTCATCTTTATTGTATGCTGCTACCCATTATTATCCCCCATCCACAGGGAGGGAGAAAAAGACAGACAACCAGAGAGTCAGAAAGCCAAAATGAGACAAAAGGAAGCAGGGAAGAGAGCGAGAGGAGGAGGGGAGAGTGGAAAACACATCAGACTTCACAGCGCTTCTGTCTAATACACCAAAAAACTCTCTTCTGAAGACCACAAGGGCACATAAACTAGCCCTGACTGACTACACCGTCACGCTGAGAATGTATAGAGGGCAGATAGAGACATAGAGGATGTAAACTGAATACTAACTATCAGCTCAACATGTTTATATAAACCTGCCAGCTACAAAGGTGCCCAAAATCTCTGAGACCACTAATAAAAATGACCATTTTACATTTTAATTTAATACAACATCTTTCATTACAAATTATGAGTATAGCAATGTGAATGAAAACATAAATTAACCCCTTTTGCTTTAATAACAGCAGCCAATGATCGTGTTCTGATCATTATATTGTGGTGACGAATTAAGAATTTGACTTAATTTGTTCCCATTTTGTAATTAAATCAAGCCCGCATTTTAAAGTCACAATAAAAACAAAGTAGCGACAGAAGTAGTGCTTCTATCCATCCAAGATCTGAATGCGAGCATGTGGTCGATTGTTAAAAGGGGAGGGGTTTAAACGGACTAAATGACTGGACACTAAATGTCCACAATTCAGCTAAAACGAGGGAACAAATTAATAAACAAACCTATTTTTTCCCCTTATGCTGTGTAGGGCTCTGTAACTTTAATTTATTACAGCATTTTAAATACAAATTTTTTTTTTAATAGGACAAATCTTAATACAAATCTTGGTAACACTATTTTACAGTATCGTTGTTACACATTAGATGTACTTACTATAGTAACAACAGTAAATTTTGCCTATAAAACCCTATAGCAAGTGCATGGTGTTAATTTATTTACAGTGTCTCCTTTTTATATTGAAAAACCTAGACATTTTCAAACAATTATCAGCCTTTGCTGTTTTTTTTAAAGATGTTAAAGACATAATAAGACATAATTTTTCAGCACAAATAAATGCTTCTTAATCAAAGAGACTGAAGCCATGCTTGGACAAAGGCTAGAAAAAGCCTGAGCGTGAAATACAAGAGCACAGCCTCATGTTGCTGCACTGAAAATCTTCCTCTTCATCACTAAAAGAGTGCTGTCAGCTCCACCACTCCTCTTTTACTGCCATCCATCCATCCATCTATCTATCCATCCATCCAACACCTTCAACCGTGTCCAAGTATCCTGTGTAATTCATTGTTGTAATACAATTGAGCTCCAGCGTTTCACATCCATCCTCTCTTTGTCTCCAAGCCCATCACTAACCTCTGAGTGTAGACCAGACTGTTGTATCGGATGTCCGCGGCAGCGCCATGAGGCTCTGACTGACAGCTGAAGTACAAATGAGCCCTGACAACCGGACACACACACACACATGCACAGATTTCTGCTCTCCACCCATCCAATGCTCTCTTTCTCTATGATAACAAGAGGAAGGAGAGAGAGGGAGGGTGAGATGGAGGGAGAAAGAGGAGGAGGGGTGTTCCTCCCACTTTGTTTCCGAGCGAGGAGGCGCTCACACATGCCTCAGCATCTACCGTCTTTATATTCTTTCCCTGCATGCCAAACACGCCGCCCGTTCCCTGTCAGCCTCACGCCGAACACATTCTTAATTAAATCCCCTTTATTTATTTATAGCCCCTTTTTCACAGATTCCAGGCTTTAGTCTCATGCAATCTGCTCCCCTGGCACTCCTCGACAAACAGAGGCTGGGCCGCTGAGAGGGAAAGCGATACAAACAGAGGAGGGAAAACGAAAGAGATAGAATGACAGAAAGACAAGCATGTCGAAGCATGCAATTAACACGCTCTTTCGTTCCACGGCAGTGTAGGTGGGGGGTGTTGGGATGCATGTGTGCGTGAGAGAGAACATCTCAAAAAGAGTTTATTTAACCACAACGGCGAACACATGTCCCGCTAACACGCAATCAAACACGCTGATGAGTAATTAGCCCCTAACAGCAGCCACTCAGGAGAAAGTTCAGAGTCATGCGACGCTAAACGGTCAAACATGCACTATGAAATTAAATGTGCATTAAGGATTTAAATGTAAAAATGGATTTTTAAGACCAAAATACGAAGTTTAGAAGCGCCGGCAGACGTACCTTTTCGACGCAGCAAAATTGAGGCTTCACATAATCACTGTTTTCATATGTAAACTGTTCCATCCCTCTCTCCTCTCCGATTCTTACACTTTATTTCTATCTGTCCTCTCTATATCTAAAAACCCACCACCACGTTCCCCCGAGAACTGAGGCGCCTGCCAACATTCTCAAAATCTGGTGAGTGCCTGTGTATGTGCGTGCGCGCGAGTGTGTGTGTGTGTGTGTGTTGGTGCATCAGACAAAGAGGAGGTACGAGTGAGAGAAACAAAAGCTTTTTCCCTCTTGTTTGAAGATACGTCTAGTGTTTTTTGCATCGCCTATAAAAACAGTGAAACTGAATCTTTGAATTATGTCAGAGGGGTTCCAGCCGGCGGGCATTTGCAACAAGCACCATTAATTCTGCCACGAGGCTCGTCATTAATCTTTCCAAAACGAGAATGGGTCTCCAGAGGGGTGCAAACTGCAAAAAAAACCAATAACAACAGCCCTGGCAGATCCGAAATGTGCTGTTGCCCAGATTTTAAGCTTAAAGTTGCTGTTTTCTGTACAGAATGACTATTGCTGAATTGGGGTTCCTGCCTTCATCTGTCAGAAAATGTCTATTCTGTGAAAGTGAAAACACTGACAGGATGTTTTCTGTCTTATTCAAAGAAAAGGATTCCAGGATTGCACAGGATTTTAGCTGGGCTGGACTGTAACTGTATATCTGACTTTTTTTTTTTTTTTTTTTTAAACATCCACAAAGACGTTAATTAAGGGATTGATGCTTTCTGGATTTCTGGAACATCATAGGCACCAATACACTGAATGAAGGAAGCAGTCGACACTCTTGTCTCTAGACTATGAGACAGGCTGGAGTCCAACAGTCTTTTATGGTGTTCTCCGTTAATGATTTATCAAAGCAAAATGAATTTAATGGAGCCACAAGAACTGTCTAACATTCTGATAAAAATGTTGGGCTAATGGCTCTTTGCCCATCCTCCGCAGGAGTATTTAATTAGGGGTATTAATAAGTTCCAAGAGGTCTAATCTCTACATTTCCTTCCCAGTAAATGTCCAAACAATCATACCTTAAACTGATTCTGATGTGAATTTGTAGTATATGAAATGAAATTTCAAATTACTGCAAGAGCAATTATATGGTATTATGGCTTGCACAAATGATTTTAAAATAAACCAATTAAAATTGTTTGTCAGGGCATGTACAGGAACAGGGTATTAAAAAAGATTTATAAATGAAATACATATAAATAATGATTTGTGGTTCTGACCTGGACCATGGTTTTCTAATTGGAAACCTCTAAACCAGCACTTCTCAAAGTCTGGACTCCGGTCCGGATCCAGAGAGAATTCAATCCGGACCCGCCTCCATTTCGTATTTCAAGAGCACTAATTATATCTTCTACTTTGATAAACGCATGTTAAACTTGTAAATCATTTGTTTAGTTTTTTTATGTCTTTTTGGAGATGGTCCGAAATGAAAGCGAAGGCAAGATATTTAAAGTTTTCATGCGTGAGATTTGTTGTCATGATGACACCAAGTGAGCGCACAACGTTTGATGTAATCGGGCGACACTTCACCGCTGGGTAATATGAGTAATTTTGTTTGTTATGCACGTGAGATTTGGCCATTTGATTATAGCGTGTCCCAGTGTTTCCCATACATTGATTTATTTGTGGCGGCCCATCACAATATCAAAACTGACCACCACAAATAGATTTCCCAAAAGGCTTCTACTTGGTTGAATAAACATGTGCACTGCACGTTTCAAAATCAAAATGCGGTGCAGGTGTTTTTATATGAATGTATCTTCGAAAAGAACCCAACAGAAAAGCTCGATTTCATTTTCATTTCGTCTTTACTGTAATGCCTGATAAAGTAGCATTTGTAAGCTCAAACAGCTATATCTCCCGTTCCAAAAGTGCCTCCTGCTGGCATAGAAAGAATTGCAAGTTTTGAGCCATGTATTATTATTATTATTATGAATTAGGGTACTACTACTACTATTACTATCTTGTACACTGCAATAATCATTTACTCAAACTTTTAGCAATATCAGCATCGTCTAGAGAAAAACCCATATTGGTCAACCACTTTTGTTGACACTTAAATTAAAGTTTTGCTACTTTTGCACTTGTTATTAATGTATTTTGAATACAAAAGGCACTTAATTAAAAGAAAAAAAAAGTGTTGATTTGTTATGCATGTTTATAAAAATCAATTGTCAAAAAAACCTTTTGACATTGATGAAAATTCAGATTTGGACCTTTGAATGTAGACTTTGAGAACCCCTGCTCTAAACAATGCACTGAAACTCTGTTTATCACTATTTGCATCAATACTGTATTCTTGGATCAATGTTTCCCTTATGTTGTTTCCATAATTATACTTCATAATTTATATTTATATTATGTTTGGGTTAATTGGATCCTGTTTTACATTTCGGTTAGGCTGATAACTGATAAACAGCAGATTTAAAGGGATAGCCCCCCTAAAAAAAAAATTCTGTCATTAATTACTCACTCTCATTTCATTGCAAACCCGTAAGACCTTTATTCATCTTCAGAACACAAATTAAGATATTTTTGATGAAATCCGAGAGCTTTCTGACCCTGCATACACCGCAAACGCAATCCAGTCAAGGCAAAGAAAAGGGTAGTAAGGACATCGATGAAATAGTCCATGTGACATCAGTGATTCAACCGTAATTTTATGAAGCTACGAAAACGAAAATAACGACTTTATTCAACAATTTCTTCTCTTCCGTTTCGTGTCAGACACATGTGTGTGGTGATGTTGACGCATGAGCCGGCGCTCTGATGTAGAACCCGGATCGTTTTGCCTTGTTAACAAAGAGAGGAATGCACACGCATGTGCTGTGGTACTGCCATGAAGTGAACGCATGTCGAAGACTGACACGGAAGACAAGAAATTGTTCTTTTTGTTTTCTTCGTGCACAAAAAGTATTCTCGTAGCTTAATAAAATTAAGGTTGAACCCGCTGAACACATGGACTATTTTAACGATGTCCTTATAACGATGTCGTTTATTTTTGGGTGAACTTTCCCTTTCAAAAATTGATATTGTTTTGTCTAAATAAACAAAAAAGAAACCACAGAAATCTAACGCATCAGGTTAAACATGCTACCAGTGAATTTAGGCATTACAACATTATAATGTACAGTATGAAAAATTTATATTAATTTTGAGATTTGATAAATATTAATTATTAGCGTTAAAGATTACCTTCAAGTAAGTGTTAGATGATGGCAAACTTAAATGTAAAAACATGGAAAATAAGCATCCACAATTAAATATCCATTATCAGGCAATACCGATACATTTTAAAATCTGATATGGTGATATGTTTGCTATATAGTGGATCTGTAGTTTCAAGAGTTACTAAATTAAGACAGCTTAATTCAGTTTCAGACCTGTAATTTTCAAAATCATCTTAAAGATGCTAATATACCAGGGTTCCTCAAATCCAGCCCTGGAAGGTCGCTGCCCTGGAGAGTTTACCTCACATCCTGATCAGCTACCTGCATCTGAAGATCTTGACCTGTTTGCTCAGGTATCTTTGATTAGGGATGAAGAACTCTGCAGGACAGTAGCCCTCGAGGGCTGGATTTGAGGAACCCAGTCATACACTGTATATGCGTACCAAAAATCTGTCAGATATGCCCAAGAACCAGCAATGTGAGTGTGTGATGCACTGCACACTGCTACTGTCATTCCTCTGTGCCACCTCAAAAAGTATGTCTACATACCGCTTCAGATGTGGCTTCTGTGACCTAATAAATCATGCAGCATGTCTTATGATGTCTACTGTATTGTGAGGAATTTGATTTCATTTGATTTCTCAAACAGCAGTCATCTAGATTTTAAAATGGCATCAAACTCAAATAATAAGTGCAAATTCCCATAAGGCTGACCTGCGGGCCCCTCCCTCTTCAAAAGGTGGAATAATGACCACTTTCACGGTGACCGAAGTCCGCAGTAGGTCGATCATCTGCTCGTGGGAGAGTGTCACTGCGGCAACTTTGCAGATTTCCACCAAACGACTACCCTGCCGGAGTCCCGCCTGCCAAGCGAAGCCGTATTCCTCCACTTCGGACACAGTTCCGTCCAAACGCACATGGAAACCAAGCTGGCCTAAACCATTACGTCGTAACGTCATATCAACTGTCTCACAACCTATAGTCAATGCCTGCAAGGGAGAAAAAAAACACAGACAGGAGTTTAAAGGCATATCCCATAATGCAAACCAGTTCACTGACTGTCCATGTATGTTGTATCAGTACCTTAAGTCTCTGCACCACCTCTCTGATATCTTGCGCACTGCCCTCTGGTACCCGTAAGGCAACATGGTCTCCTCTGCCATAGAAAATCTTCAGTGCAAGTCTCTCTGCCATCCAACCAATCACATCAGCACAGAAACAGTTAAACACCACCTCTTTGGTGGAGCAGTCCGCCAGGACAATGTACTCGCTGGAGATGGCGAGAGCACAGGGAAGCTCGGCGCCTCCGCCACTGAAGTCCTGCGCAAGTACGCGCCAAATCAGCGCCCCTAAGGCACCCATTTCTGCTCCCTCACGTGCCCGGACGCGTTCCTTGCGTTTGGAGGCCAGCGAGATGAGATTGTTCAGCTTGCCAGCAGTGTCGAGTGGCGTAGTGGAAACACAGTTCTCCGCCAGGTCCCGCAGGTATCCTTGGCGCGTGCGTGTTGCCATAGCATGGAACTTCTCTGATTTGTGCGCAGCGTTCTCTGCGTTGATGATCTTGGCCAGCAGGAAAGCACGGAAGGCAGCTGGGTCCCGGAACGTCAGGCCATTTGAAGGTAGCGGTGGACCAAATGGAGGGACGTCCTTCATGCGGGTCACTGCGACACTACAGGAAAAAAAAAAAGAAGAGTTTATTACTTATTTCCACCAATCCCAGCAGGTTTGTCACTCACTGAACTACATTTTCATAACATATCTCAGCAATCGGCTACAGGCATACATGCAATACTGTTCTTAGCTAGGGTTGCTATGGAAACAAGGCCAACCTGTAGCAGGTGTTGTCAGAGCAAGGGCTGTGCACACGGACAATGACGAACACGTGCTGGAAGTGAGAGCGAATATTCTGTGGAGTGAACGGTTGGGCTCCCGGCTCCTGGAATATAATCGTGACTATATCATTTCCTATGTGCCTCTTCCTCAGGAGCTGTTAGAGAAATTAAAGGGAGAATAAGTCAGAAGTTCAATGCAATAAAAACTCAGAGGTTGTTGTTGTCAGAGGTTATGTGGTTACTAGGTGGATTCTTGTCTCAGACTGGCCATATTCACTGACTGTCTGATGCATGCTGCATATAAAACTGGCAAGTACTTGCTTGATCTAACAAGCTCAACTCTGTTGGCTGACTTTATGCTGGGAGTGAGGACACACGTTTTTTTAGTTTTTTTTTAATCTGTCCATCTGGAAATAAAACATTCTGGAAGGTTCTGGTACTTTTGATAAAAACACACTCACTGGATTTGCCATAGTTCACTGTAAAAAATGATTGTAATTTTAATGGGCAAAGACTAAAAATGCTAAATGCTGCTATTAAATGGTTAATAGAAATCAGAAAGCGCTTTATTGCCAAGTATGTTTGCACATACAAGGAATTTGTTATAGTGTCACAAGCTTCCAGTACACGGAGACAACAACAACACACAGATAATAAAAATGAGATGTGAATAAAATACACATGCATAAATATAAACCACAAAAAAAGAATAAATTGTATGTACAGGTGTGGTATAGATGGAATAGGAATAGAATAAAATAAAATACTTTAAATAGTAAGTTCCATTACTATATGGTGAAAAACAGTATTAGGTCAAACAGGACATTTCATGTAGTTTTACATGCTGTCAAATGAACCATTTTTGAAAGTTAAAAAAATAATTACAGCTATCAGTACATTATAAATGAACAAAACAGGACTGCTATATTATCGTTATAGCAGTTAATGAAATATACATTTTGTTTACTATACATTTCTGTTAATCTGATAAAACTTAAAAGGCTACTACAATATTTTTACATTAAAGTTCTGGCAACCCCAGCTGTCTTTTTTACAGTTTAGCATCACAGAGACATAAGACTTATGTGATGCACTCTGTAGTGAGATAAGAAAGGTGGTCACGTATGAGCTCAAGGCAAAAGAGGCCATAGGTTAATGGCGCTTTTCCACTGCACGGTACGGCTCGGTGCGGTTCACTTTTGGGGGGTTTTCCACTGGGTACAGTACCACTTCGGTTGGGTTTCCAAGTGAACCGTACCATTACAAAACGTGATTGTAAAACTCTATGATCACGGATTGGCCGGAGAGAATCGTCACTACCTGTGTCACTGAACTTGCAACACAAACACAAAAGAACCACTAGATTTAAATCAGCACAGCCAGCGAAGGATCGAACGCAACTGTTTTGAATGAGCGCACCTTTTTTTTTTTTTTAACAACCAAAAAGTGGCTGTTTCGAGGAAGTACAGACGTTCCTGTTGTTGATAGCAGAGGAGCGGATCCAGCGAGAGCTTGATGGGGCGATGCGGAATGAAAAAAGTTTTTTTTAGGAGTCGTGGTAGTAGAGCACCTATAACGACATGTGAAAAAAAAAAAAAATTTTTAGCCCGCCACTCTAAAGCGGTACTGAACTGCAGTGGAAACACAAACCCTGCCGAGCCGTACTGTGCCGAGTCGTACCATGCAGTTGAAAAGCGCCATTAATGATATTGTGGCTCCTAGATATGGCTCAGGTCTGTCCTTCAATGTAAGTCCTATGTTACTGTTTAATGCACACAATGTACCCACAAAAAAAAAAGTTATGAAAGCAAGACTGCAAGAGGGAAAGAGAGGGAGAGAGAGAGAGAGGAAGAGAGAGCAAGAGAGAGAAAGGATAGAGTGTTCTGTTGAAGGACACAGGAAAAAAAGGGAACTGGCAGAAGTATCTTCATAGATGCACAATGATTTCTGTGGTGAGAGACACAGAGGTGTGAAAAAGCCTGTTAACAGCACTGCAGCACCAATCTGTGAGACAGCCACTAAAACACATGCAATACAATGGACTAATGTTGTAAAAAGATCAAGTTAGAATACTTGCTAGAATCACATTTCCTGAAGGAAATACCAGTGCGTGCAAGGTAGCAAAGGTAGAGTATTTAGGTTTTAGATCATCTTTTTTAGCTTCTCTAAATGAAATGATGCATCTGAGCCACTTTGCAATTGTCACAACAACCAGATTCAACAAATTTGCTCTTTAAGAGCAGAATTTTAAGGCATCACTTCCAATGCAAAGGAGTTTCCAAATGGTAGCCAGCATAATTATTCTGCATTCTAAGATATCTCATTTTGACCAAATTCATGGCAGCATATTCATTTAATATTCATATAATTCATATATCCTCAATACAGAAAGCAATCTCAGAATGCATTGCAACAAGCTCAAAGAAATGTTGATTACAAATATACAAATTCATTCCATGCCTAAAACTGCTCATCAACAACCAAAAATAGCGTTACCCAAATTTTTTTGTGTGCTATGTGTTTTTATGCTTATTTTGACATCATACCAGGAGCAAAAAGGTGTCCCGCTGTGTGCCCGACAGGTTGACTGTTAGCTTAGCAACATGCTAATGGCTCTTCTGGAACTCTGTTGGAACCATGTGAGTGAGTCCTGCACATGTTTCATTTGAGGAGTTATATTACAATACCTTTCAAACGTTTAGGGTCAGTATGTTTTTTCTTTAAATAAATTAATACTTTTATTCTGCATGCATGCATTAAATTCACCAAAAGTGACAGAGAAGAGATTTATTATGTTATAAAGTCTTGCCATTTCAAAAAAAAAAAAAAAATGCTGTTTTGATCTTTCTATTCATCAAGGAATCCTGATCGAAAAATGCATCACAGATTCCACAAAAATATTAAGAGGATCAGCTGTTTACAACAATACTAATATTAACAATATGAATTGTGAATATAAAAAATAATTATTTTAAATTGTAATAATATGTCACCTAATTACATTTTGATCAAATAAATGCAGTCTTGGTGATTATGAGAGATTTCTTTCAAATCAGCTTCTTTCAAATTTTTGAATAGTAGTGTATATTTCAAATCAGTCATACAATGGTAATGGGAATTCTTGAATGTTAATATGTAAAGTTTTCACACAAAAAAAATGCAAAAGCATTAATCACTTACACACTTACAGCTGAAATTAAAGCTGAAACAGACAAAACATTTAAATAGAGTCTGTATGTTCAGTGGTTCAGAATGAATTAAGTGCAGAAGTTTAATAACTAAGGTTTAGTAGATTAGTTTAAACCCTAACCAGAATGTTTGAGGAATATCAATACAGTGGTGCTTGGCGTACAATGCAAAAAGACATCTGAAAACATTCAGGAGTGCCATTCTCTGCACTTATGTATGGAGTTGATTTGTCCATTCCAATCTGTGATCAAGGCAACATGCTCTGTGAGTTACATGGACTCATTTGAACTCTAGGAGATCTACTAAGAGAGTCGACAGCAGAGATGCTGAGAACCGATGTTTAAAACGGCAGTTAATCTACATGTAAAAATAGACCGTGAAATTAGGAGCATCTCTATGTCTCTGTGTGAAAGACTGGCCTCCAATCTGAGTCAGAGCAATAGAGGCTGCCCACCCGTTCGCAACAGAGTGAGGGCATCGGTTATATAAGCTATCTTACATTTCAACAACACACAAAGGAAAAACCATGGAAACACTAGTCTTTCTTGAATGCTGACATGGCCCTCCCTTTAATGAGTTCAAAGGGGGGACACTCCTGTACCCTGAAATTATTCTACAGCCTGACATCCCTTTCTATCTCACCGTAATCACTACAACACACTCCATGTGTTGTGCGCTTTAATAAGAGAGAGAATTACCTGACAGATAAACACTGCCCTCTGCAGCTCATCTGAGAGCGAGCAGATCAGATGAATTTGAAGTTGTCTAATTTTTGCATAACCAAATGGTGCTGCAAAAAAAAAAATAATAATTGTTAAAAAAAAAAAAATTTAAGTTTTTTTTTTTTTTTTTAAATTTATATTAAAATTTATATTATACAAGAATATTACGTTATTATATTATTTCCCTTTACGCAGTGTTTTCTTTGCTGTGATATAACATATATATATATAACCAACATAAGGCAAATTATTACTTTAATTTTTTTTTAATGTTTATCCCAATCCCCCCGACCCCTACAGTGCAAATATAACAGAGAAAAATTATAGTAATAATAATATAAATGAATTTTATTTGTAATGTTCCTTTCTTATATTCAGAGTACTACAAAACTGTACAAAAAAACTAAGTAAAATAATACATAATACCTGATACATAAATAACAATAACAACAATGATTAACAATTAAAAAGTTACTAAAAAGACATGTTTTTATCTAAAAATTAGACAAAAAAGTCTTTCCCTACATTATTTCCCACTTAATACTTTATTTCACTCAGATGCACATCTCACTATGCAAGTTAAATGTGCAGATGGCAATTCAGGTTGTCTTCAAGTGTGTTTTCAACGAATGTTTTCATTGCAAAAAGCCGTTGACGCATATGCATGCACATGAAACTTCCCGAGGGCAGAAGATGCCACATTACTGGATCGTAATCAACAGTATGGAAATCACTAGAAAACCACACCCTGCCCCTTTTCATATGCCAGTGCATATAAAAACAGCAGGAGAACTTGACAATAACGAACCGAAAATGAAAGAGCGAGAGCAATTCCTTCACAACCACATGTAACAAAAAATACAGACTCTGAAAGTGGATGTCCAGAAGCTTGTGCTGCGTGAAAAAAGAGCTGCTGAATTTCCACTGGATTTACTGCAGCCACTCTATAAACTTTACTACCATTCCAGATGTTTCTTTGCAAACTGGGTCTGCCACATGCAGTACCCACCACAAACACACTGCTGAATATGAGCAAAGAAAATGAATCGCATGTAAACAATGTGCAAGACATTCTGGGAGTCTGTCCAGGTGAGAGAGAGGGGGAGGGTTGTGTCAGGATAAGTTGGGTTATGTCGGTTCTATACCGGCTCTTGGACTGATGTGTGTCTTACCTGTTGAGGATTGCTGGGCATGTATGGAAGCATGGTGGACACGTGAAACATGATCTCATAGTCCTGATAGGTTGTATACAGGGAGTGTGTTCCAGTTGAGTCCGCTGTTAAACATACACATGCATATTAATGATTATAAAGACAATGTACAGTGACAATGTCAATGTACCCCACTGGAATTATGGTATAAAAAATGATAATTTAACCCCCAAATTAAAATTAATGTGTGTGTGTGTACATTTCATCATCTAAAATCATGCTGGAGAACATGACCATCAGGTTTTACTCAAAAGTTCATGCAGCTCAAGTGCTGCTGTCATTAAAGCAAAAGGAGGACAAACCATACCAAATTATGAAATTATTTAATTGTATTATGTTAATTCAACCTTTTACTTAAATTGTCATGCTTATAATATCATTTGTAATAAAAACTAACAATTATATCAGAAAAATGCAAAAGAAAAGCCTTTTAGTTATCTTTTGGACACTAATATATACTAAATTACACCATATAGCGTCTATCAAGATGTTCCTACATGAGTTTGGCTATCGAGAGTGTGTGTAAACAAACAGCGGTGCTTTTATCGATTCCAGTTTAATTACACTTCATATTATATATCGATGTTTATATATTAGATATATATATATATATTATATATATATATCGTAAAAATCCAGCCATTTTCTGAAGGTTGGGTACAGTATGAAAACCATTACGCCTATGGGATGTCCCCATTTAGATAGCCAAGTAAATGTGTGTGTGTGGTATGAGCATTCAAAATGTTGTTAAACAAAATTTCTGTGTAATTTCTGTGCTACCAAATGGAATGTGGTCTGTTTGTTTGAGCCATCCTGAGCAAGATTTTGTATTTCACTGTGAATTCATGGAGCTACCCAGTGTGACGCCTCAATTATAAACCAAGAGACCGTCAAAATGTATTTACACACTATGCTTTTGATGGTCGCGGTGGGTTTGGACAAGAACTCTGATTAACATGGAAGAGATGCGATTTATCGCTTGACACTTTATCGTGCTGTGCCTTTTTAGGACACGTGTAAGAGACACAGAAAGTCTTGCTCACTTTTGGTGTCTAGCTGGGCAGCATATTTGTTGAAACCCTTCAGACACACAGTTTCTCCCAGCAGCTCCAGGAAGGCGGTGAAGGCTGGCGTAGCCTCTTCATTGTTGTACATCTCCTCCTCCGTGCTCTGTCCTGCTCGACACAGCAGGATGCCCACTTTGTGTTTCTGACTAAGCTGTAAAGACGCACACAGTGTCAGAGTCAGACATACTAATATGAGGAACACTGCAATTGTTCATTTTTGGGGAATTATTAAAGATGAAAACTTGACTTTCATCTCTCAGGAAGTAGTGTGTCATAAAGTATCATCATTTACTCACCCCCTGCTCATCCAGTTTAAGAAGCTGCTCTGTGACCTTTGGCGTGCTGAGAGCCAATCGCAGACAGGACACGCTGAGTTCTGGGAGCACATACTCCAGAACCTCCTTTAAAGGCAAACCACGAACCGTTCCGTGCTTTGCTGTGGACAGAATCGCGTCCTCTAGGATCGCTCCTCGTAATGTGACCAGCTGCAGCAGCCACAGGAAACCATGTGGGGAGACGCACACAGACACACACACACATCAAATACCATCATATGACTGCCCAAATATCCTCTGAGAGCATGTGACAGAGCATGAGAATGATTATGAATAGCTGAAAAATGATGTCCAGAAGTGCCCACTGTGTGGCATCCTTTCCCCACTGCTTCCTGATTCATCGCCTTGCAGCACAACCTCCGTCACAACCTCACACACGCTGATGCTAAAGCCATTAGTTACTGTAAAATTAGTACAAACAGGTGGGAACGCTGGAATACTTTAAATATTTTGTTTTTGAGGCTTGCGTTTCTGGTTTCTTGTGCCATTTGTCATAAATCTGAAGACGTCATATGACTGGTCACATGGACAGCCATCCATTCGATCATTTAACTCGAACCTCTGACCAAAATAACGCTGTTGAATCAAGTTTGCACATGTTCAAGGCACTTTCGAAATGAGTTATGATAACATCTATAGCGAGAATAATGACTGTGTGAATGTGAATGAACTGAAGACGCTGCATTGTTCAGAGCGGGTGAGTTTGATGTGTCCAGGCAGCCATGTAATCTTACTAAACCCAGCAGAGCAGCAGGCATACCAGTACAGCTCAGCACTTTTCAAACACACCATTATTAAGCAAAAATTACTGTATGGTCTTTATAGCAATGTCTTGCACGCAAGGCACAAAACATGCTCAGAATTTATTTTCAAATCCAGTGTAACTACAGCGTAAAAAATAGGAGATTTGATGAGATAGATCCGTAAACATGACATGAACTAGTGTCATCCTCCTATATGTGAATGAAAATGGCATAGATGCAAAAAGAAGGCCAAAATTCTCAAAATGATTTTATTAATTTTTTCAATGTCTCGCATAACGTTTTGTGTTTTTAAAGCAACAAATCAAGTACAAATTGTCTCAGGATCATTACATTGTTCCCTACTATCCCTATAAATAAAAAGCATTAGCCCAAAAGGCCAACTGAGAGTTCCATCAAAAAGCACAAACCTCTCTCAAGTCACATTGTTAAGCCTACCAGAAACGGTTTTATCAGATTTAATCAGATAAGAACAGACAACAAAAATTTCACGCTCAAAAAGATGGATTAAAGTGGCCAGAGAAGCCCACGGACAACTATGCTTTTTTGTGGGTAAATGAATCATTTTGTCATGGGAGCTGATCCAGGTTTAATTAATTTAATTTGCACAAACATCACCCTGTTTTAATGCTCATTTTGAAGCATCGCATCAGAAACGAGTAATGGAAATGCCAAGTTTTTATGGGGGAGGGAAATCCCTTGCTTGGCAAAAAAAACAACAAAAAAACGCTCGCTTGAGGTGGTTTTTGTCTTGTGCAAAAAAGGGTTAATGCGAATAATGGGAGATGGAAATGCATTTGCTGAAAAATTTTTTAAAAGCATGTGACTTTGCTCAATGGGATGGCATAACCTGACTAACCAGTGGACCGATCTTGTTGAACAGCATCTGAATTGTTGTTATGGTCATTCTTAAATGCCCAAGTAAAGTCTGTCATCAAAGTATTGATGAAGTCAGAACTGCGTTACCGAAAAAGCAGGCATCCACGAAAGCAATGGCCGCATTCATTGTGTTTCGTCTGCTCGCTTGGACGAAAAAGTCATTTAAATTATTATATTCAGTGGCTTCTCCCACTTTTCTTAGTGATATTTAGTGCCAGTTTATCATGAAGTGATGATTTTGTTCTCTTTGACTCGTCGGATGGAAGCGGTGCTTATTCGCAAATGTTTTATGCAACATTCTAATTTTGCGCACAAGTTAAATTCACAACTTTAGATGGAAACCCGGCTTGTGTCATACACACCTCACTGGTGCGAAAGATGATGCGGTACTGGTACTGGTCCTTTAAATCTTTGGTATCATCCAGTTTCTCTCTTCGAATGCTCAGAGCCACGGGCCCCAGCTTCTCATCGGTACCAAAGTAGTTCCAGTGCTCTGTAGGGGAGAGAAAGAGAGATGGATGAATGAAAGCAGAGAGAGGATATAAAAAAAGACAGATTAATACCATTAATACAGAAAATGGGAATATAGAAGAGAAGAAAATAATTAATGAGGTGAAGACAATAGATAGGAGAAAAGTGGAAGTCGATATGAAGGATGAGAGATGGAGGGAAGGACACAGGGGACAAAGGAGGGATTTGTAAGAGAACCCTACAAATCTAGGTCACGGTGGCTATAGAACTTCCTGTAGGAGCATTCAAATCTAATAGAAAACCATAGAAAAAGCCACTAATACAATACTGGACATGCTTTTGAGAATGAAGGAAGTTATTATTCTCCTGTGTTTCCTACAGTTTTTGCAGTGGAGGATATAGACCTCAAAAATGTGAACTTGCTAATTTAAGTTTCAATAACCTTTTGGTTTGGAATTTTATCATTGCTTTCAAAAGATAAACATAAATACAAGTAGCAATTCTCAGTTCTTTTCAAGTTGCACATAGCACATGTGGTTTGTGCGTGAAAGAGTAATCAGTAACTCACTGAGGAAGTGATTCAAGTCCATGATTCAGGTGGATGACTCCTGTGGTCATTTTGGCCTGATTTGAATACTGTTTCAAAAAGGACCACACTAATCATGCAATTCATCCATAAAATGGACTGCATGTTGTACTGTTTGTTTATTTTTTTTGCATGAAAATCAACACAACTATTTTTTTTTGCTATATATGACTACAGGTGCATCTCAATAAATTAGAATGTCGTGGAAAAGTTCATTTATTTCAGTAATTCAACTCAAATTGTGATACTCGTGTATTAAATAAATGAAGCTTGTCAGCAGAAGGAAGCATGAAGTGCTCTAAAATTTCCTGGTAGATGGCTGAGTTGACTGGGACTCAGAACACACGTGGACAACACCAGCAGATGGACATGGCAGCCCAAATTAATCACTGAATGTGGAAACTTCACCTGGACTTCAAGCACCATGGTTTCTGTGCCTCTCCACTCTTCATCCAGACCCTGGGACCTTGATTTCCAAATGAAATACAAAACTCGCTCTCATCTGAAAAGAGGACTTTGGTCCACTTTGTTTTCTGAAGTCCACAGTCAACGCAGCCATCTACCAGGAAATTTAGAGCACTTCATGCTTCCTTCTGCTGACCAGCTTTTTGAAGATGCTTATTTAATTTTCCAGCAGGATTTGGCACCTACACACACTGTCAAAAGCACCAAAAGCTGGTTCAGTGAGCATGGTGTTACTGTGCTTGATTGGTCAGCAAACTCGCCTGACCTGAACCCCTTAGAGAATCTATTTGGTATTGTTAAGAGGAAGATGAGAGACACCAGACCAAACAATGCAGATGACCTGAAGGCCGCTATCGAAGCAAACTGGGCTTCCATTACACCTCAGCAGTGCCACTGGCTGATTGTCTCCATGCCACGCCGTACTGATGCAGTAATTCTTGCAAAAGGAGCCCCTACCAAGTATTGCGTACATGTAGAGTAAATTAAAATACTTTCCAGAAGGCCAACAATTCACTAAAAATGTTTTTTTATTGGTCTTATGAAGTATTCTAATTTGTTGAGATAGTGAATTGGTGGGTTTTTGTTAAATGTGAGCCAAAATCATCACAATTAAAAGAACCAAAAACTTAAACTACTTCAGTCTGTGTGCACTGAATTTATTTAATACACGAGTATCACAATTTGAGTTGAATTACTGAAATAAATGCACTTTTCCACGACATTCTGATTTATTGAGATGCACCTGTATAGGATTTACTGCATCTGATTAAAGCAGGGTTCAAAAATACCACATAGGAAGAGGCATGCGAATGTGATGTCTTTGAATTTTTAATTAAAAGATATCATTTAATATCATCATCATCAGATAATTAAAAGTTTTAATTTCTTGTTGGCATTTGGACTGTTTCCTTAATCTGTCATCCAGTTTTTCTCAGCACAGGATATGAATTTGGTTGTTTTGTGAGGATACTGAAAGCTCAGGAAACTTGAGTTGAGAGAATTATAAGTCTCAGGAGCATGCAGATATGGGCTTTTTAATAACGCAGCAAAGATTTTGATAATACGCAGAGTGTTGGCCTCCTGACCGAGGAATGCCAAGTCAGTACTGTTATACGGCTGGCACTCCAACACAAATCTACGCACACTGCTTCAGTGATTCACTGATAAAACAGGTATTTCAAACAAGGTGCCGCAAATCTGGAAAATTAAGTAAATGGATAGAAGTAATTGGAAAAATACCTTGGTGGCTTGGAATCCTTACTCATTAAGTTAAACATGTAACACTTAAATGAGAACAACAGACCACAATGAAAAGCATGGCTTAAAGTTGAAAAGAAAAAATTAAATACTTTCTTCTTTCCCAGCTTACAAGCAAGGGAGTTGCAAGTAAGCAAGCCAATAATAGGTTGATTCTCCCGACAGGTATAAAGACTGTGGCGCTTTCAAAATATCCCAATTAACCAAGTATCTCAACCAGCCTGATGCCGCAACATAAGCTATTGAAGAAATGAAAAAAAATGCACAATTATTTTTGTGTCTGCTTTTAACGCTACTTGTGGTGCAAAATTTACACACTTCACCTTCAAGAACTTTTACATGGGACATTTTTAATTGCACCCATATCCCCATGTTAAGATGGCTAAGTTAAGTTTTAAAGGGGTCATATGATGCGATTTAAATTTTTCCTTTCTCTTTGGAGTGTTACAAGCTCTTGGTGCATAAAGAAGATCTGTAAAGTTGCAAAGACTAAAGTCTCAAATCCAAAGAGATATTCTTTATAAAAGTTAAGAGTCAACCACGCCTACCTAAAACGGCTCGTTCTAACACGCCCCCACATGTCTACGTCACGATGGGGGAAGATTTGCATAACGCCGCCCAAATGTTCACGCAAAGAAAGGAGGAGTAACTTTTATTCTCGCTGTAGTATTGTTGCTGCCGCCATGTCGTGAAGACGCTGTGTTTCGTTGTGAAAGCGAAACTACTTTGTTTGGTCTTCCAAAAGAGGACTATATCGCTTGTCATGCGAGAGTGCTCCGGCTGGTCGTGAGGAAAATACAGCACGATTAGCGCGGTCAATCGCCGGATCGGCTTTCACCGTGGACGAAGCGGAGTCCAGCCCGGGGTCGTCACAATGTGGTTTGCCGCAAAGCTCACTCAGCATGTGAGGCCTGAAAGCGAAACTACTTTGTTTGATTTTCCAAAAGAAAACTAGAAATCAGTGGTTAAGTTGTATTTACAACACTGTTCCGGAACAGTTCAACCCAAATATTCAGATGTGTAGCACATTTTATGGAGGACTGTTTCCTGATCCTGGGAGAGTAGACTAAATGCCGGCTGTTCTGACTCACAGAATGTAAGTAAGTTTTTTATTATATTAAAGAACTTTGCCATGACGATTCAAATGTGAGTGTTGAGCAGTGTAGAGTAGTGTTGTATTTGCATTCTCCGATCAAATGAAGAAATGGTTTTTATGTTTCCGCGGCATGATGCAACGCGTAAAAAGACAATATGTCATTATAATCAGTAATTATGTCCCCATTGGATGCAGCAAATGCCTCGTTTGTAATAGGTTTTAATGTTTTTGTCTCGTCGCTCCGGCCGGACAGGGCATCACAATATGGTAAGGGGAGTAACATTTCCGTCACACGCTTGAGGTATTCGGCCAATCACAATGCACTGGATAGCTGGCCAATCAGAGCACACCTCGCTTTTCAGACCGATGAGCTTTGTAAAAATCGACGTGTTTAAGAAAGGCGAGGCATAGAGGAGAAACAATAAAGTACAGGAGTGGTCCGGGATGTCAACAATTAATCGATGATCGATTAATTGTCGATAAGAGATGCAATTGATTAAAGCTATCGATGGTTGATTAAGTCGTTTAATTTTGGGCTGCATGCGGCTCATGCGCAAAACACGTGCGAACGGCTGTGAGTGACGGTGACGGTATATAAATGCATCATCATTCACTCAATGTACAAATTAAGCTTTTAATGTGATTAAACTTTAAAAGTACATTCAAATAGAAACAACACAAAGTTCTTCAACATAGAAAGCAATAGAAATGTAGTAACTAAGTCATTTCCCCAGATAATTCTTTCATATCGGGCTCTGCGCTTTGCAGGGCTGCGGGACACAGATAGGGTATTCATTCCTACAACTTGTTAATTCATTCCTACGACATATTCATTTGTGGCCACTGTCCATGTTTCATTAATTTTGTTCCTTAAGTAACCCATGATTTAACTAAAATGAGGGAACAAATTAATAAATCGAACGAATTCTTAATTCATGGCCATGAAATCTTTCATTTCCCTTAGATGCGAAAACAGTGATAAAAAAGGGAATGACAATAAAATAAACTTGCGAAATTAGAGGGCTAGACGGTGAGGATTTAGGAAAAGAAACAATGCCTAAATATTACTGAATTTGTGTAAATTCGTGACCAACCGGCAAACCAGAATAAAGTCGCGTAAATGTAGGCTATATGGGCTCAAAAGGCATCCAAAAGCATGGTCGGGCCTGTCAAGAATTCGGTTCATTGACTTCCGTTTATTCACCACCAGAGGTCACCCTTTCCATTACATTGACTCTTGCACTACACAAGCTGTTGCATAGCACCCCGGACTACATTTCCCATCATTCTTTGCACAAATTGCACACTGCACTGATTGCACTGATTGCACACAGCTGTTTCTTATCACATCACTCACTATATAACACCCACTCTAACCACCTTTCTCTGCTGAGTATTGTTTAGCCTGTACCCCTTTCCGAGTCTCCGTGTTTTCCTTGTTTTGCCTTGCCTTGACTGTTTTTGCGGTTTTTGATCTTTGCATGTTTCCTTGGATTTCTCCCTCTCGTCTCCCCCCTGTGATTCTGTCTGCTGATCGGAGACCTACGCTAGCCCTGGGACTATTCTTGTGTTTGCCCGACATATACCTGTTTGCCATTGTTTGACCCTGCCTGTTTACCACGTCTCTTTAATAAAGCCTGCAGATGGATCCACACGTCTCACGTCTCGTCAGCCCCGTTACAGAATACTCAGCCCAACAAGGATCCAGCGGCTTTTCCAAAGAATATTGGCCAGGTATGGACACGGCAAGAATTTTGTTAGCCCTTAAACAATGCCCCCGATCTTTGGAGAACCATATTCGAGAGTTTCTAGCCATCGCGCACTATTCTGATTTACCTGACTGCTTATTGATAGAGTTTTTCTGTGATGGCATAAATCAACCTCTTAGGACTAAGCTTAGACACGAGGGTCCACGTTCATCACTCGCTCAGCTCATGGATTATGCTTTGTTGAAGGTCGGATCTTTGTTTACTGTGGGTGTCGCGGAGGAAGAACGCGACACAGTGTCTGTGACTGAGATCACAGAATCTCAGTCTGCCGCCGCCTCACAAAATGGCGGCGGCAGCGGAGCCTGATCGCAAAATGGCGGCCACACTAGAGCACGCTCACAAGATGGCGGTGACAGCGGAGCACACTCACAAGATGGCGGACACAACAGCATCTAGTCAATTCACGGTTGATCATCATGAGTCAGGTCAAGTAACAGTTTATCATCAGAGTCAAGTCTAGTCACAGCTGTTCTTCCTGAGTTCAGTCAAGCCACAGTTAATCTTCCGAAGTCAAGTCTAGTCACAGTTGATCTTCTTGAGTCGAGTCAAGTTACAGTTCATTATCATGAGTCAAGTCAAGTCACAGCTAATCTTCCTGAGTCAAGTCAAGTCACAGCTGATCTTCATGAGTCAAGTCAAGTCACAGCTGATCTTCCTGAGTCAAGTCAAGTCTCAGCGGATCTGCCAGAGCCTCGTCACATCACAGCAGATCTTCCTGAACCAAGTCAAGTCCCAGTTGTTCTTCATGAGGCAAGTCAGGTCACCATTGTTATTCTTGAGTCCAGTCAAGTCACAGCTGGTCATCCAGAGTCCCGTCAAGTCACAGCTGATCATCCAGAGTCACGTCACGTCACAGCTGATCATCCAGAGTCACGTCACGTCACAGCTGATCATCCAGCTTCCCGTTAAGTCATTAGCTGATCATCCAGAGTCCCGTCAAGTCACAGCTGATCGTCAGGTGTCTAGTCAAGTCACAGCTGATCATCCAGAGTCACGTCAACTACAGCGATAATCTGAGTTCGTCAGGACACAGCTGATTGTCAGGAGTCTTGTCATGTCTTGTCTGTTGCACCCAGATTATCAAGGTCGGTCCTTCGGTATCCCAGTCTGGTATCTAGTGTGAGGGATACACCATTGGTGTCTGCACGCACAGCTGGTATCCCAAAACCCACTCGCTCTAACCCTTCTGTTCATGAACTAATTCCCCTGTCTGAAGTGTTTCCCCTGATGGGGATAGCTTTTTGGTGTGTTTGGGCTGCATACACCACCACAGAACTCCCAGAGGCGGCGGAGCCCACTATTAGGTCTCCAGAGTCGCGGCTGAAGCTACAGTATATCCTGAGGTAGCGGTGTCCTCTGCTGTGCTCCCAGAGGCCATGGTGTCTGCTGCAGTCTCTTTAGAGGTGGCGGTGCATGCTGCAGAACCTTTCGAAGCGGCGGTGCTCGCTTCAGCTCATGGCGTGGGGTGGTGGAGGAATAGGAAACGCACATTCGACCTGTTCATGTCGGGTTCTGAAAAAACCTTTCCGAACTCTCCTGTATACTGAGGGCATAATGTTGGAACTCCAGATGGTGGCGGCATCGGGGGGCTCTGCAGAACGCCAGAGGTCTGTCAGTAGTACCACCTGTGAATTCCAGCTCGTCTGTTCCGGCCAAGGAGGCCGTCTATGGACTTTCTGCTCGTCCTGTTCCGGCCAAGGAAGGCGTCAATGAACTCTCTGTCTGTTCTGTTCAGGCCAAGGAGGCCGCCGATGAACTCTCTACCTGTCCTGTTCCGGCCAAGGAGACCACCTATGAACTCTCTGCTTGTCCTGTACCGGCCAAGGAGGCCGTCTATGAACTCTGCCTGTCCTGTTCCGGCCAAGCAGGCCATCAATGAACTCTCTATCTGTTCTGTTCCGGCCAAGGAGGCCGCCTAGAACTCTCCGTCTGTTGTTTCCGGCCCAAGGAGGAGTCGGGAAAACTCTTTGTTCTGTCCTGTCACGGCTATGGAGGACGTCTGCAAACTCTCTGCCTGTCCTGTCAAGGCTACGGAGGCCATTTATGAACTTTTGTCCTGTCCCGACCCAGCCAGGGAGGCTGCCCCTGAAAGCTCAGTCTTGTCTATCAACCCCAATTTTCTGTCTGTGTTGTCTGTCTCTGCTCGCTCGTTGTTACAGTCTCCGCCATGGTCATCTGATCGGTGTGGTTCACCAGGGGGGCTTCCTGTTCCCTCTGCTCAGCGTGGTGGTCCTATGCCACGCGGGTGGTCTACTGTCTGAGGTCTGTTGGACTCCTCTGCTCCGCAGTGGTGTCTTTGCACCGCGAGGTGGTTTCGACTGTCTGCTACGGTGGTATTTCTGCTCGCAATGGGGATCTCGGTCTGTCGGCTCTGCTGTGGTGTCATCGCTCCGAAGGATCTGCCTCAGTCCCTGGTCTCCTATCCTGACCGGGACCCCCGTACTAACCCTGTTCCGCCTCCCTCCACCGCCCACCTGGAGAGGTATAGTGTTTGGAGCATCCTGGAGCCGCTCATTGGGGGCGGGGGGGGGGGGGGGGTGGGGGGGGGCTCTGTCACACGATTCGGTCATTGGACTTACGGTTATTCACCACAGATGTAAAACTTTACATTAATTGACTCCGCACACAACTGTTGCATAGAAACGGACTACAATTTACCATCATTTTTGACAATTTGCACCTGGCCTGATTGAACCAGCACACAGCTGTTCTAATTACCTATTCACTATATAACCAACCACTCTAACACCTTTCTCGGATGAATGTATTGTTTAGCCGTACCCTTTAAGAGTGCTCTGTGTTTTATTTGTTTTGCCGCCTTGCCTGTTTTTGCGGGTTTTTGATCTTGCCTGTTTTCGGGATTCTCCTCGGCTCGCCCATGCTGTTTCCCGGCCGTTGATCGGTGACCTACGTTAGCCCTGGGACTATTCTTGTGTTTTTGCCCGACATATACCTGTTTGCCATTGTTTTGACCCAGCCTGTTTACCACGTCTCTTGAATAAAGCCTGCAGATGGATCCACACATCTCACATCTCGTCAGCCCCGTTACAGTCGCGATGTAACATTTTCCAGCTAAACAATTATTCCTCTAATAAACAAAGCTCTTATACAACACTTGTCATAATCAGAGCTTATAAATTGTAAATGAATAATTACTGGATTCAAAACAGCAATTAAAAGGTGCTGTGACCGACACTGACTATACGTTTTCCCGGAGCATTCAAAGATGTCACTAAACGGTGATGCCACAACTAGAGCATTGTTCACAAGTTTCTGCATGGACCTAATTAGCCTAGGGCACAGGTTTTCAAGCCATGGGACAAAATGGGATGCTTTAAGGAAAATGTATAGCCTATGAAAGCAATAGTTTAAAAAAAAAAAAAAATGTTTTCATTAAAAAAAAAAAAGTTGAAATACATCTGGCTTAAATAATTAAGCTACAGATTTAAAACAGAAGGTGGCGCGGCACTCATTAAAAGTTTGTCACCTTCAGCTGTTCGATCGCGCCGGCACCTTGCGCGAACACACCCCACATATTCTAGCAATTCAAACTTACATCGCAGTCTGTTCATTATCAAAATAAAATACAGTCAACCAAACATATAAAAGGTTACACTGGTTAGTTTAAATAGACCGTAGTATACCGGTTCACTCTGCTGTTATGCCGAGGACTTTTTTGCTCATGTGAAGAGGACGATCTTGTCCGTCTATATGCGAATGCGTGTAAAAGTGCAAGCCTAGTTTACATTATAAATAATAATTTAACATTCAAATACATTACGAATATGAAAACATTTGGATTTGTGCCGAATAAGACGTGAGCAATAACCTCCAAATACATCTAACCAACCCGCGCTCGCTCCGTCTCGTATGCATGCAAGCGCATGCACGGTCACAATCTAATGCACTGTAAATGCGGGATTTTAAAAACAAATAGGCCTACCGCAATGCAAAAATTCAAAATCTGACATTTTCCGGAACAGGATCCAGCAGGATCAAATTAAATACTGGTCATAATACTCACATAAAAACGTTCATGTTAGCAACAGTGTGTTTTCCTGCAGCAGCGCCGATGGAAGCGGTTCACAGCCACACGCGCCACAGTTACGTTAGGGATCATTTTATTTTAAATGCCATAATGTCAGTTGAAAACATTGGCGGGCCCCCCAAATTGTTGTTTTAAATACAACAACAGAGCACACGAAAACCATGTAAAGGGTGCCGTGCAGTGCGTCCAAATGATGGGGAGAGGGAAACAGTCACTAAAGTAAAATGATCTCAAAGGAACTCTCTTCATTTTATCAAATGATCATATAATCACATCTATTCATTTTACAAACCTGCTACTAGCATTTTATTCAGACTAAATCCCCTTTAAATCGGGTGAGAAAGCGGGGTTTTTTTTTTTTGAGGAACTTTTGCACATCCTGTCATGCCGGCGTGCCGCTGCATAGATGCATTTTGCAGCATTAAGGTTAACCGATTAATTGATCATTAATTTAAACGACGATCGATCATGGAAATGATTGAAAATTGACATCCCTAGTATGTGGAAAATGTGTTTTTTTAAACCTTAAACCCCATAAACACATTTCATTACACCAAATACACAAAATAATGTTCTTTTTAGCAACATCATATGACCCCTTTGAGTTATTAACTTGTAAGTTAAGTTCTAAATATATAAACCAGTTTGCATGCTCTTTCTGGTCACCGAAAATCTGGATGACAGAGATTACTTCTGGAATGGTAACCTTTATCTCACCAACTCCATTAAATAAACACAGACAACTAATTAGAGCATTCAGATAACCTCACGTCTGCAAGGATTTATCTAATGTGGCTAAGAGGTGACAAACATGGTATTTTTAGACATTGTGTTTTTTTTTTATAACATTGGCATTTTAGAAAGCAAGACCTTTAGCGAGATTAACATTTGGGAGGCAGATGTGTGGCAGGGGTGCAGCTTCAGCTCCAGTTTGTGCTTCTATTGGCTAATAGCGAGAAGCATTGATAATTGTGGCATGCTTTGATAATCTCTTCCAAAGGAAGAACTGAAGGTAGAACTTGAGTTTACAGAATTTATTAAATGTTTAAATCCCAAAGACCTGTTCTGTTATGACACTAAATGAAGTGAAACCATTAAATACAGGAGTATAATTGAGAGTGGGGCAGATACAATCAGAGGTCAGAGTCACCTCAATAAGGCACTGCATTGAACAAAAATGAGGTAAACCACACAAGACAGATTGAAACTGATCCTGTAAAGACACTGGGGTTCAAATGCCATCCAATTATGATATTCTGATATAGGGCTGTCATGATTCCTTGATTCAATTAGAGTACTCGATTATAAAAAAAATCCTTGATTGCATTTTGCCCATGTCCAGTAATCGGCAAAATACTGGAAGTGGTGTATTCCACGGACGAGAATCCATGAAACTCATTAGACCATTTTCCAAGGATGCATGCTATATTAAACTCATCTGGGAACGCAACATGCCCATTTGCCTCAGATTGTAAGATAAATCATTTAGAAACCCAAGGTCAACACAGGAGACTGACAAATTAATGATCTTTCTAAATATGCTAACAGTTCATCGTACCTTTCGAATCCAAGTTCAAACAACCCTCACTCTGAGTTTGCACATTTTGATGTCCACATATTCAAGAAATTACAGTGTCCGTACCATTTCTGTCTTAAAGAAATGGCCAAATATTTAAGATTAAATGGACATTTGAATTAAAGTTATATTAAACAGGTATTAGATTGCACAGTAATGTGTAAAAACAATTGTCAGGCCGTTGATGTCCTCTGCAGGCCTTTGATATAATGCATAATGTACGTTAGAGCAATTGTTTACAACACATTAGAGCCCTGCACGGGCCTCAAATTTAGGCCCAAGCCCGGCCCTGGCCCGAGATTATCAGACCCTAGCCTGTCCCATGTCCGACAGCTTAATAGAATCATCGGCCCGAGTCCGACCCGAGTCCGACCCGAGCCCGTCTTTTTTTTCCCCTTCTCCCAAAACAGCTTATGCTACTTTTTCAGCTATTAAAATAGTTCAGTTTAGTATGTAATGGCAAATTGATTATATTTTATTTCGTTTTTTTTATTAAGTTATTTAGAAAAACATTTGGAGCATTTTTTTGTTCGTTAAATATACGTTTTTGTTTTTTTTAAAGTAACGACCAAGTGGCCAGCGGCAGACAGTGAGTTGATCATATTTGATCAATTTGGCCTTCTCAGATCATCACAACTTGCCTAAAATAAAATCTAAAGTTATAAAACAGTTCAAACAAGACAAATTTAAATGTTCCACCTAGATAAATGGGCGCTATATCCAATATTTTGTGCGTAGAGTGGAAGCTGAAGAACACTTTGCTAACCATTGAGGTGCGCAGCTCGATCACTTTGCATATTTTTTTTCAGTGAAACGCTGTAATTTTTGCTCATAAAGGGAAGAGGTAATACGCGTCTTCATAACTGGAACGGGTTTACTTTTTAGGTGTTTTTGGCACTCGCAATATCATCGAAACGTTGTGCTTTTATAAAATAAAAAACATGATGCCCTTTCTGCCGTCTCGTCTTGAACAGGCGCGCTTCACAAAAATGAACCAAAACTCAGCGAATACATGCCTCACAGACATGATAAATATATCTATAGAAAGCTTTAAATTACTACTTAACGAAATAAAAAATAAAAAACAAAAACTCTTTCATCATAATCATAATTTGATAAAAAAGATGCACTTCTCTCTAAAGGTGCGTCTAATGAGGAGATGGCGAGTAAGGATCGGCAACTTCATCCTTGCGACTCTGACTCCGTAAACACTACTTTTAATAAATAATTAAAATATCTGTTTACTATTTTTCCCCCGACACGTTCATGATAATTACTTCTGGGTCTTTGCGGCAAGCTTAAGCATATTGCTTGCATTTGAACGCAGAACTGTTCAGCTGCGCTGACGGCACGCACCATACATACTGCTGCTGCTGGACACTAAACACCGTAGAGACGCTCTTGACAGTCGCTGTAGCACGGTCTCGTGTTGTTTCCACCAGCGCGGCAATTTTTTCATCACTAATTGATGGATGTCTAAAATATAAAAATAAAGAAAAGCCTAAAACAGGCCCGAGGCCGGGCCGCGTCTGAACTAATGACTAACATTGCCCGAAGCCGGGCCCGAGGGGGTGTAAAAAATTCGGGGCCCATCGGGCCCCACCCCCGCAGGCTCCTACAACACATGATGTATTTTCATTATAGTTTTGTTCAATAAAACAATATTACTTGCTTTTGATACTTTATTTGAACCAATTATTATTGTGCCATTGCTATTATATATGTATTTTAAGTCATTTTAAAGGCTATTGTTTGCTTAGGTCTATTTTTACTACCTCAAAAAAATTACACTATAATTATCCGATTACTCGATTAATCATCAGAATAATCCACCGATTACTTGATTACCAAAATAATTGTTAGTGACAGCCCTATTCTGATTCATTGTATATTCTGATATATGTAGTCAAACTGACCAAAATTAATAACTTACAAACAGGGAACAGTCTTGTGATCTATCGCTTTTATCAACATAAACATCATCAATGTCCTACCTTTCCCATAGAAGTGCTCATGGTAGTATCTGGCACCCAGGTCAACGTGCTCGATGCAGTGTAGCTGTAGTCTCTCTAACCTGGTGGCTTGAACCTCTGGTGGCACTTCCAGTTTGGACACACTGGCATTACTGCAGCGTGGACGAAGCTGGGCCTCCACGATGCCAGCCTCTCCCCGCTCCGCCCATGAGCTCAGAAAGCTGACATTCCGTTCCCTGTAGCTTCCGGTCTCATTGATGAAGTGCGGGCAGCTCAGCAACAGCTGGTGCTGAGAGTTGGCATTAACGCTAGCTGAACCACCCTGCTCTGAATGTTCCAGTACTGTGGTTGATCCTTCCGATAGGTCCCTGACACTGAGGTCATCAGTGCTGGAGAAGCTGGGCTCCACTCCCCCCAGAGCAATAGCTCTGGAAACTGCCAAAGAAACAGCAGCCGAAGAAGCAGCTGAAGCTCCGGTGGCTGTGTTTCGCCGCTGGGCAGCGTAGCTGCGACGAGCTGCTGCCTCGTGCAAGTCAAACAGAACGCTCTGAGCATCAAAGTGGGCAAAACTCCGCACACATACCCAGGGTTTGGAAGACAATGTCTCAGGGGGTCGTATGTCATCCGAGTCGCCTCGTGGAGTCTCTGTTTCTCCCCGGCTGGAGCTGCGGAGTTTACGGAATAAGGAGGAGGTACCAAGAGATGACTCTGTGCCACCACTCTTTTTGCGTACACGATTCTCTGGGCGGTCATCAGGCCGTGGAGTCGACAAGAAGGCGTGTGAAGTGGGTCCCTCTAAAGAAGCACCAAGCAGATCTCCAAGCTTTACAGGGGCTGTGCTACGCTGGTCTGGTCGCTCCTGTTGAAACTGGCTGAGCATGTCAAAGAAGCTTTGCTCAGACACTGCCTGTACATTGATGGAAGAAGTACTGCCATATTCCCGAAACAAATGGCCTTCGACCTCTGTTTCATCTTGTTCACTCAATGTTATCTCGCTGTTGGAGCGCTGTCGGAGTGGAGCGAATCCAGATGTCCGAAACCTTGGTGGTGTGCCTGGAGCCCTCATTAGACCTGATTCAAGGAAGTCACCGTCCCTGGTACCTCGCTGTGGTAACCTGGTCACACCTCCACGAGTAAGCCCATCCTCGCTGTTGAGGTCATCCGGATGACTGCCCTGGCCATTCTCAAGCAGCGATTCTCGTGAAAGTGCCCTGCGAGGAGGCCACTCAGCAATTCGAGCTCGAACCCCCATTTTGGGCACGGAGACACGGGACGGGGCTGGTTCGCCCACGGAAGAGTGGCCATTATGAAGGGGTAGACGGAGGTGGGGTGGAGGAAGAGGTTGAGAGAGAGGGGTGGCACACACCCCTGTGTCTCTGTACATGTTCATGGAGCCCACTGTAGTCTCAGGGCCAAAAAGGAGGGCAGGGGTCGTAGGGGAGAGAGCATCCTGGATCGATACTGCTGGTGTTCAGTGAGAAGAAGAGATGGACAAGCTCCACGCTGCTGTTGCTTCCTCCTCCCACACTCATTTCTTTGGTAGGAAAGGACTCACCTTTCCTAATCCTTCTGGACCAACCTGGAAGCTCAAAGGCCACTTAAATCACAGACCTGCAAAAAGGAAAGAAACAAAGAGACATTTGGTATTATATATTTCATCCGGTTACTTATATTCAACTTTTAAAAAACATTCAGTTGTGCTTTTCGGGTTTTGGGATCTTTTTCCTTTCCTTACACTTACTCTAAGCACTCTAGAGCCCCTACTTCCTGTAAACCTTCTTCCCTAATATTGTGATGTTTATTTTGTTCAAGGGATGAGCAGTTTTGAGAACAAAATGCAGAGAAAAGCTGACTGAAACTAAAATGAGAAAAGAGGTATAGGATGAAAAAGAGAGACAAGAAAAAAAAACAGGCTGAGAGGAGAGAGAAGAAGTGAAGTGAGAGGATTTCAGACGTGGATTTCTCACACTCTTTTGAGGCTAATTAATCTCTATTCCTCTTCCTGGCAGATATTCTGTATTACAGCCACAAATATCACTTTGCTAAGCACCACAAACTCATCTCTCCTCTCGTATCCATCTTGCAGTGTCTATACTGTTGGTATATAATGATGCACTGTGTAAATATACAGCATTTACCAAAACCTCTAAGCAAACAACTATAACACCTAGTTGTACACGCTAACCTAGCAGCTGGCCCTTCAATATTGTTGTGTGATCTTGATTTTGGATGTAAAGGAGCAAACCCAAAATCTGAAAATGTTAAAGAGCAGATGAAGGTGTTTATTAGTAAAGGAAGTATTACGCCAACTGACAAGAGTGATGCTTATACCACGCCTACTACTATATGAATACACACCATGCTCCTCCGTCAGGTGCAGACAGTTTTAGCAGCCATGAAACCCATGACATGTATGAAAGATGGAGTCGTTGGGTCAGCAAGGTAAAGCATCCCATTACCTAAAAGATAGCTGACTTAGAAAGCAAGATTAAGATTCTGCCCACATTCAGCTGCATACAAAATGTTACATAACAAGGACTCTGTGCTGGATTACTGATGGGATCTGCGGAGTGTATAATGAGGTGGACTGTTTTACAGGCTTAACGGAGAATGGTGAAGCATAGGATTGTAATACACTCTAGATTTTGAATGAGACACTCAAACTTTGTGACGGAGAGAAAAGCCCCTCAAGTCTCTGGGTCTCTCCACATGCTTCATCCCTTGCTGTGAACAAAAGACAAAACAAAACTGACAGAAAGTCAAAGGACAAGACAAACACAAAAAGACAGGATACTAGGCAGAGGCAGAAGCAGAGCAAACAGACGAGCTGGAAGAGAGGAAACCTGACAGGCTTTGTGGTGAAGGAATCCAGGCAGGAGAGCAAGAGGGAATCTGAATCCCAGTGACTCGCTTTAATATGAAAGTCAGATTGAATCAGGCTTCACTGTAGCTCAATGACTATGAAAAGCCACTCAGCAACGCCTGTTCCTCTGTGTAACTTCACGTTATCTCCCTTTTTATTGTCTCTCCCCATTTCTATCTATTAGTCGCACTCCATCCATGCAAATATTAGATTACACATCCACAGCTTGTCTCTCTATTTGTGATAAGGGGGCTACAGACAGTAATGGCGATGTATGATACATCTGTCCAAACATCAACAGGGTTCATTTCAATCCCATTGTTACTGTTATCTGCGTACAGGCCAAAATACAGCATGCTATAAGTCAAAGATTAATGTCATCTACAAGAATTTTCTCATATCACATATCTCTCTGAGGCTCAATCCCACCTCAAAATCCATCCCTTCAGGTTCTCCAATACTCTTCATTTCAAGGTCAGTCTCAGTTTAAGACATGAATGTCTACTGCCAGCATAGGCAGGCTACCACTTAATAGGGGTGGGGGAAAAAATCGATACAGCATAGTATCGCGATATTTTCAGCGGCAATACTGTATCCATACACGGATGCCAAGTATCAATCTTTTATTATACTATTTGGTAGAATAATAAAATCTATTTCTTTACAGCCCACTAGATGGTGGTGTTGAGTTTTTTCTGGTGAGGTCAGCTGGGTCACCTTCAGCATGCAGTAAGTTAGTAAAATAAAGATGGCGCCATGGCAGAAAGTTATCAGGAAAGCCCCGTCCACGTTTAAATCGGATGTAAGACTATGTTCTATTTATTTTAAATAGAACAGTAATTTACTTTCAAATGCTGAAGGGTCTGCACAACATTTTTGTACAAGTTCAAGTTGCATTGTTCAAAATTAAATTTTACATTTAATTAAGGTGGACTAGATTAGACTGCAATACAAATAATTGAGTTTGCCAGGTGCATACAACATTTATGACAGGTTTTCATGAAATTGTTGGTCAGTTTGTCTGCTTGACAATCCCATTTTGCACTGCAACAATAAAATTGAAATCAGATAAACAAACTGAGAAATGTTTATTTTTAGTTAAAACATATGTTGCCAAAGATTTCCTTTGGGGACATAATTTGAAGTTGGAAAAAGGTAATAAATTGCAATATATCGCAGAATATCACAATATATTTAAAATCGCAATAATATTGTGTCGTGACACAAGTATCCTGATAATATTGTATCGTGAGGCCTCTGGTGATTGCCCCCCCTACTACCTAAGGCATCATTCTAAGTAGTACAAAACCTCACTGACTGATTTGGAACGCTCTACATGGGCAACAACAAGCATGCCACAGATAAATATCCTTCTTCACAGGGGATTATGTTCATTTGACCCGTCGCAGGGAGTTTGATTGACAGGCAATCTGACCAATCATAAAGCCGAATCCGCCATTTTTGTCCGACAAACAAACCAGACAGAAGAGTAGATAAACGTTGGCAGACCTGAACTTGAAAGTTTTTCATGTTCGGTCTTTCTTTCTGCGGTTGAAACAAGAAACCTTCTGATGTTCATTCATGTTTATTTTGCAGTATAAATAGTAAAGAGGAAGAGATGATCGGTTCACGTGCTGCTTGAGCTGAGGCGCTACAGCGATCTGTCACGACACAAAGAGCCACAAAATTGGGCTGCACGATATTGGAAAAAACTGTTTTTCTGCGATATATATTGCAATATGAAAAATAAATAAATCACCGGATGACTTGAATAGTTCTATTTTGGGAAAAAAAATCAATGATTGGGGTGATTTTATAGGCGAGTGAAACAGTATAGAAAATAAACTAATTACAAGCATAGATAAATATAATAGAACAAAGATACAAATGAAATGAACATTGCTTTACTTTTTTCAGGTAAGTCTAACAGTTTTTAGGTACAGAAATTGAATAATCAAATGTAAAATAACACTGCAAAATCTTCACTGTATAAATTAAATCTAATAAATCTGTCTTAAAGCTACCAAATTTTCTCACACATCCATTTTCTTTCTCAATTATTTATCTTCACCTAAGCCTTCAGCAAATGTGTTTACAAGGTTACTTGCGGAGACATTCATTTTGACAATTTTGCGCGTATGTGTAATTAATAGACACGGAAGTGAACAGAATTCAGTGTTTACGTGCATTTGCGTGGCTCTCACTGTCTCTACACTGACTGGACACGAGCGGCACGGCGCGGCACGACAAAATACTATGAATCCATTATAATCAGAGATGCTGTCTACACTGACAAATCCCCAACTGAAAACTGCTGCTGCGTTCTATTTATGATGCACTGACTGACACAGTTCAGATGATTTGCAAAGGTCGCTTTGTCGCGTCCAGTGTAGACAGACTTTAGCTGTAGACTTTAGGCACGACAGATGTTGTGTCCGGTGACACGGTGTCTGTGTGTGAGCAAAGAAAACGATCAGTATAGATATAACGGTCAGTATACTAAACATTGCACATCCTGCCATGTGACATTGCGATATCGATGCTGAAACGATATATTGTGCAGCCCTACACAAAATGGTATGTATTGTTTGAATTTCTTTTAAAAAATTACAAAATTTGAAAGTTGACACTTTGTTTCATACCAAAAGTAACCTGCTTTTTCTTGTCTGTCGGCGTTTTGTAAAGTGTCCTCTTTGATCTGCAATGTATTTGTGACTGTGTGAGAACATGATGTGTGGCGTGACAGCGGCATGGCTTGTCGGACATAGCAACAGGCGTTGGCTCTGTGCTAGGGCTGTGCGATATGGACAAAAAAAAAACCTATCACGATTTCTTTGACCAATTTTGCGATTTTAATCACGATTTTGACACACAAACATGCTTTACAGTCATTAATGCATTAGCATATTGAAACATATTTCCAAAAGCAAACCAATTAGAGCTTAATCAAGAAGCTGTAACATGTCTCTAGAACAGACATAAGGCAAAATAATCCCTAAGTAAAGGTGTAACAAAATGTCTCTAGAATAGACTTTTTTTTGCCATGCATTGGTCATAGAGCTCTTTGTGGCGTTGCCTCAGATGTTGAACTAGATTTGTTGCACCAAGTTCACACGTACTCCGTCTGCAGTGCGTAAACCGCCTATGTTCATGCGGTGCAGAAGCAGCAGGACCATTTGCTGTTCGCACAGGACGCATTTGCAGTCACGCTCCTGATTTGGCGGCGGCTTACCCCGAACAACATTTATCTTTTATTTTGATTTCAAATCCAAACGTTTTTTCTGAAAATGCTTTTTCAGCATTGTGATCTTCTTTTATCACAGTACAGTAACAATCTTTCATAGACATTCACGTTTAAACTCAATAAATATAACTTTGTTTAACTACCCCCACGAGTGCCATCTATTATTGCGTTGTTTATCTAAAAGTGCACTTTTCCTTGTTTTAAATCTAGCCAAAAAGCCATGTGTTGACTGTGAAACAGTAGACTTTAATTATATGCATTTATGGTGTAATTACTAAATTTCCGTGTCAATCCATGTAAATTTTTACTGCAAATAATGCGCTGTCACTTTAATTAAGCACGTGCAGCACAGCAGAAATAGACTCCGTGCTCCTGGAGCGCACTGCCGGACCGCAATCGCGTGCAGTGTGAACGCTCTGATCCGTTAACATGGGCACGGACAAAATACACACCACAGACAGAGTGTGTGAACCTGGCGTTACGTTTGTATGCCCGCCTGGTCTGTTCTGTTCTCATGCTCCATTTAGGCGCGCTGCATTCTGATTGGTTCGGATAGCATACTGCGGGAGTTCGGGGGCGTGGAAAATCTTGCTGTAAAGCGATTTAGAAATCGCGCATGCTCAAATCGCGATTTTATGATGATTTCAATTAATCGCACAACCCTAGTCTGTGATAAGTGTCAATAGATTTCCTTACAATTTTATTATTTTCAATAATTAAGAAGAAGAAATAAGAAATTCAAGCCGAAGAGCACCTTTTGTCCTCATGTCACAAATCCTTCAATGAATACCTTTTGCAGATTGGTGGAAAGAGATGTTGAAAAATTATTTTGTGACTCCCCTGTAAAGCAAAAATTTAATTTATCGAAATTAGAAAAAGATGCTCTTGATAAATTATGCAGAGACAAGGATATAGTGGTTAAACCTGCTGATAAAAGGGGGTGGCTTAGTAATTTTGCCCAGAACTCTTTACAATTCTGAAGTTTTCGACAGTTACAAAATAGCATCAACTATAAAGTCTTAACATCAGACACTACCATACAATTTCAAAGAGAAATATAATTTTTTTTTAAGATGGCACACTTGGAGGGTTTGATTTCTGAAAAAGAATTACAGTATCTTTTCAACCGCTCTCTCCACCCAAACCTGTCTTCTATATCTTACCCAAAGTCCACAAAGATAAAAAAAATCCTTGTGGACGACCTATAGTGGCAGGTATTAATAGTTTGACAGAGCCACTTTCTAATTTTTTGGACTTTATTTTAAGGCATCTAGTGACATCCCTTCCTAGCTATCTTAGAGATACCAGAGACTTTCTTCAATGTCTGTCAGTCATAAAAAATCTAGATGAAGACATTATACTTGTTACAATGGATGTGACCTCTTTATACACTAACATTCCCCATACTGAGGGCCTTTTGGCACTGAAATATTTTCTTGATCTACGCAGTGATGATGAAGGTCTGCCAACCAAATTTATTGTGGATATGGCTAAATTGGTCTTGACAAAGAATTATTTCCTCTTTGAGAACAAATTTTATCTACAATTTGAGGGTACAGCAATGGGTGCCACTATGGCCCCTGACTATGCAAACCTATATCTTGGTTATTTTGAAGATCAATATATCTTTAATAATAATCATTTTATCAATAATTTGGTGTTGTTCAAAAGATATATTGATGACTGTTTCATCATCTACAAAGGTTCTGCTAGTGATTTTTAAGTTTTTTCCTTATATATTAATTGCCTTAGGTCATCCATTAAGTTCACCTATCATGTGGGGACAACAGACAGGAATTATTTGGACACAAACATCTCAGTTATCAATGGCCAACTCGTATCTACTCTGTTTAGAAAGGAAACTTCAAAAAACAGTCTTTTATATGCAAGGAGTGCTCATCCCAGGTCCTTGAAACGTGGTCTGCTGTATAGTCAGTTTATGAGACTTTTTCGCATTTGTTCTAACAAGGATGACTTTGAAGGCAAAGCCCAGAACTTATATAGTGATTTTAGATCTCGGGGATATCCAATCAAGTGGCTAGATACTACATTAGACAAAATTAGATCTTTGCCAGATGATACTAACTTGACCTCCAAAAATAATAAGTTTTCTTGTGTTTTGAGTCTAGAAATCAAAAAGGCAATCAATAATCATTGGCATATTATACAGAGTGATTGTGATTTGTCAGGCCTGTTCACTGATCCACCTCTCTTTGTTCACTCCAGGCCTCCAAATCTACGGGATAAACTGGTGCGTGCAGATATCTACATCCCCAGTCCTGGGACCCTCTCTGATACACAGGGAAATTTTCCGTGTAAAGATTGTGTTGCCTGTTCTCATTATTTAAAATGCAAGTCATTTACACATCCACAAACGGGTAAATTCTACAAAATTAAACAATTGATCACATGTAAAACAACTCATATGTGATATACATAATCATGTGTACTTGCCCTTTACTCTATGTTGGTAAAACAAAACGTGCATTGCGCACTAGAATTGTTGAACATATGAGTGCTATCAGGAGACAAGATCACACTTCTCTGGGTTTTCATCATTTTGAGTCTGCAAAGCATTCTTTTTCTGATTTTAAATTCCTGGGCATTGAGAGGGTTCTCTCGCATAGGAGAGGTGGTAACCGTGATTGTTACAAAGAGAGGCTTTTTGGATTTTTGAGTTGAAATCATTAACCCCAACTGGATTAAATGAAAAGATGGATCTTGTATATTTTTTGTAAAGGGAAACTGTTGGCATGACAATTATCCCTCATTGATTAAGACCAGCTGTCAACAATTTGCAAGTGTGCCTATATAAGTGTGATGTTGCTTTTTGGTCTGTTTTTAATACACTTTGCACTTTTGTCACTTTTTTCATATGGATAATAAAAACTACATTTTTGAGAAAAAATTTCAGTGGCTTGACAAATTCAGTGACTTGTTGGACTAAAAATTTTATTATTTTGCCCTTTATAATTGCTCTACATCCACGTTTCAGAACTGCAGTGTACATTATATGTTTATCGCCACTGTATTAAATTACAACGATACATTGCTAATTCATGAAATGTATCTAACTTCAAAACAATCCAGTCAGAACTATAAACACAGTCTTTCATTACAAACAGTGCAAGCAGTTATTCACAGTGTTTGCTCTCAGCTATTCTTTTGGCAACAGTCACTGAGTTCAAACGCACTGTGGAGTGCAGCCATAGAGCTGCACTGAAGGTGGCTTTTTGTTTCAATGAATGTACAAGCATTTCAAGGCGAGTCCGCGTAAAAGCCCCCCCCCAACATTTGGCTGATGCCACATCCCAACACTCACAGGGCAAGTTCACAACAATAGCCGCAGAAATAAGGCTTTTCTCTCCAATTTAATGTTCAGTTTTTCTTTGGCCAGTAAATTCCTTGTTTTTTTTTTTTCTTCATCCGAGTAAACTGGGAAAAGCCAGTATGAACTGTGTGAATGAGTGTGAGTATGCAGACTTTCAACCGACACTCCTGGAAAGCAAGCCAACACCAAGTGCCAGATCTGAAAGACTTCAAACTGTTTTTAATTGCTCACATAGTAATTAGCTCTGATTCTGCTACTTCAAACTGAGACCACACACACACACACAGACCTTTACATGTAACCAGTAGTGATTTAAATTCTATAATCTTAATGAGGTTAATCTGGGTTGATGCAAAGACACCATAATGCCTCAACCAACTCTTCATCAGTCATGGAAAGACAGGGTCTGGTGTCAGTTTGTGAGCCCTGGGGCTTTAAATCACACTCACTCCTCTCACACATACAAACCCAGCCTACAGCCAGTGACTCAGCGTATACCTGCCATGGACTGCCAGGACAGGATCTGTCAATCACAACACAGCTTGCTTCCTCCATCGATTTCCTGTCACATTGTTTTCGGGGTGTCAGACATGAACCCCCTGGCTGTAGCAGCTGGCCAGTGTGTGTATAAAAGGAATAGATGTGCAGTGGAGGGCAGGGGCTGCACATTTGGTCTGCCCTATAGGGTTTACTTGACTGGGTGTGAAGGACAGAAGAAAGCTTGTGACGCAGGAAATGAAAGCAGAGGGACATGGTGAAGACAGGAAGGTCGTTACTGTTTCATGAGGCTGTGTATTTGACCCGCATTTGCTTCATGTGTGCAGGCAGGTGCTGGTCACAATCCTTTAATTCACCAAGATAAGCGGTGAAGGTCAAATGTGCATAAAATCCATAGTGTGAGCGAAAGCTAATCAATAAAGCAGAGAAAACGAATGCAAATCTGAATTATAGATTATGGGAGGTCGTGTGTGCACGCGCCACAGGGTGGGAGATACACATTCTGCATGTAGACTAGTCAGGGGGTAAAACTGTAGTTATATTGTTATATTTTCATTAAATGCTATTAACAAATATTTATTTGGAATAACATGTGTACTGATGGATCTTGCACAAAAATTCAGAAATATACATTAGAAAATTAAATTGATTAGTGGTTGACCAAATTTTTGATGGATTATGTCTATATCTTAGAGAGCAGGGTGGCCAATGGCCCACATTATGCATGATATCACGTTTCCTTTAAACATAGTAAATAAAACATGAAGCAATTAAATGTCTATTTCATTTACATAATATGTACTAAAACAGAAATAATTTCAAAATAAATCGATATGAAGACAATCCTTCAGATTTAACATTGTTGTCTAACAATTTTTAAGTTATTAGACACAGACATTGTTATCTGTCAAAATAAAAGTCCCAGTGCTGTCCAGCTTCTGACACTCATCGGTCAAACAGAAAAACTATTAGCCGATGCCATTAATTAAAAAAATCCAAATAATGGCTACCTTAGTGTTATATCGGCCTATCATTAAACTGATTTCACGTTTACCTAAAAATAAATAAAATAAAAACTGAAAAACGACTCTGATGTAGAGCCATGTCCCACAGAGTCAGACCCCAATAGACATGTTTCATAGGGATATATGGATAAGAGCAAACTTTTAGTAGGTAACTGATACATACTCAACAAATATGGCAAATATAACTTTTTTTAACCTTCAGCTAACCTTTAATTGCACATTCCACCACAGTCATCCCAAAAAAACGGACACCTACGGATTGTGCATAAAACCGGGAACATTGCTCACAGCAGGTGACATTAATTCTCTAGAGAATTTATTGCTGAAGGAGGTGAATTTGTTACAAAGTCAGCTGTGATGACTGACTTTAAGGGAGATTAATTTAGAGACAACTTTTTTTAGAGAGGGTTGCACCATGCTGAGAGTAGTTACTGTTAGCATGCTAATGCACAGCATGCCATTAGTAATAAAACCCTCAGATCATTTGTGTTTCTACACTTGTCACCTTTAAAGAACTGCCACTAAAATCATGCGAGATAAAAACAAGCAAAAAAGAACTAAGAAACTGTTCCAACATGTTTTGTAAAACAAAATGTTGTCTAAATAGCGAGGGTCAAATCAAACATTTAGAATCGAATGTTCTGATGTGCACATTGCTGAAAAACATGGTCTAGATCAGTGGTTCTCAACCCGCGGCCCGTCACGAATTCAAATGCGGCCCACCATGCTGAACACAATTTAAAAAATTACTTTCAGTTTTACAATTCATTTGAGTTTTTACATTAATTTAAAAATTTACTAAATAAATATAAGCTATAGCCTAATGTTTTTATGTAAAATAATTTTGTTTTTCATGTATTATTTTCAGACATGAGCAGTACTCACATAGCCTAATTAACGTTACGCATTTAAAGTAACGACCAAGCGGCCAGAGGCAGACAGTGAGCATATGCTTGATCAGTTTAGCCTTCTCAAATCATCACGACTTGACTAAAATAAAATCTATAGATATAAAACAGTTCAAGCATATAACAATGTTTAAACCTTAAACCTAGATAAATGTGCGCTGTATCCAATATGTTGTGCGGAGAGTGGAAGCTGAAGCACACTTTGCAGGACATGGAGGTGCCAGCGCGATCACTTGCATATTTTTCAGTGGATACACCGTCATTTTTGCTCATAAAGGTAAGAGTAATACATCATTCATAACTGTAAAGGGTCTACTTTTATTTGTGTGCACTCACAATAACAACAAAACGTTGTGGTTTTATAAAATAATGAAAACAAACAAGATTGCGCTTTCTGCCGTCTCGTCTTAAACAGGAGTGCTTCACAAAAATGAACCAAAACTCAGGGAATATTTGCCTCACAGACATGATAAATATATCTATAGAAAGCTTTAAATTACTACTTAACGAAATAAAACAAATCAAAAACAAAAACTCTTTCATTATGATCATAATCCGTAAAGATGCACTTCTCTCTAAAGGCGCGTCTAATGAAGAGATGGCGAGTCAGGATCGACAACTTCATCCTTGCGGACCACCGACTCAGAGAAAACACTTAGGTTATAGTAAATAATTCCCCTATCTCCTGACTGATGTCCCCCTGACGCATTATTCGGTAAACTTGGCCGATGCTTTGTGGCAAGCTAAGCATATGCGTGCATTTTTCGACCGCGAACTCTTCAGCTGCGCTGACGGCACGCACCATACATACTGCTGCTGCTGGACACTAAACACTGTCGAGCAGCTCTTGACAGTCGCTGTAGCACGGTCTCGTGTTGTTTCCACCAGCGCTGCAAATCCTTTTCATCACCATAAAAATGTATGGATATCTAAAATATAAAAATGAGGAAGCCTAAAACAAGCCCGATGCCCGGCTGCGTCTGAACTATGACGTGAAAATTGTGCCGAAGCCCAGCCCGAGGGGTGTAAAAAAAGTCGGGGCCCGTCGGGCCCGGGCTGAAATGCAGGGCTCTAGCTCTGATCTAGCACACAGAAAACGATTTGACTGAAAATTTACCAGAAGAGATGAAACAAAGATAGTGGTCATCTAAGCAATTCGGAAAAAGAGGCGGCTTTTCTGCATTAGGTATGTTTTTAAAAAAAAATTTTTTTTTTTACTCTTTATACAGCATGTTCATTCTAAAATTATTTTTTAATGTAGAATATGTGTTACATAAATACATGAAATGTAGAACATATAACAAACTCCACCTATGATTTTGCTGTTACTCCTTTCGAGCCGAATTTCACAAAATTATTTATGGGGAGTAGAATTATTTATTATTTATTTATTTCAATGAATGTAATAGATTAGACATAATTTTTAGGCTATAATATTATAAATCAGGTTGGTTTGTATTGGTGACGTAATATGTAAATGATATGCGTGCGGCCCGCGAGACTTGCATTTGGACCATAGTGCGGCCCGGTGGAAAAAAAGGCTGAGAACCACTGGTCTAGATAGTCAGCTCATGAACATTCCAAAATCCAACTGAATGTGTTATAGGTAGGGGCCCTATGATTTCCGTGATGCAAAAAAAGCACACGGAATCATGGAATCCCCAAAAGGTTTTTTTGTTTTTTTTGTTTTTTTTTTTTTTCAAAACCAATAGAATTTACCATTATATGCGGAATGTAACGGAAGTGCCAAACTTTGACTGAATAATCAAAAGCACACAAACTTGTGTCTTTGATTATTAAGCCACAAAAAGACGTATTTAAAATATGAACCAGGAATGTTCTACATTCAGGGGCGATTCTAGGATTTTCATTTTAGGGGGGCTCAGCCCTCAATGAGGGGATAATATAATAATATATATATATATATATTAGGGCTGCACAATAAATCACATGCGATATTTAACGCGCATCTTGTCAGAAAAGCCGGTTCTGTAATCAGCGGTAAAATCTCCATCACCTGCGGGCTTTCAAATTGAGCAGCATTAACTACACAGAGCAATTGTTCACTGACGAGCTGCGCAAAAAAATCGCGCGAATATGAACGTGGTTTGGCGCAGCTCTCAGTGAACAACGGCTTATGTTGTGTAGTTAATGCTGCTAAATGTGAAAGCACGCACGTGATGGAGAGTTACCGCTGATTACAGAACCGGCTTTACTGATAAGATGCGCGTTAAATATCGCTTGCGATTAATTGTTTGACAGCACTAATATATATATTATATATATATATATATATATATATATATTATATAGATATATATATATATATATAAAATTTTAAAAATGTTTTGACTAATAGGGGTGGTATACTAAACTTATATACCAAAAAGTGTTGTATCCCACTGTATTGCATAGATAGGTATAACATATGAATAACAACTGAATAAGCCAAATACAAATAAGCCAAATACAAATCTTCATGATCTCACACACACCTGTTTACAGTACACACACAAAATTTTACTGTTTTAATTTCTAGTACAACCCTCTTTCCTTAGCTCAAGTATGCAAACCTCTTTGCCACATGCACTGGAATATGTATTACATTGCAAGTTAAATTTTCAAATGAAAATGGCAACATGATTGTTTTATAAAGTATGCGTTCATATGTGCTTCATTTTCACTGGAGGAAACAACTGTGGTGTGATGAGCGGTGAACGCAGGGAAAACTTTACAGTAGATGTGGAACCGATTGCTCCCCCATGATATTTTTTAAACCGTATTTATGTCAAAGAACTGCGCAGCTGCAGATATTATAACAATCTATCAATAAACACACACCTTGTCCTCTGTTTCTTGCTCTGCGCGGCCGCGGTCTGCGGAACGCGCTGAAAGATGGGGAGGAGCCGATTGAAGTCTGCCACCGTTTTCATATGAAATTTAAAGGGGACTGAGGCGATCACGAATTTGTGTACAGTTTATGGAGCTAATCGCAAAATTTTTAGGGGGTATGAGTCGTCAATTTTAGGGGCTATAGACCCCCTAAAAATGGCCCTAGCGAACGCCCATGTTCTACATGCTTCTGGTGAATGAATGGCACAGATTCACGGTTTCATTTACTACACACATACTGAAGCATGTGACGCTCACAGTGTTTTCAGCCTCTGCAGTCATGAACATCATCTCCAGAGTTGCTCTGAGAGTTACTTCATGAGTATTTTACCATTTCATTTGATTAAAATCCTAGATTATAAAACCATCATACCATATAAAACAAAAACTTAAGTCTACACCGCAACCCGTCAAAATAAAAGTTCAGTTTAACTTGAAGAAAGTGACTGAAATATATGACTTATAATAATAGTACTACTACTATTAATACAAATTATTATTAAACTGATTTTTTTTAAGGAATATCACAATTTTCTTACACCGGGTTGTTTGCAAAAAAAAGTTTATTTTCATGTGATTTAAAAGTTAAATTAATGTTTATGCCTTCCCTATTACCAGAAAATGTAAATACACAAACACATACGGAAATAAGAATAAATTAAATATTTTTTTATAAAATCCAATTAATTGGAGATGCTTTTGATTATTAAATTTAATCCAGAAAGTTAAAATGGAAAACACAGAATTTGGTAAAAATAAACCAGAATGAGAGATAAAAATCTCCATAAAAAAAGGTCCATAAAAATTAAACTTTGGTAAACTTTTAATAAATTCCTGTTAAATTGTGTAAGTTTCATGATTTCAAATAACTAGACATGCTTTTTGATGCTTTTTTTGAGAGTCCAGAAAATTTAAACGGAACAGAAAATGAAAAAAAAAAAAATGAATTTGGGAATAAATAAAATGGATTTCATAGGGCCCTATTTATAGGACACTGGGTAGTTATAGGAACTTAGTTAAATGAAGAAGCCAAGAACTAAATGTTCTCCTTGGGCCATTTTCTTGGTTGCTTTCGCACTGCCAGTAAGAACTCTGAAGTAACACAAGCCGGCCAACAACGTCAACAACTGGAGAATGGAGGATGCTGTGATCGGAGCTGTGTTTCTGTTGTGTGTAATGGGAATCGTGATAATGGATATGGAATGACGATGTATAAGTTGTGTGACATAAATGCTGTTAACATTAGCTTTCTGTATATGTTTATGTCTTGTACCACTTTAAAGGTGGGGTATGTATTTTTCAAAAACGCTTTAGAAAACATTGAGTCGGGCCGAGTACCAAAACAAACTTGTAGCCAAATCATTTGCAGGAAGGGCGTGGTACTCATGATGCAGAGGAGAGAGTGCTCAGTGCACAGGACGGACATTAGCCGAGCGACAGAAAGATGTGTCAACCGTGTCATCACCGGACGCGACAGTTGTCCGCAACAGCTAAAGTCAATCTACACTGGATGCAACAAATGTGACTAAGGCTGTCAAAATGGCTGAAAAACTAAATTAGAAATTTGTACTTAAAAAATATCAATATTCGAATTATATTTGAATTTAAAAGGCATAATTTCAATTAGGGGGGAAAAAAGCTTTTGGCTTCTCTCCTGAGGCCACAAGAGGGCGCATCGAGCAAAATATTATGCACGTTTCTTCAAAGCATAATAAAATAACACGACTATCTTTGAAAAAAGTGCATAATGTTTATATAATTAATAAAGTTGCTTAATTACAGCATGTACAGCATCTTGCATGCATGTATAGTTTAATACAAAGGACCGAAAACCAATCACAAAGAGTACTTTCTTCATCTAAAAACTTGAGATGCAGTGGGATGGGGAAAAACCGCCATAAATCTTGAGACATGTTTTTAAAAAGTTGAACTTACTTTAATTTTACAAGGCTTTCTAAACATGCGGCTCTCTTGTGAGACGCGAGTGTAACGGTGATAGATGTCCCTCTAGAAAATGTGATAAATATGCGCTCTGTGTGAACAGCTTGGTTTCGGTTTTGATGTAAACAACATCATATCAGCATTGATTGACATTGATTTCTGCAATATTTTGAATGAACAACGTAGCAGCGCTGCATCTAGTGGCTTCAACAGGATAGGCTAACAAAAGCATTAAATGCAATGACACTTACATTGTCGTCGCATTTTGTGCACCACTGATAAGGCTGCCTGATGCATAACTAAAATTCGAATGCAATGTTTTTGCATTATAATGTGGATTTTTATTTTAAATTCGATGAATATTCGAAATTCTAATTTTTTTTTGACAGCCCTAAAAGCGACCGTTGAAAATTATTTGAAATTTGTGTCAATACGTCATAAATAGAACGCAGCAGCAGTTTTGCTTTGTTTCACAGAACTAATCGTTGCCTGGGTTGCGTACGTATGTGTGGGGCGGAGCTATCAAAATAGGGGTGATACCCTTTTGGGGTAGGGGCGTGTTTGTTTTGGTGATTTGAAATATCACCATTGGCTACCAGAAATCACTTACCCCACCTTTAAAATACTGTTCCATGTTTAACGGGTGCTATTTCGTATGGCATGCATTCGACCAATTAACGTACAACTATGTCAATGGTGCTGGGTAAGACCCTACTGAAGTAGAAGCAAATTTAGTTTCTCCCCAAAAATTTTCCTAGAACTAAATTAATTTCCAGTTCCTGAAACTTCCTTCATTGGTACTAGAAACAATGAAAAGGTTCCTCTGGTACGAAAGCCCCTATGATAGATTCCAACATGCCAATGTTACAATATTTTGAGCCTGAAAATAAAAATGCCACTAAAATCACTTGAGATTTGAAAAATTTTTTTAAAATCATCAACCGTCAACCTCATTAACCAACTAGTTGGTTGGTGGATGTCCTGACCCATCTGTAATAGGCCCTAGTATCCAATTCCGTCATACTAACACCACAAAATTATGATCTCAGGAGGCCAGCGGGTTACTAGGAAATGCCCATGTGTGCCATCTGGCTGGCATGTGATCAAATAGTGCACAGGTGTTCAGGTTTGTGAATGTGACAGTCAAAGCAAGAGAACATGTGTAATCTGAGAGTCCTAAGCACATGGCTAAGACAAACAGGATTAGTATTATTATAAAACAGGGTGACAACTATCCACATTGTACCTGACGGCGATAAAATTAAGTACTGACCAATTTATTTAACCATCCAAGCAATACACACATGACCTTGTAAGCCATATAAACACCTAATCACGTTTAAGACAACTTGGTAGTATTCACACATGATTGGCCAGGAAACCAGAATCTCAGGATTTTTGGAAGACTCCAGAAGGTGAACAAGAAAAAATAAGAGGAGTAGGAAGTGAATTCTGCTCAAGGGCAACAAAACTTGAAACACCAGTTTGTCCTCAGGGCTCCTAAATGCAGCAGTACAAACACACGCATAGACACGCTTTGTTCAGGTCATTCAGAGACAAGCCATTACCACACCACACAAACACACAACACTGCAGAGGAAAAACAGGTCAGCAAACAAATCAAGTATTGAAACAAACAGATGAGGCTGCAGGCTGAAAATCTCCCAGGTGAGGCATCAGGGAGTGGCCTTCTGTCTGTTTATCTCTTCAACAGTACCCTTATACCAATAAACATCTCTTATGCGCAACTGAAGGAAAAGCTGTAACGTTTTCACACTAGCTGTCAGGACCTCGTAAGACGCCTACTTAGACAGCATTTTTATGTTTCATAGGCCTCTACAAACATTCAAGATGAACATTCAAATTTAATGGTCTTAAATGATGCCTAAAAGTGTATTGCCTCTAGGTATTGAGTGTCGAATTGAACAGTAAATGATGCTTAAAAACGGCATCTAGGTAGTGAGCTCACTAGGCCTTGACTTCGAAACAGAGCGTTGAATAGATAGACCATCTCAATCATTCCAACAAGTGCAGAATTCCAAACTGAACATTCTAAAATAGAAACGGATATGTAAAATCAAACATATAGAACTAAACATGTAGATTTGAACATTACAACATGTCAATGGTGTTCAAAAATGTTGCCTAGGTAGGGAGGGAGTCATTTCACTAAGTTGCAAATTGAATCAAACAAGTCAAATCAAACATTTCAACATGCCTTTGGTGCTCAAACATCTTTAAGTCTGAAACCAAACATGCTGAATCGAACATGTCAATCATTCCAACATGTCTATTTATGACATGTTATGCCATTTAGGTAGCAAGGGTCAAATCAAACATGCCAAATTCAATGTTCCAACATGTCTATGTTACTAAAAAATGCTGTCTAGATGGTCAGCTCAATAAATTTTGAGTGTCAAATATATTGAATTTCAAATTGAACATTTCAATATCATATCGAATGTGTTGAATCAAATATGTTGAACTGAACAATTCCAACAAGTCAATGTTACAACACTGCAAAAAATGGCTTATCTTACTTAGTATTTTTGTCTTGTCAAAATATCAAAAAATTCTTAAATCAAGATACTTTTACTAGATAAGCAAAAGGACATAAGATATTTAGTCTTGATTCCAGGGGGGGGGGGGAAACTAAATTAAGTGCATTTTGCTTTAAAAAAGTAAAATTATCTGCCAGTGGGGTAAGTAAAATACTCTTGTTTATATATAGCCCTACAAATAGCCCTTGTTATTCTTAAATTTGACATTTAAATTTTTACACCAGACATATATATCGGTTCAAAATATCGGTTATCGGTCTACTTGAACTGTAATAATCGGTATCGGCCCTGAAAAACACATACTGGTCGACACCTAGTCAAATATTTCAAACTGAACATTCCAAAATTGAGTTAAATGTGTTGAATCAAAGACGTGTAACTGAACGTGCTAATAATGCTCAAGGTGCTGTTTAGGCAATAAAATTACCCCCCAAAAAACTGAACATGTAAATTTAAACATTACAAAATGTCTACGATGTTCAAAAATGTTGTCTACGTAGTCAGCTTACCCAGTTGAATGTTGAATCAAACAAGTCAAACCAAATGTTCCAATGTGTTTATGCTGCTCATGCCATCTAGCTCACCAGGTTTTAAATGTTAAATCGAAAATAATGAATCAATCATTTCAAAGAGGACATTCCAAAATGTAACCAAAAATGCTGTACTGAGCACTAAAGTAGCACTAAGTAGTCAGCTCAGTGACTAGTTTTTGAGCGTTTAATCGAACATGCTGAATAAAACATTTCAAACTGAATGCCAATGATGCTCAAAACTGCTGTCTTTGCAGTAAGCTTACTAGAATAAGGTTACTAGGTTTTGAACCTGGATCTGAACATGTCAACTTGAATGTTACATGTTTATGATTCAGCATCTTGTCTATGATCAAAATTGTTTCCTAGGTAGATAGTCAGCTCACTAAGTTTTGAGGGTCAACAAATCAAATGTTCCAACATGCCTATGATGCTCAAACAATCCAACAATATAGATTTAGAGTCTAAAACCAAATATGTTTAATCAGACATAGCGTCTAGGTAGTGAGCTCACTAAGTTAGGGAAAAAAAGGGAACTTGGAGTATAATGCAACACTGTGAATTCCCAGTTTTAAGTCATGTGTGAGTGAATATTTTACCAGAGAAAGTCCCAAGGAAGCCATAAGTTACGGGCCAGTCAGTTCCTTTTGTGGGCGTCACCAAGCTGTCAGAAGATGGAGTGATCTGTCAAAGAAACCAGAGTGAGCTGTTAGCATTGTTACTACCTGCTGCTATAGAAGCAGCAGCTCACCAAGCTATCATTAATTGTTATATATGTGCGTCAGCGAGCCCTGTTGAGCATCAGAAAGAGAAACACAGCAGAGAGAGAAAATGACATGGCACATGTCAAAATAATGAGCTTGATATTATGAATTACAGCTCACGAGGTGCGATACAACATCCATGTGTGAAATAACAGTAGATGCGGCGCATGTGTGTGGCACTGCCAAACTGCAGGCATCTACCCACTGTCTCCTCAGACAATAGAGTCGAAGCAAAGCTGATGAGTATAACTGACAGCTGCTGGTCTTGCCTTCGTACCGCTAATACGGCTCGCTCTTCACACACACACAAATACAGAAAGCTTTGGAATGTCTCCTCGTAGTATGGGACATCAAAGGCAGCCTAAGCCTGATTCATAGCTCATGAATTTTGGGTTTATCTATCGCACACAGACGTCGCCTGCATAGACACACGCTGTTTTGGAGGGAAAGATAGAAAGCGTGTGCGTTCCTGACCTGTTATACGCACACACACCCACATACTGAAGGGACAGGAGGAGACGCGCTCCAGCACACAAACATTCCCTGCGGCGGCAAACATTATGGCCTGACAGACTCCCGCCCATCAATACTGATCAATTCAGCTCTAGTTCCTCTCCCGACTGTCTGTGTGGAAGTCAAGTGTATGCCAGTGGATATCAGCTGGCAACGGTGTGTACCTCCTCTGGATCGCAGGCTTTGGGCGATACACACCTACGTTTAGTACACACTGGGCTTCTGACACACTCCCGATTCCATCGGTGAGAATTTACAGCCCTGATTGCCACTACAGCAAATCACATTACAGCCCAGCGCTGCTTCACCATGACAACACATTACAGCATGCTCCACTTCATCCAATTAGGCCTGCCAAGTCTCAAAATACAGCACACCAAGGCGGTGGGCAGAGAAAGGGTATTTTGAGGTTATGATATGAACACAGACAGTGTTCAGTGAACAGGCCCTGGAGGTGAAATATGCATGCTTGTTTATGGCATGTATGGATGTGCAAAACTATGTTTTCAAAAACAATTAGTTGGTGGCTTCCCTGAATTAATGGTCAACTAACTGGACTTAAAGTCCTGTATAATTAGGCTGGGTTTAGGTTCATCTGACCCTGATCGGACATGTTTGAATGCCTTTACATATTCTGGTGTTGGAGTGTGACACAATGCAGTGGCACTAAAATATAAAAATCTAAAAGAAAATAAATGTGTAGATGTAAACTATATAAATCAAAATAAAAATCTAGATATACATTTATATATCCACATCTCAAAATGGCAGATATTTGGCATCGGTCGAGTATATAGATTTCAGTATATACACTGAACAAAATTATAAATGCAACACTTTTGTTTTTGCCCCCATTTTTCATGAGCTGAACTCAAAGATCTAAGACTTTTTCTATGTACGCAAAAGGCCTATTTCTCTCAAATATTGTTCACAAATTTGTCTAAATCTGTGTTAGTGAGCACTTCTCCTTTGCCGAGATAATCCATCCACCTCACAGGTGTGTCATATCAAGATGCTCATTAGACAGCATGATTATTGCACAGGTGTGCCTTAGGCTGGCCACAATAAAAGGCCACTCTAAAATGTGCAGTTTTACTGTATTGGGGGGTCCGGGGGGTTCGTAAACCAGTCAGTATCTGGTATGACCACCACATGCAGTGCAACACATCTCCTTCACATACAGTTGATCAGGTTGTTGATTGTGGCCAGTGCAATGTTGGTCCACTCCTCTTCAATGGCTGTGCAAAAGTTGCTGGATATTGGCAGGAACTGGATACGCTGCGTTACGCCGATCCAGAGCATACCAAAATATGCTCAATGGGTATGTGTGACATGTCCGGTGAGTATGCTGGCCATGCAAGAACTGGGATGTTTTCAGCTTCCAGGAATTTTGTACAGATCCTTGCAACATTATCATGCTGCAACATGAGGTGATGGTCGTGGATGAATGGCACAACAATGGGCCTCAGGATCTCGTCACGGTATCTCTGTGCATTCAAAATGCCATCAATAAAATGCACCTGTGTTCGTTGTCCATAACATACGCCTGCCCATACCATAAACCCACCGCCACCATGGGCACCATGGATTCACAACGTTGACATCAGCAAACCGCTAACCCACACAACGCCATACACGCTGTCATCTGCCCTGTACAGTGAAAACCGGGATTCATCCGTGAAGAGAACACCTCTCCAAAGTGCCAGATGCCATCGAATGTGAGCATTTGCCCACTCAAGTCGGTTACGACGACGAACTGCAGTCAGGTCGAGACCCCGATGAGGACGACGAGCATGCAGATGAGCTTCCCTGAGACGGTTTCTGACAGTTTGTGCAGAAATTCTTTGGTAATGCAAACCGATTGTTGCAGCAGCTGTCCGGGTGGCTGGTCTCAGACGATCTTGGAGGTGAAGATGCTGGATGTGGAGGTCCTGGGCTGGTGTGGTTACATGTGGTCTGCGGTTGTGAAGCAGGTTGGATGTACTGCAAATTCTCTGAGATGCCTTTGGAGACGGCTTATGGTAGAGAAATGAACATTCAATTCACGGGCAACAGCTCTAGTGGACATTCCTGCAGTCAGCATGCCAATTGCACGCTCCCTCAAAACTTGCGACATCTGTGGCATTGTGCTGTGTGATAAAACTGCACATTTTAGGCACACCTGTGCAATAATCATGCTGTCTAATCAGCATCTTTATATGCCACACCTGTGAGGTGGATGGATTATCTCGGCAAAGGAGAAGTGCTCACTAACACAGATTTAGACAGATTTGTGAACAATATTTGAGAGAAATAGGCCTTTTGTGTACATAGAAAAAGTCTTAGATCTTTGAGTTCAGCTCATGAAAAATGGGGGCAAAAACAAAAGTGTTGCGTTTATAATTTTGTTCAGTGTAGACACGCAGTTCAACTGCATCAACCATTAATATTAGCCAATATTACTATATACGACTGTTCAAAAGTATGGGATCAGTAAGATTTCTCTTTTCTTTTTAAAGGGGTCATATGATGCAATTTCAATTTTTCCTTTCTCTTTGGAGTGTTACAAGCTCTTGGTGCATAAAGAAGATCTGTAAATAATCTGCAAAGATGAAAGTCTCAAATCCAAAGAGATATTCTTTATAAGTTAAGAGTCAGCCACACCTACCTAAAACTGCTCGTTCTAACACGTCCCCACATACCTATGTCACTATCTGGGAGGATTTGCATAACGCCGCTCAAATGTTTACGCAAAGAAAGAAGGCGTAACTTTTATTCTTGCTGTAGTATTGTTGTTGCCGCTGCCATGTCATGAAGGCGCTGTGTGTTTCGTTGTGAAAGCAAAACTACTTTGTTTGGTCTTCCAAAAGAGGACGATATCTGCTTCGTCATGCCTGGAGCTGATCCGTGCTGGTCGCTGAGGAAATACAACAACTTTGTGCTGTGGATCGCCGGATCGGCTTTCACCATGGACGAAGCGGAGTCCAGCCCCAGAGTAACACATGGGTTGCCGTTGCTAGAAACGCCTCCTGTCTGAATATACGCCGGCCGCGAGTTCTCAAGCCCGAGCACTCTCTCAATTAGCCATCCGGCGTTCCTCACGCTAGCACGGCCTCTGCTCACTCAGGCCACCGTGTGTGATTCTGTGTGTCGTTGTGAAAGTGAAACTACTGTTTGGTCTTCCAAAAGAGGACACGAATAGAAATCAGTGGCAAGTTGTATTTACAACACTGTTCCAGAAACCCAACCCAAATATTCAGATGTGTGCAGAACATTTTATAGAGGACTGTTTCCTGAACCTGCAGAGTAGACTACAATGCCGGCTGTTCAGACTCACAGACTGTAAGTATGTTTTGTATATATAAAGTCGTGATATTTTTTATTATTTTTTAAAGCGGAAGTCTGTTTTTTTTTTTTTTTTGGGCATTGTAGAGTAGGGCTTGTTGTTTGTCATCTCTCAGATCACAAATGCAGACATGGTATTATGTTATCGCGGCGCGATGCAATGCAACTCGTAAAAAGACAGTATAAATCATTATAATCCATAATTATGTCCCCACTGAATGCAACAAATTCCTCGTTTATAATGGGTTTTCATGTTTTTGAATCATCGCTCCGGCCTGACAGGGCATCATCACAATATGGTCAGGGGCGTAACATATCCGTCACACGCTTTAGGTATTCGGCCAATCACAAAACACTGGATAGCTGGCCAATCATTGCACACCTCGCTTTTCAGACCGATGGCTTTGTAAAAATCGTTATTTGCGTTCAGAAGGCGGGGAGAGAGTAGAGGAGAAACAATAAATGTACATTATGTGGAAAATACAGGGTTGTTTTAACCTTAACAGCATATAGAAAAAACATTTCATTACAACAAATACACAAAATAATGTTCTTTTTAGCAACATCATATGACCCCTTTAAAGAATTTAATACTTTCATTCAGCAAGGATGCATTAAATATGCACATTTATAATGTTAAAAAATGTATATTTCAAATTGTTTTCTTTTAAAATATTAAGCAGCATAGCTGTTTTCAACACTGATAACAATAAGAAATGTTTCTTGAGCAGAAAATTCGCAATGAGATGATTCTGAAAGCGGACATACATCTAAAAATATTAAAATATAAATGTTATTTTAAACTGTAGTGATAATACTTATTATACTGTATTTTTGATTTTAACATTTAGGCCTATCACATACAGTATGTTACCCCTCACTCTTTTGTTATCAGTATTGGCCACTGAAAATACATATCAGTCTACCACTAACTGGAAAAATCGATGTATGAGCAATAGAACAAGCTTTGTTTGTCTTAGCAGCAGCAGAAATAAAAAAAACTCTATAAATAAATATGCAAAATAGTACAATTAAAATTCCCCATAACAGATTAAAAATTCCTGTTTTACATATATCATTAGTTGGACAGCAGCTTGGAAGACACTGCAGGCACTGACGCTGCAAGAAACTTCAAAAGTTTGGAATGGAGAGCCGCACGTTAGAAGGATTATTCAATCTGAGCCGCATGAATATTGTAAAAAGTTGCTATTAGTGTGACTATTTCAGTCTCTCTGACTTCCGGAGGTTTCTGTAAATGAGTGAGACTCTAAATACACATATAGCAAATCCTCTCAAAGAGGTATCTGCTGAAACAGAGCACTATATCTGCCTCCAAGCACAATCTGTATGATGTAATGTCTCCTCGGCTCAACTGTTCTCCTCTTAGTTTGTT
>JADLZN010010415.1:294463-392039 GCA_018155175.1 Sinocyclocheilus anophthalmus | reverse complement strand
ATTGATCAAAAGTGATGACAAAGACATTTATTTGTTACAAAAGATTTATATTTCAGATAATTGCTGTTCTTCTGAAAACTTTCTATTCATCAAAGAAACCTGAAAAAAATTATACTCAGCTGTTTTCAACAATAATAATAATAATAAATGTTTTCTGAGCAGCAAATCAGAATAATAGAATGATTTCTAAAGGATCATGTGAAGACTGGAGTAATGATGCTAAAAATTCAGCTTTGCATCACATAAATAGATTACATTTTAAAATATATTCAACTAGAAAACGGTTGGTTGAGAACGGCTCCCGCAATAGCCTAGTAACATATTCAAATGTAGATGTTTTGCTGTAATTTGGATCAATAATATGCAGGCTTGGGAGCAGAAGAGATTACCTTCTTTCAAGTAAACATTAAAAAATCTACTGTTCAAAAAGCTTTTGACTGGGCAGTGTATAGGCCAAGCTTGAATTGTTCTAAAATTTCTAGCTTTTAATTGGCCGAGCAAATCACGATAAGATGATGTCGGACAATACACCAAATAAAAAGAAAGGCGTTCCCTCTGGTTTGTAGTATAAACAAAAATCATATCACACTAATAAGCAGGAGGGAACCATAGCAATTATACTAGGATGGGCTTAAAAAGCTTCATAACTGCTATGTCAATTGCACTGCCATCCCGACTTGTTTCTAGCTTATTATTAGCCTGGAGATGACTGAGGCAAACACAATAAACCATATATTGAGTATATTGTCGCAATGTTTCCAAAGTTTCGTTTTTCTTGAAAAGAGCTGTTTCGTACGTGATAGATGGACGCTTTTGTCCATATCCTCGTAAGAGTTTCTGCGCAGAAGAGAACGCCTCCGGCTTGGCAGTATGAATGAACCATACACTGAATGAGTGTTTAAGCACTCCGCGGTGTTCCATCGAGCCGTAATGGGTCAGTATAAAAACATAGGTAATGGCACAGACTATCCTGTCTCTTTGAATTTAAATCTATATTTATTAACACCGGCTCTTGAAAACCTTTATGCGAACACACTTTTCTGTCTGTAAGACAGATGACCACCTTCTTAATTGGAATTCCTTATGATTTAACACAATTTGCTTAAAGCTGTTTTGTGTTTGATGAGAAATAAAACCAAAAGCTCAAGATTGTTTTCTGGTGCATTCATCAGTGTCTATGCAAAGATACACTATCAAACTGATAACCTCATTCTTTTGTCTCTTTACATAAAGACACATTTACATAGATGGGCGAACATAATCACCTGATTTTGTAAATGTGGCCAATTACATTTGCATTAAGCACACACTTTGCACTTGTCTATAGCTTACATACAAAATGAGCATACAATAGCAGAAATAAGCCTTTTTAATGAAAGGGTCCATGCTTTACAGTTTCTTTGTATGTGCACAATAGCAATGTGTCAATCGGCCGGTGTTTGTCTCATATAACAGTTCTGGATAATATCAACAGCTAAAGTGTGGCCCAGAATAGTTTGTGTTCGCCGGCCCAAAACTGGTCCACATCTTCTTAGCCAGAACTGAACCTAAACAGTGCAATAACCCAACCCAAAGTCAGCCAAATATCATCATCCCTTCCCTTTAAAACTCTTTTCTACTAGTTACAACCGGTTATAACGCGAAATAAACACGCTCATGTCATGTAATCTTAATCAGTTTTGCAACCGCGGAAAAATGCCAATAAAACAGCATTACCTTTCCGCAGGCAAATTGCAAGTGGCAATGTGCAGTTTATATGTGTGAATTACTTGTGTTTAGTGTGGTTTATATCTAAAAAATGTTTTATCATTAAGAAAAATTGTAATTAAAATTGAGCTTATTTAAAGGCAGAGCGAATAAATTGTCAGCGAAACCAGTATACATATAGATACAGCTATATTATACGATATATATATAATGATATATATATATATATATCTTTATTATTTTTTTATTTAAAAAACAATGTGTAGGTTCCTCCCTGCGGACCAAAAAATGTATGAAACTGTGACTTCAAAACTGAGGTACAATTACACTAATGTTTTCATTAATATTATGTATATAATTAAGTATTATGTCTAAAAATAGCCTGTTATTAAAGTAGCTAAAATTTTCCTAATTTAAAAAGGCACTCATGTCTTGTAGAAAAGAATGTGTACAGTGCTGATTTACAGTAATTTATGTGCTTGTCTTGAAAAAATATATAATGTATGATACTAATTATGATATACTAATGTTATTTTTCTCTTCTTTTTCCTGACAGACTGTGAGTGAGAAAGACTGGCGAGACTTACTAAAAGTATCAACTTCTGTTATGTTCTGTATTGTAATTCTGTTATTAAAATTATACAATAAACATTTTTTAAAAATGAGTGTGAATCCATTTTTGTGTTTAAGATTTACTGTGTAATGGGTATTTAAAAAAAAATGAAAAATAGGTGTGGTGTAAATATGGTTAAATAATGGCATTTGGTTTATCAGCCACATGTGGGCCACATAAGGGCCATCAGCCCTTTACAGAACTCAGCCATATAAGAATACCATATAAGGTCCATATATCAGCCACATCTGTTTTTATTATTTGACTCACTCTGGGTTGGGTTATGGCACTGTTTAGGTTCAGTTCTGGCTAAAAAGATGTGGACCAGTTTTGGGCCGGCGAACACAAACTATTCTGGGCCACACTTTAGCTGTTGATATAGGCCAGATCCACGCCAAATTTGCTGACTGGGTTGTGATTGGATGGTTTACACTGTCAATACAGGGCAAAACCAAGGGCCACTGGTATCATTGTGAGTGAAATGAGGGTCCTGGCAAAAAAAAGAAATCTTCTGTCGGCCCCTTAAATGCATCGGCCCATCGGGAAAAAATTCCCGGTATGCCCGGTTACCAATACAGCCCTGAATACCAGTTTATGCTGTTTGATTCTTGAAGGTCTTAGTTGGAAACTGTTAGCCCCGGCTGGCCCGTTTAGCCCTTGCGCTCAGTCTAATCCTCTGTGTTTTTCTGTGTTTGCCTACAAGCTACAGTTTAATGACACTTATTGAAATTGATTGCTGCTTAAAAGTAACGTGACTGTCTACATACGAAAAAAAAAACTGCTGAAAGACAAAAGTAAAGTTGGGGTGCTTGGACTCTTCGTGTGCATTTTGTAAGCAGAGGTCACACATTGAGTTGTTCCACAAGGTGGCAGCACTGTCCCATCACAATAGCAGCAACTGCAACAACAAAAGACAGTGTGGCCAACTTAGCTATTTTTGTTGCTACTTTTCAGTCTACACAAGCAACTTTTCTTCCAAAAGCACCTAGCAACAAAAGTAGCTATTTTTATTATTTATTTGGCAACTTTTGATAAGTGATTCAAATGATAAAAAGGAACATTTACAATTTAAATTATACAAAAAGAGAAAACCAAATATGCCTAGCAGTACACACATCACACAAATTAAGTTAGCTGCTATTTGCAATTGTTTAATTTAACTCAGATTGCTCTTTTTTTTAGCAGTCATGTTTTACTAGAGAAAGTCTGAGGTCTGATCTTAAAGAATAAAAAGCTGTCAGGGTTTCTCTTTAACTCTGTATTCTCCAGTGGTTTCAATAAACTTCACTTACTTACTTCAATGGAAGCTTATTTCCCCCAAGGAATGAAAGAGGTAGATTTGGAGAATAAAGTCAGCATCGTTGAGATGTAAGCAAACTGTGAGATAGAAACTCACAATTGCTAGAAAAAAAGTTGCTATTACCTTTTTCATTTTTTTATTCTGAGGTGGAAATAAGCTTCCATATATTTAAAGTCATTTACTGCTTAAAATAGTATTTCGTCATATCTGTAAGAGCACACTTGTCTGCAGAGAGTGGTAAGGACAATGGCATCAAAGTTGAAAATCTACCTTTGGCAAGTTACAGTAACTTTTTTTTTCAATCAAATTAGTAAAATATTTTGAATTCAGTTTAAGTTTGTGCATTTACGTTCAAAATGGAAAGAAATAAGAATTTAATCTTGAACCAATGAGAATCACCCAGTTGCACAAGCGCCTTCTCATGTAAGTCTGGAGAATCATGAGTGTTAATGAAGAGGGAGGGACGATAGCTAATTAGTTGAAATCTGTAGAGTACAAAAAGACCAAAGGGCATCATCTCAATAGTGCAATTAGCTGTTGGATAATGGCTGGAAGTTGGTGGTTGGGGCATTTATTGGCACTGTGTGCTTTCTGTCATGCACTTCCAAAGTTGAGTAATCTGCCCCAGAATCCTCAAGCTCTGATACTCCAGCAAACTGACCAGCAGTTTCAGCAGCCATTTCAACAGACTAATCAGCAGTTTCCTCAGATGTTTCAGCAGCCGTTGCAACAGACTAATCAGCAGTTTCCTCAGAAGTTTCAGCAGCCGTTGCAACAGACTAATCAGCAGTTTCCTCAGAAATTTCAGCAGCCATTGCAACAGACTAATCAGCAGTTTCCTCAGAAGTTTCAGAAGCAAGTGATGAAGGCAGAGCCTTTGGACAAATGTGCTGTAGCTGATTATGAGCAGATCCAATGTGGACAACCTGGTGTCAGTGGTGCTGAATGTGAAGCTATCAACTGCTGCTTTAACGGACAGCAGTGTTACTATGGGAAGGCAGGTAAGTGTTGAGTCGGTGTTATGCTCCCAGTTAAACTGACCCTCGACATTAACCTGGTCTTGTGCCTTTGTTCCAGTGACTGTCCAGTGTATAAGAGATGGTCAGTTTGTGGTAGTGGTGGCTAGAGATTTACGCGTTTTTTTTTTTTTTTTTTTTTTCTTGCTTTACCTCGACTGAGTCTGGATTCAGTCCATCTACTGGGTGGAAATGACCCACCTTGCAGTCCTGTGGGGTCCACACCTTCCTTTGCTGTATACCAGTTCCCTGTGACCGCATGTGGTACAAAAATGATGGTGAGTAGCTGCTTATGGTTTTATTCTTTATGGCCTGTGATGGACTGGATGCCAACAGTGTTGCTATTTGCAGGAAGACAATGGTTATGTGGTGTATGAGAACCGAATGACCTCCTCGTATGAAGTTGGGATGGGACCGTTTGGTTCCATCACAAGGGACAGCCATTTTGAGTAGGTGATCTATGCTGTTCTTTGTTAATCTGACAAATGCTATAAGCTCCCCGTCTGTTGTCCAGGCTTCTCTTCCAGTGTAGGTACTCTGGCACTTCTGTGGAAGCTCTGGTTGTGGAGGTAAACACCGTTCCTCCACCTCCACCAGTAGCTGCCCCTGGACCCCTCAGGGTGGAGCTGAGACTAGCCAATGGCCAGTGTGTCACCAAAGGGTGTGCAGAAGGTATGTTCCTAGTATCTTAAGACTCCAGGTTGCAGCCATTTCTGGTTAATCACCAGTGTTGTTCCTCAGGGGATGAGGCCTTCACGTCCTACTACAGTGACGATGATTATCCCATCACAAAAGTCCTGCGTGAGCCTGTGTATGTTGAGGTGCGCATTATGGAGAGGACAGACCCCAACATTGTCCTGATGCTGGGACGCTGCTGGGCAACTTCAACCCCCAGTCCACTTGGTCTACCTCAGTGGGACCTTCTGGATGATGGGTGAGTGTAATGGCAATGTTTATACTGCTAGTCTGGGGATTTTCTGACCTCCCTTTCAGATGCCCTTACCAGGATGACCGTTACCTGACCACATTGGTTCCAGTGACTGGATCATCAGGTCTTCACTTCCCAACCCACTACAAGCGCTTTATTGTGAAGATGTTCACATTTGTGGATCCAGCGTCACTGGCTCCTCTGCAGGAAACCGTATGCCCCCCCCACTTGAACCTTTAATTTGACTCCTTATAGATTCTATGACTTGACCCTCTTTCCTCCGTCAGATCTTCATCCACTGTAGTACTGCGGTGTGCCATCCATCTTCTGGCTCCTGTGAGCAAAGCTGCGGCAGGAAGAGTGAGTTATTGGCTTAACTTGACCAGAGGAACTGAGGTTTTTATAATTTGTCTTCACACTTTTTATTTTATTTTTTTTTCAGGAAGGGACACTCCTGTCAAGACCATCTCTAGTGAGCAGACAGTGGTTTCTAGTGGACGAGTTATTCTGATCATGTAAATCTAGCGGTTTTAAGCTTTTTGGCAAGGTAGCTTTTGTCTGTTGTATTGACCTTGCAGAGTCTAAAGTTACATACATGTACCCAGTTTGTTTCTTGGTCTACACTATTAAACTACCTTTTGTAAGGTCATGCATTCTGAGTCCAGGTTTCTGCACAAGCCATTAGTAACTTTACATCTATCCAACCTACAGTAGATACACTCTTAAAAATAAAGGTGCTTCACGATGCCATAGAAGAACCTTTTTGTCTAAATGGTTCCATAAAGAACCTTTAACATCTGAAGAACCGTTCGGTTTCACAAAAGGTTCTTTGTGGCGAAAGAAGCTTCTTCAGATTATAAAAAGGTAAGAATGAGATGGTTCTTTGTGGAACCAAAAATGGTTCTTCTATGGCATTGCTTGAAGAACCTTTTGAAGCACCTTTATTTTTAAGTGTACCCTGGAGTATAATCCAAGGTTCCAAATTAAAACACTTTTACACCACAAACACACTGTAATTAAGTAAATCGTGTTTGGTGCACTGTAAAAAGCAACATGTACAATTTACCCAATAAATCTGAGGTAACAATTTGCATCCACTTTTTTTGGGTAGATTTAATTCCCTGTTGTGAGTAGAAAATAAATGAACTAAAAAGCTATTAAATACTAAAATAAATTGGGTTATATATACACCTCACATTTCATACTTTTACTTATTAAAATTGGGTAAAATTTACTCTTGATCGCTAAGTAGCTAATACCTAATTATTACTATTCAAAGTTAATTAATATCAGGTAGTACCCATTCCTTATTCAGAGAAGGTAAAATTTACCCCAAATAATCACTATTCAAAAATAATTAATATCAGTGAGTTACTATTACTAAGATTCTCACCCCCACCACAAAAATAGACTTTCAGAAGTTAAATTTCACTGTTTTTAATCCATAAAATGATCAAAAAACAGAATAAAGTGCAATAAATAGCTTCACACAGCTTTTCAAGGTATGAACAGGTTATATAACTCACTAAACTAACATCTTCAAATGTTGTTTCTAGATGACGACACGCATCTTCCCACATTGCTCAAAAAGGAGATCAGAGAAGAGAAGTGAGCAGAGCAGAGGATAGAGGAGAAGACAAGAGGAAATGAACAGAAAAGGAGATCAGAGCAGAGAAGAGAAGAAAGGAGAGCAGAAGAAATAAGTAAGATCAGAGCTCCTAGAGGTGTCCAGTCACATGAGGATTTTTTGTATCCAAACTCTTTAACTTTACATAACAGTGACTTACCAAATCTGCAGTACAGGTGCATTTATACAACAAATAACTGAACTGCCTTGTTTACATGCAGCAATGATCCAAACACAGAATAAAGTGCAATACAACATCTTCACACAATATTTGAAGGAATGAACCTGTTCGCTAAGCTTACAGCTTCAAATACTGTAACACTTTCAGAGGCCACTTATTCTATTTTAACAGTCAAAAGCACACACGTAAACTCTACAACATTGTTCCTGTGCACGTACAGTATCAAACATCTAGATAAGGATAGAATAAGTGAACACCAACATCTTTAAAACAAACTAAGGGTGAGGGGAAGAGGAGGGTATAGAGGAATAGATCAAATTTCTTCAGGCTACATTCAGTGGTATTGATCAGGCCGGCCACTTTCTAGTGTTCCTTTTCTGTTAATCTGGGGAAGTCAGAGCAATGGTGTGTGTGTGTGTCTGTGTCTATTGCATGAGCTTACTTTTGAGGCTGTGGACCTTCTTCAGTAGTTTCACCCCGTCAAGCTCCGAAAAAAGTTTTTGAAAAGTCTCAAACGTGTTCTTCAGCTGCTTTGGATATTCAAGTTTGAGGGCATATATCAGTCCCATCAGCAGAACACACGCCTTTGTTCGACTTCCACATCCTTCCATCACTGTGTTTCCCTCAATCACAATAGACACATCTGATGGATCCTCCTCAGCCATGATGTTGTGCTTCACAATCACCTTCATTGTTTTGTCTGTGTGGTCCCACATTCCTACATGTTAAAAATATTTTTAATTTACATATATTATTTAAGATGACGTTCCAATATATTTCAGTTTATCCTGCAGAGTAAAGGAGAGCAGAGGGAAGTGGACAGAAGACGAAAGGAGAAGGGGAGAAGAGGGTATACCAGAGGAGAGCCGAGTAGAGCTGAGAAGAAGAGGGGAGAGCAGAAGAAATTAAAGGAATAGATGAGAGACAAGGAGAGCAGAGCAGAGCAGAGGAAGACATGAGGATCCCTTGAGTTAATCAGTCACTTGTTATTAATATGACATACCTGGCAGTCATGGAAAATATCTTCTTGTCTTTCACCCAGGTAGCCAATGAGGCAGCAGACAACTGCATCCCTTTTTTTCTCAATGCTCTGTGACTGTAGGGAGACACAATTTAGTGAAAAGACTGTTAGTGGAACCCAGCGATTTACATACACACTGTAAAACCCGACAAGTTCAGAGAACTCAAAACTTTTGTGGTAACCGATTACCTCAAAACTTTTGAGTAAACCAAGTGCCTTGGCTTAAACCACTTAATTAAGTGATTAATTAAGTGCTGATTGAGCATTAGTGATGAACAGCTGCTGTTAACAAACAGAATCACTGAATGAAAGACAAACACAAGAACTCAACTGAAATAAAAGACATGAAATCTCTTAAGATCTAAACAACCCCACAAACAGCATCACCAGCTCCACTTATTCACTTTATGTCAGACATCTACAGAAGAGCATGAGTTACAGACTATGCACGTGAACGAAAGGATGTTGCCTGGCTTGGTTGCCTGGGAATGATGCCTTGACAAATGTGTCCTTAATGCACCCCATGTTCTGCTGAGGGTGCAAGGACAATCCTCATAGAGACAGGGTATGGAGTGGTCTCGACCAAAATGCCCATGTATTAGTCTGCTGTGCTTCAACAGGTCTGATCTTTTTGCTGTTGTGAAGTTACACAACTTGCATTTCCAGTTCATTTTTCCATAACTGAGGCCTTTGATTAAGGTAACTACCCCTTTAAGGTCAATGTGATTTCTTTTATTTAGAAAACTTGCATACCTTAAGTCAGTCAATGTACAGGATACACTGGGTGGGTCAGTTATCTCCAGAACTGGTAACAACAGGGTGGTCTATCAGTGAGTCTTGGCTTGAGAAGGACAAATGAGAGTACCTGAAGAGAGGGCAAACATTAGTGAGGGTCTACATACAAAGTAAACACTAAGATATTACACGAGAGAAAAGATCAGACATGTACCTGGGATACCTCACATATACCAAATATATCCAAATAATTTGTTTGGGCTAAACTACAAACTGGAAAACGCATAAAAATAAAGATTTGCACTGCGCTAATTTGCATTGAAAAACCCATAGGGAAGCTAGCGCTATTAACGTCTTACTTTTAACCACATTTTTTAGACACAAAACAACTTAAAGTGCTTTCTGTGAGTATCTAATGTAAAGTAACACCTTAATACAACACAACACTTACAGACAGATATTTTTAGGCGGCCGAACCACGTCTGGCAGCATCTTAACACAAACTTTTGCCATGAAAATCACTGCCGTTGCCACTGCAGCATGTCGCAGAGCGTCAATAGGCCTGTGCAAATAGCTTACCTTCCTTTTCGCAGATGAATTCGATGGCGGCTGGCAGCAAGAGGAAGATGGCCGTGAAGTTACCCGTCCTGCTTAGTCAAACGCGCGGTTTGGCGCATACGCGATTTGCAGTACAGGACTCGGTTCTGGGTGTATTTTACCCTATTTTTCTATGTAACAGTTTTTACTTTTAACAAATAGGTAGTACGTGTATAATTTACCCATTACTTGATAATTCCTTGGCTGACTACAATAATCAAGTACATTTTATACGATTTACATAATTATATTTACCTCTCTCTAAAATCACTTTTTACAGTGTGCATATTTTTATGCTCTGTAGTATACAGAGTATATAGTAGACAAATAAGAAGTTTGCTTCAGAATAAAATGCAGACAAATCTTTTTTAGGTTATTAAAGCAAATAAAATGAATTACCTATAAGTGTTCTTTTCAGATCCTCTCTGAATTTCTTCACTGAATCTGGACTCTCATTGTTGGTTACATCTAGATCAACCCAGTTCAGGCCAAACTGAGGATCAAGCATTGTTGCCAAGAAATAGACATTATGGTTGATCTGGTCCTCTTTCCCATTTTGCTCAACCATTTTGGTTCTCACAAAGATCCCAGAGAATCTCTTTAAAAGTGATTGCCGAAGGGCTGTGGCTAGTGGCCGGCAAAGACTTCATGACTCTGATATTTGGAGCAGATGAGTGTTTAAATCAAGTACAGTGGGGACCACCATACTAATAGTGACCATTTTCTCACCCTCTGTAAGGTCTGTTGCTTCTGCAAAAGGAAAGAGAACAGAACCTAAATCCTTCAGTTGATTCCATTCACGAACTGAAAAAAGAACATGTTGAAAGTCTGAACTGCAAATTTGTGTGAGATCCCTATGGTCAAGTGCTGTAAGGGCCTGTAGCTGCTTGAATGTACTGTTCCAGCGTGTGGATGTAGCTGCAGGAATTGATCTATCTGTCCCAAATGTAGCCTCAAATCGTTCTTTAAATGTAGTACTTGTGTGAAGTAATGAGGTTAATTTTGACATTTTGGCAAGTGCTGAAGAAAAGGCCTTGGCTTCTTTCATTCCATCATGTACAACTAATTGCAGAGAATGTGCAAAACATGACAGCCTTTGTCTTGTTCTCACCATGATAGTCTTGTCTTCCCAGGTCACATCCTCCCGAAGACTCTCATCATCTAAGTTTTCCTCTTCTGCATCACTGCCATCACTGTGCTGCTCTTCCTGTGGTAGCTTGACTTTGAATGCACACTTCATATTGGCTGCATTATCAGTAATAATGTACCTGACTTTACTTGCTATGTTATATTCATCAATGATCTCGTCAAATGCCATGGCTATGTTGTCTCCACTGTGTCTACCACAAAACCTCCTACAGTCTAAAAGAAAGGACTCCAGCTGATTTCCATCTTGGTTTAATCCATGGGCTGTAACACCGAAGAAGGACCGCATGGTTCGATCAGACCATATGTCAGCAGTTATGGACACAGATGATTGGGTCTGGAGCTTCCTTTTAATTGAATCTTTCACCTGATCAACCAACAAAGGAATGTGTTTTTCAGTGATTGTTTTTCTTGCAATGGGAGTGTATTTGTTGTCCATTACTTTCAAGAAATGCCTGAAATGCTGATTTTCAACAATTGACAGAGGTAAAGTGCAGCCAATGAGGAGATCCTTAATGATGGCATTACGAATTTCTTGTTGTCTTGGAGAACTTGCATCATAAAGTTGCACTGCTTGTTTGGTCAATTCTGGTCTTGCAAATCCTGCAATGCTGGGCTGTACAGCATCTGTTGGTTGCTGCTGCTGTCTTTGGTACTCTCTTATTCTGGGACAAAAAAAGAGAAAATTTTAACAATACTTGCTAATTCAAAAACAGAAGGTACATGCAAAACAAAGGTATTTGTCTAATGTGCCTAAAACATTTTTTTGCAAAGTTTTGTTTAAGCTATTTTACTAGTTATTGCAATTCAGATCACATTAAGTAATTGATAGAAAATAATTACATTACATTAAGAGCAAATCATTTTAAATTTAAAAGGACTATATTTACAGTCCCTGCATTTCTGTGGTGATGTGTTAATTTCCTTACTAAAATGTAAAAAACAAATCTCAATCAGCAGGGTTTATATTATTTCCCACATTAAGAATTACATTTAACATTTTGTAAAATTAAAGACTGGAATCACCAAATGCAAATGTTTAGGGGTGGGCGATACTAAAATCTTATTTCACGATAATTGTTTTCTCCAAATAGTATTCAAGTAAGAATAAATACTACTGAAATTAAATAAAGCAATTAAATGTAAAATAAAACAGACTTCACTGTATGACATGCACATTGATTCTCATTACATTTAATAAAGTTAGTTATCAGTAGAGTGAGTGAGTGATTTTGTTAACATTACGGCAACAGATTTATTTGACTGATATTGACGATTTTTCCCAACTGTTTGTTTACATTCACTTAAGACATCTTACCAATGTACATAACCGACTGGTTACATGAAAACTCGGCCAAACTTACATTTTGACATGATGTGTGTGAATTTATTTGACCGTGCAAGTGTAAAACCATTAGATAATTCATCACTGATGATGCACATTGAGGCGGCCTCATTTCTGTCTGCATGATTTATATATTTCGAGTCATATCGCCCAGCCCTAACAATGTTATTTGGATTTAAATTGGTATAAAAGTTATAATAAGCAACTTACCTTTCTTTATGTTGTTGTGGCAAAAACAATTACTAACAAAATAGCATCACAATCATTTTTCTGTAAACTTAAGTTTATGTGGGACATTTCAGCTTACTTGTCTTTGATCTTGTTTGTGCGGGTTACATCGTCTATGTCCATGCGGATCTTGTACTTGACATGAGGAGGCAGGGAGGATGCTGAAGGGTCTGGAAGGAGGAAGACGATTCCGGCCCAAAACTGACGATCTTCCAGCAGCTCTAGGGCTCGTTCGACCATCTCACCCTCTGTGGCCAGACCCTCCATTTTATTCAAAGAGAAGCACTGGAACAGTAGAGGGTATAGACAGACAATGGTCAATACAAAAGCAAGCTGTTGACAAAATATGACTATAACTGCCTGGCTCTAAAGCATCTTAGATTCATTAAAAGTAGAAATCGTTATCCATAACACTTTTATTTCAATTAATAATATCGTTTTTTAACCTAATGTCTATGTGCCACATGTGTTACATATTTTTGGTAATGCACCTACATAAATTATTTATTCAAATTTGAGCAAGTTCTCTATATTGTTCTTTTTCAAAGTAGAAAAACATCTGGTTATTCACTACTGGATAATTTGTGAGGGTGAAGTCATCTCTATGTATATGACAAATGTGGACATACTAAATATTGTTTATACTATGTTGTATGCCAATATTAAATACAAAATTTGAAAGCAAATAGCATGGATAGTATAGGCAATGATTTGTGGTGGATTTTATTGAATCATGAGTTTTAAATGGACCTTAAAGTTGTCTCTTCCCTTATAAACTTTCATTACTATCCCCCTTTTGTCTAGTTTTACATGGCATTTTTTATATGAATTGAATAAATAAAAAAAAGATATTATGTTTGTTTCATTATGCTTTCTGTTCTTTTCTTTTCTTTTCTTGTATATTTGTTTTGTCTACTTTGAATGTATATGTGTATATGAAAAATACTTCAAAGCAATATTAATCATCCAACAAAGGACAAGAAAACATTTTTGATTAAAAAGTAATAATTGTATAAAAATAATTAATAAGGAAAGCAAAATGGTACACATTACAGTGGTATAATGTTTTACATATAATAGTATTTATTCATATTTTGAAATAGCTTTTATTAGGCCATACCAGTGTTTTAGGACATAAACATGTCCCTTCCTAGTGTACAGATAACAAGCAAAAATCAGGTTTACTACTTAAGCTGGTCGTAACATGAGCTGCGGATTGCAAGTACCTTAGTGAGTTCTGAGAGAGTGCTGAAGGTGTTGTTTAAATCCTGATACAGATCCAACCATGTGGGTGGAGCCCCATCCCTACGAGGTGTATCTGGGTCAGGTGTTGAAAGGAACCGTGAAATGCGAGAGGCCGTCCAAGAAGTGTTCTGAAGACGTAGATTCACAACTACTGCCACCTCAGGCCTTCTCAGAAGATTCTGCAGAAGCCGAATTTCTACACTGCTCTCCATGAAGGTTTTGATTCTGGGAGCCACCTCCTGCCACGCCTCCTGCATGTCATTCAGAATCTGGAAGTCCTGAAATGTTTTGTTTACCTAAAGAAACAAGAATGTCAGGAAAGTACCAAAGACATCCCATTTTTGGACAACAGACATATTGCATAATAAACAAGGGGCTGAGCGGAAGGGGGCGGTACCTCTGACATGACCATACGAGTGACTGGTGTGTCTGGTGTGTATAGCAGCTTTCCAATAAACACTGGTTTGATGCTTCGCCACACAATCCGTGAGAGAGGGTTCGACTCCAGACTTCGAATCAGGTTTTCACAGAACGGAGCTAAAAAAAAAAGGCAGGATTTTTTACTCTACAAACATTTCTACGGTTTCACTGTCAAAATAAAAGTTGTTATCATTTTTATCCATAGTGTGTAGAGTTACCTTTGATGCCCAAACTAAATAGGAATATGCTTTTAGCCTTGAGTAGAACAACTACTGTGCATTTGAAGTGTAGGAGTCTGAATCTTAAATCTGTAAACTAATCCAAATATTTCAATATTATCTGATACGCTTCTTCTCATACGCAAATAAAGAAAATACAAAAATGGCTATATACTAAGACCCTTAAATGTTTTCTGCTCACTCAAATAAAAAATAATGCCAGTAAACAGGGTTTCTGCAGGATTTTTAAGCTCAAATTTAAGACTTTTTAAGACCTTTTTTAAGACCTGCACAAATCAAATGAATACCATATGAGCGGGGTAGGGCAATGTAGTACCATATTAAACTGTAAACTTACTGTAAAAAGCTTAATTTAATCAGTTCAGATACAAGTTTTCACAAAAACACAGTTTTATAAAATGATAAACTTTAAATGTTCAGCGCTTTTAAAACATTGTTGTAAGAAATGGATGAGTCACAAAGTATTAATTATTATATTTAATTAAACTACTTATTACATCCAATAAAATTATATCATCAATAGTAAATAACATAAATTAGGGGGTGTGCGATATTTGTACACAAAAACATGATATCACGATAATAATTCTGGGATTTTATGATAACGATTAAACAATTTTGCTGGGTGTGTTCTGGTGCTTGAATATCTTAGGACTAACCGTGGACAGCGACTCTGATTTTTGATATTCGTAATATTCTCTGATGGTGGTCAGTTCACAGCAGTAGATAGTAATGAATTATATCGCATACCCCTATGTTTAGATTTTTATAATGCATTGTCTTCTTATCGATCCACCAGTTCACATTTAAAGCTCGTGCTTGCAGGGTAAAAACATGGGTCGAATTTCGCATTGGTCTGAACTCTGAACAAAACAAAAGTTTTATTGAAAATGCTCATTCATTCTCTGCAGGTGGAGCATTTGGTAGAAATATAACCGTTTCCCCGATAATGGCAGAACACAAAGCAGCGCAACACCGGACTTTGTATGTGCAGCGCTCGTGTTTATTCAATGAAATCATAACGTTAGCCTTTTGAAGATTAATTGTCACATTCAGCCATATCGCAATTCTGGTCTTTCCGTCCCCAAATTTAAGACCTCTTGAAATCATAATTAAGACTTTATTGTACAATTTAAGACTTTTTAAGACCCAGCGGAAACCCGGAGTAAAACTACAGTATTGTATCTTATAGAAAATACAGAGGTTTTCACGCAATGCACGTGCTTTATTTCAGTGCATGATTTGTGCTCATTTAACGCAATCCAGTGAAAGACGGAAAACAGTGCAGAACGTGTCTGAGCCCAATTCTCCATTAATTTGTGCATGTAACACAGTTGTAACAATGTTTATATACTTTAAAATATAGAATGTTACTTTACTGAATTGCAATTCATTTGATTTTTAGCATCGTTATACCCCTATAAATGAGTCAAACACATCTTACTGGTGCTGTTGTCCTTTTCAAGGTCTGTCTCCTCTGATGCATTTCTGCCCAGGAAAGATTTGATGTCTTGATCTTCATACCAGTTGAATGAAGGGATTCTCTCTCCCCCGGCCTCTGGATGGCCACACATGATTCTGGAGAAGGCACGAAAGCTCTCGCGTGGCAGTGCTGAGCGGTTTTCAGGTGTCAGTAGCCTCATCTCTGAGTTCAGCTCTGAGAAACTGGACAGAGAAGAGATCTGAAGGAGAAGAAAGAAACAGATTCACTGCTGTGATGTGAAAATGAACCTCTAACATATTTGCATCAAGTGTATTAAAATGTATTATTTATGTATCATGTACACTATGCAGTTTCATAGAAAACGGAAGAAGCAAGTAATTATACAGTAATTGTACAACTACAGTACAGTAATTGTGAAACCTGGCATTAATAGATCTCAAAACTACTTACATCATCCATAACTGATGCTAGTTCCTGAGATACAGAGGAAACAGCCCGACTGATGAGCCGGAGATCAGCCGCATTTGCCTGCAGTCTGTCTCTCTAAAAGAAATTAACGTGGATAACACAATTCAAGTATGAAATCTGAGATTAACTTTTAACATATATACAATTTCAATCTTTCTCTTCCAGGAAAATGGCCCAAAAATACTGATGATTCATACTGCCAGATTTTGTCCAATCAAATTCTCTCTAAAATGAGAATGTCCCTTCTCCTAAATACCATCTACTTCTGACTAGCATTATTCATGAAACTTCAAAACCTTTAAATAATTTGTTCGTAATGTAAAGTCATGTGATTTCAGCAAACAAGGCCTTGTTACATAATACAGTTTCGAACATATCTAGTTCAGTAATGAACTTTAGATGCCGCAGACTGAAAGGTTCTTTACATTCAGTCTGTTAGCAATCACATAATTTACTACACAGCACAAGCTGATTGGCCTCTGTTCATTCTACAGCCAATAAGATTATTTTCTCAACATTTAAATAGTCTGGTTCAGTGTTTGCTGTAAGCGTGTCCTACAGCATGCAACAAACCCCCTAGCTCCTCCAGCACCACCTGTCTAGATCTGCTGTGGGGTTTATGTGTGCCTGTTCATGCAGCAGCAACATATCTTACATACACACAGGTGTGTTTGAGTATCTATTAGCAAAGCCATATTTGTTTTGCAGCAGCAGCGTAGCAGATCTAGACCACCATTACACATTACACATGTTTGGGCTGTGCTCTCATTGCATTTACAGTACAGCATCTTGACCAGCAGGTTCCACCGGCCTGTGGTGTTTAGGCTACTTTTGAATAAACGTGATAATTCTGCACAAGCAATTCAGTGTTTAATGATTTGTTTTGTGAAAAGCTTTGTTTCTAACCATATCTAGGCAAAAAAAAAAAAAAAATGCAGAAAGTTGGAGCATAACTTCACTAACCGTGAGGATCTTGCTGAAGTCCAGCTGTGAGAGGAAGATCTGCTCTGCCTTCTGCATAATATTTGAAGGCACAGCACACAGCACCCTCTGCAGTTCAGGGAAAGAATCTCTATCCTCAACAGTGAGGTATCGACCCAAGAGAGAAGCATCACAGATGATGTCAGACAGACGCATTCCTCCACCTGCTAGTGCAACCTTGAGAACAAAAGAGGCACAATTTCATGCTGAAACAAGTAGTGACAGCTCTTTTGTGACATACATGACGCATGTAAAAGATTATCAAAAACGTAGGGCAGGGACTTAGTTATGTCCATCCTTTGTTGATTGCAGGGGTTAAAGCAAAAAAAATCTTTTGACAATGTTTCCTCAGCCAAATTCCATTCCACAGCCATTCCGACCGTCACACCACCGTTAAGTGCAGTGTTTGATCTTTTGTATTAGAACCTGTCCTACTAATTTAAAAAATTTAGGGCACCTTCTAATCAATAATAAAACAAATTCAGATCAAGAATTAGCCTTCCAAATATGAGCTGAAATTTGAGTTCAAAGTGTGATTGAGGGCGCCCAATTTTCTTTTTACCTTTGTAAATGCATTTTTGTACAATTTTTATTAAATGATGCACTGTTTCTCTAGGGTTTTTTGCCAGTGTGGTGGCAGGACCATTTCTCAGGATCCACGCCCCTCCCCTCCAACCACCAAGAATCATGTGCAATCTAGAATGAATTATTTGAGACTCAAAAAAGACAGTAAAAAGAAAAAGAAAATAAGAACAACATACATTTGGGTGCTTTTAAAGTGGTCGCTCATTTGTAAGTCGCTTCGGATTAAAAGGTCTGCTAAAGACCCTGAGATAAGTAATAAGACACTATCAAAAAGACACAACAAAACACAATAAACAAGAAAGTTTTCAGTTAGGTCTAACTATTATCTATTCAACTGTAAAATAACACTGGATATTTTTCACTGTATAATGAAAGACAGCAGCATGTTTATTTAGGCTGCTGTCTCTTTAAGAACTCATGCACGCATCTAATACACTGTTACACAGGGCTCTATGCTTACTTTTCTTTTCAGGAGCACTTGTGCTCCTAACTTAAAAAAATTTAGGAGCACCTTCTAATCAATAATCAAAAATTCTGATCAAAAATTAGCCTTCCTAATACGAGGTGACATTGACATGACAGGGGTATTTTTCTTTTTACCTTGCAATAGCCTAAGTTTATCTGTATTCAAAATGTATGATTATTAAGCTTTTTACAAGCTTATTCTTTAAACAATATGATAAGAAGTAGATAAGACAATAGTTACAAATTCAATGGACATTAGTATAATACAAAATTTATTTTACTGACAGAGGGGCACAGCAAGCAAGCCAAAAGTGGATTGTAGGTTACACAGTTTCAGACCGTTTAATGCAGACTTAAGTGGTGGAGATTACTGTTTTAACATAAATTTGAATTATAGAGAATATTAAATGATGATAAAACTAAACGTATACCTAAAAATGAAACTGGAAACCCGCCAGCAAGGTGGCGGTTTAAGTCACTGAATTTATCAATGAGTCATTCATTCAATTGATTTGTTTGAACGGCTGATTCATTCAGGAATGAAACAAGTCTTTATGAATGGGTAATCATGAATCACTGACTCACTAGATTCGTTCAAAAGCGCACTTTCATTCATGAATGAAACTCCGCTGTGTTTGCTTTTAGAGATGCGAAGCGGCTGAGCTGTTACTATATTTGAACTATTTTCGTTGAAGAAATAGAGCAAAATCAGGCAGTACTTGTTTATTGAACTGTTGTATTGAATCAATATCACACTGGCAAACTCCCTTAATAATTATTAAAATCTGTCACTCTCTTTATCGCGATCTGTGGGCGCACAGAAATGAGAGTTCTCAAGACTCAAAAGCACACGCAAATGATACGTTCCGTCATCTGTCATCGCGTTATAAGCGCGGAACCTGCGGGAATGAGTAGAATTATCATTAAATGCCGCAATCCCGCGCTGAAATTCAAGTCCTGCTCTGTGTTCTCTGCTAATAACCCGACTGTGAATGATGCAAGCGGCATTATAATGTCACCCAACAAACACAGAATGTTCCCCTACCGTTAGTTTTTAGTTCCTGTTTGGTAATTTTTTTGGGAACCAAATGCTAACGTTAGGGGAACGTTCTTTTTAGGTTATATTTTTTGTAACCATAAAATAACGTTCCCAGAACACTGCAGGGTGGTTGTTTTTAAAATAACCTAAAAATAACTTACAGAACGTTCCCTAATGGTTATTTTTAGGTTATACTGCGCAGCGCTGACCTCATACGTCATACTCCCGGAGCTGCTTGCCGTGATAAAGACTGTTGGCGCAAGCTGATTGTAAAGATGCTTATACGTTTGACATGTGGCTATTGTTATTCAAAACAACTGCAGCACGATTTGTACAGGACAGCCCTTGTTAAACCCCGGAGCCGTGTGAGACACTTTTTTTATGGATGGGCGCTCTTTATTTCACTTCTTTGGGACTGAAGCACTGCAACACCCGCTGACTGCAATGATAGAGCTTGAAAGATTAAAGACAATTTTTAATTATAACTCCGACTGGATTCGTGTGGGAGTGGGGAAGGAAGAAAAGTCCGCATATACACTCGATCCTGAGGGTGAGTAAATTGTCAGCTGATTTTCATTTTTGGGTGAACTAACCCTTTAATGGACAGATTTATTCTTATTTATTCTTACATATGATGGTTGATGTGCTCCGATTATTACTTAAACAATAGATAAAAACAAGATGTGGTTTTTATAATACTGATTAGGCGTCCATACAGATAATTTCCATGCCGCTTATAATATACTGGGTCACGAGTGTGCTGGATGATTACTGACGTACAGCGGGGTGATCATATCGGAGTAAAGAGTTTGGAGGAACGTTATAATAACGTTCTGGGAACCAAAAACTAACATTTGGGGAACGTTATAATAACATTATGGGAACGTTAGATTAACGTTTAGGAATAAAGCGTCTGTGAACCAAAAACTAATGGTATGGGAACGTTAGATTAACATTATGGGAACGTTAGATTAACATTATGGGAATGTTAGATTAACGTTCTGGGAACCAAAAACTAATGGTATGGGAACGTTAGATTAACATTATGGGAACGTTAGATTAACATTATGGGAAATTTGGGTTAAAAGGGATTAACGTTCTGGGAACCAAAAACTAATGGTATGGGAACGTTAGATTAACGTTAGAATAACGTTCTGGGAACGTTAAGAAAAATTTCCTGGCTAACCAAAAACAAACCATAAAAACTAACGTTCAGGGAACCAAAAATTGTTAACTGGGCAGTAGCCAGGTTTCCACCCAAGGATTTTTTGAGAAAAAATATTTAGCGCTTCAAAAATGTTTACCGATATAGCTGATGGAAATGCCATTTATCGATAAAATTTCTCATGTGTCGAAACAATCTTTTTCCGTTTAATTTTAGCGCATAAATTCTATATAGATACTTCAAATGTCACAAAAATTTGTTTGGAAACACTTTTTGTTGAGAAAAGGGCTTTAACACAAATAAATGTGGTGTCACATGACAGAATTAGCCTATAGGCAGCGTCCGTGTTCGTGGTGTTGCTCACGTTAAAGCACCGTTTCTCTGTAGTTCAAAAGCGCATTAAATCATATTGAAATTATTGTTTCTAAAATTATTTTATATATGGTAAGAAAAAGACGAGTTACCTCTCAAACATACATATCTTAATTTAATGTTGCTTTAATACGTTGCAAGTTAAAATGTATTCATTTTGTTCTGAAGATGAAAGTTGTTGAGTTAGTAATGCTTAACTGCGTGCGCACGATCACTTGATTTTTTTTCCCTTATAAAAGTGGAAACAACTTACAATACTCGTTCATTTGTGGTCATATAAGAATAAGTTATTATTCGAAACTATTCTAAATATTTTTTTTATTTCTGTACATCCAATAAACAAACAAATAATGTTCTTTTGTAAAATAAAGGAAACAAACAGGATGCCGCTTTCTCAAGAGCGCATCACAAAAATGAACCGAAATTCTGCATATAGGCTGCTACGTGTTGCACAGTTTTTTTTCTTTCGTTTTGTTAATTTATGAATTATTTAGAAAAATACATTTCGCATATAGGCCTATTTATTTCTTTTATATATAGCTTTATTTTTTTTCTCCGTTTGCAGAAGCGCTGCAGGTACGTGACCATGTGAATCCTCACTTTCTGTTGTTTATATGCTGATTTGTATGCATGTTATAAATTAATCCCTGGCGAATAATACAACAAATTTAACGGTCTTTTAATGGGTCACAGCCACGTATCAACTGAAATTTAATTTAATTGTAATTTATCATAATCTTGTCGGTTAACGGTTAATAATGTCTTAACGACCGTCGGGTGTCGGTTAGGAGAAATAAAATAACCAAAATGAACATTCCGATTTCCAATACAGTCTAATAAATAATCAGAAAAATAATAATAATAATACAACTGCACCTGTTTATGAATATTGCTTGATGATCAAATAACTAAATAGTCTATAACAAAGTACAAAAAAAATGAAACTTGTTAATAAAAATAATTTTATGTAGGCCTATACAATATAATAATAGGCTATATAATAAACTTTTTTGTTTCAAATGGATGAAAGAACAGGCTACTAGCCTATATAGTTTGCGCAATAGGTGAAATTATGTATGGAAACAGCTCAAGGGCAATTAATTTTTTTGCACTGTCAAGTTACATTTAGGTCATTACAAAAGCTCATAATCTAAGTTTCCAGAGGAGGATTATAAGCACTTCATAAAGTTTTTAAAAAGTTTCTTTCTTACCACTTGAAGGTTCAATCGTGCCCTCAATAATTGATCCACAGATGCTGAGGGGATGCTGGTGTTTGTTCGCAGGAAGGAGGAGAAGCTTTCATTGGCTCTGAGATACTCTCTTACGGGAAGATCTTCAAGTGTGTCACAAAACCACAGAAATGTTACATGCTTTTCAAAGTGCAGCATGCTTATATTAAAATGTTTCATCTTAATAACTGAACACCATTTGCTCCCCATTTCATCAAATGTGTGTCTTTGAGAAACAATTGAGATACTGAATACATCTCATATGGGATTTTGAGCTTCTACAATGAGACATTTGATTAACATGTCATACTTGGCCAGGCATCTGGTCTTTCCCCAAGTCTTTGGATTGCCTGTGACAGGTCCTGTAGGCTGGAGAGAACTGTCCGGTTACCACTGATTGTCAGGACAGTTCTGATATCGACTAAAAGTCGAGAGAGTCTGAGAATGAGAGCATAAACCTCCATCAACGGTCAAGGCCATAGAAAAGAAAAGTCATGAAAAGGTATCTCAGAAAGGTATCTCACATGGAATTGTCGAAGTTGCTCACTTGCCCGGGTGTTTCTCCCACTGTGGGGTAATGAAAACAGGGGTTGTTGACATTGCAGATGATGCCCTGAACCCATGCCAGCGTGCCTGCTGAAGGAAGGGCCTTGTTGGGAAAATGACCTGAAATGAAAAAAAGATCAGCAACATTTAATGTGAATGTGAAACATTCAAACATAAATACTTGTAAATACATTTTACATCATTTCTATTAATTTAACCTCTTAACTGTCACCCCTTATTTTGAACATAGGTTTGTGGGGTGGGGGTATATGTGTGTGAAATGCACTATCCAACCTTAAATGGTTGTATTCAGAACATTTTGAGTAGATACAGGACCGAATCTTTTAAAGAGACAAGTAAGTGAAGTTATTGCTGTTTTTTACGTTTATTGCTGAAGTATTGCTAGCGGGACACTGACAGTAAACAGGTTAAAAAACTTTTTAAAAATATTTTTCGTAAGATGTAACATTAGGGGCTATTAAGGCAGAACACATTTTTGCATTTAAAAATGTGAGAGCTTGTGGCAAATGGAATAATAATAGAATGTCAAGGTGAACTCCAAGACACGCATTTATAGTGTCTGATATATGTTAGAAGCCCTCGTAGTCATGCACAAGAATGACCCGAAAAAACGCTTTTGTGAGTAAATCAGTCAAAGAAATCCTTCTAGCAAAAATGTACAAAGTCTAACGATGTGGGAAAAGCAGACGCAGTGGAATGCAAAATGCCGATCTTTTTGAAATGCGCCCCCTCCCTATGTGATCTATTAAAGACTTTTGATTTGCGGAATTAATCATAAAACGCGTTAATTGCCAAATATTGCTGGTGAATAGAAGTGTATTTCTACAATGTAGCAGTCATTAAAAAATTTGTGTTTTTGTGTGGTTGCTGAATCCATACCAATAGGTGTCAGATAAAGTGACACAAACACGTTGTACATCCCACAAAAAAATAAGTGGACTCTTATAAGTGTTAGTTCACCCAAAAATGAAATTAGCTTGTGTTTTACTCACCCCAGATGCATCCTAGGTGTATATGACTTTATTCTTTCGACGAATCCAGTCGGGAGTTATATTTCATGAACAATTGTCCTGGCCCTCAAAGCCTTCCATGGGAGGTAAGGGATGTTGTGGTTGTCAACAGTTTCAGAAGACGTGAAATAGAAGTGGGACGCATCTGTAATAAAACGTCCTCACACGGTCCAGGGGGTGAACTAAAGGCCTCCTGTGTAAGCAAATCCTTGCATTTTTTAGTTAAGATTTAGTAAATCTATATTTCAAAATGTAATAGACTTTTATCTCACTCCGCTGGAATGGGGTACGCGGAAGACGATAAAGCTGATGACGTAAGACATCATGCCGCATCTAGTGCACGCGCACCGAGAGGGGTGCACATGCAGGAGCAAAGAGAACATAGGTGTCTCTTGACTTTAGCCAAGGAAAAACCTAGTCTCCTCTGGCTTGATTCGAAATCCTCCCGAGCATTTTTGCTGTACAAATCATGTTTTGTGCTTCAAATTCAATGAATCGTTTGTTTTAGTATCAGCGTTCGTCATTACACGCAACGTCGCGTCCTTACGTCATTGGCCTTGGAACGCCTTGAGTAGGACACCAGACCACTTACTTCACGTCTTCTGAAGACTGTGACCAAAGAAACACTCCGCTTACACCCATTTGAGAAGGCTTGGTGGTGGCCCAGGACTAATTTTTTATGTAACTCATGGATTGGATCAGTATTAGTGATGAGAAGAAAGTCACATACACCTAGGATACTTTGAGGGTGAGTAAAACACAGGCTAATTTTCATTTTTGGGTGAACTAACCCTTTAAAGTTGGAATGATAATTCACCACAAGACTAGTAATGTGCACTAATAAAGTAAAAAAATGTAAATTTTAATATCACATGGACTTATAAATTAATTTATCTTTTTTTTTAAATAACGATGCACATAGATAAATCATTTAGTACTATTTTAGTAAGGGAAAAAATGACACACATCACCTTTAATATCTTACCCTTATTATGGAAATGTGCAACATTTCACTTAAAAATGTCCTCATGTCATTATGACTCAAATTCCTTCAGGCGAGCCATCAAAAAGGTCATGATTTAGTATAAACAATGTCACAAGGGCTCAACAATGTCCTGATTTTCACTGTCGCTAATCAGCTTTGCTTTCCTGCCACCTGCCAAGAGGAGAGGGCAACACTCACGCTCACAGGGCACCACTTACATTGGCTCTGTTTATATGGTGGGTTTGATTGCCGGACAGCAATGAGGATGAGGAAGAGGAAGAGCGGCCACAGGAGTTCAATAATCAGTTGGACCTGTAAAAGAAAGAAGACGACATGATCATGTTTTATTACATCCCTGACTGTAGACTGCACAGTGTTTGACAGAGTGTGTAAGTGTGCTGCGGCTGGATTAAAGTTACGACACCTTATTTCTCCTGCGGTATGTGAAGTTTTTCCACAGCAGCAGGTAGAGTTGTGTTCCAATGGCCATGATGGACGGCACAAAACTACACAGCCATGGCAACAGAGGAAACCTGCAACAACAACAACAACTACTCTTCCACCATGCAAATACAATGGCATATACTATTGCTCACGCTAAGCTGAAAAGCCATTCAACTCAATAAAGGGCCTTCTTCTGTGGAACACAAATGGACATCTCCGATCTTAAAGGGGTCATATGATGTTGCTAAAAAGAACATTATTTTGTGTATTTGGTGTAATGAAATGTGTTTATGCGGTTTAAGGTTAAAAAAACACATTATTTTCCACATACTGTACGTTATTGTTTCTCCTCTATGCCCCGCCTTTCTGAAACGTTTCTGAATATTTGGGTTGAAGTGTTCTGGAACAGTGTTGTAAATACAACTTAACCACTGATTTCTAGTCGTGTTCATTTTTGGAAGGCCAAACAAAGTAGTTTCGCTTTCACAAAAACACAGCGTACACCGGCCGGCCTAGCGTGAGCAGAGGCCGACGGGGACTAGCTTTATGAGGAAACGCCGGAGGCTAAGGAGTGAGTAGAGAGGAGGGGGCTTAGAGAAACGTCGCGGGCGGCGGATTGGACGAAGGAGTGTCCGGAGGGCTTGCGGAACACATGTGATAAGACTCCGGGCTTGGACTCCAGGGCCATGACGAAGTAGTTGGAAGTAGGGATGGGCGATATGGGCTTAAAAATGTATCACGATAATTTCTGATATTTATTGCGATAACGATATCAATGACGATCATTTAGGGAATCCTGTTTCTTTAGAGAAAAGTATTATCTTTCCTATTTTTACCCAAAATAGGGTGTTGTGAGCAGTACACACGTAATGTAATGACTGTTTAATTCATACTGGAAGCCGGAGGGCGCCTTTGCGCAGAAACTCCACATATGCATAGAAGTAACGCTCCAGGAAATCCCTAACGTGGACAAAGGTATCCAGTGATCGCTGTAGCTGAATAAAAAACGGATAAAGAAATTTTAACTGAGGAAACCTGAAGACCATAAACATGCGATTGCACAAAATATATGGTATCTGTGTTCTTCAAGCAATCTTGGGTATTTTTTATAAGGATAAAGTATATATATAATGCAATGCTAATCGACATAGCCTTCATCACTGTATATAATGCTATAAAATAGTATGATTTCTACGTTATTCTGTGATACGAAACCATGTCTGATCACAAAAATAAGTTATTTCAAATACTCGACTATGTTATGAAGTTAATATGAAGAAAAAGCATGTCAATAAATAAAAATATCTTTGCTGGACAACAGGTTTGTAAACAGGCTCATACACATACAAAACTGTATCGCACACGTGCTACTGTAATACATTTATTCAAGGCTCAGACCGATTTCTGTCGCACTGTACAGCCCTATCCAAACCTGTTCCAGATTGTAGAAGGAGCTGCTTAATTTCACATCACTCCACACAGTCGCACACAGAAATATGTCAACAACTAGACTTTATCGTTATTATCGCGGGAAGACGAATTCTTATCGTGTGGAGAATTTTTACCGGTATATCGCAAACGATAAGATATCGCCCATCCCTATGACGAAGCAGATATCGTCCTCTTTTGGAAGACCAAACAAAGTAGTTTCGCTTTCACAACGAAACACACAGCGCCTTCATGACATGGCGGCGGCGGCGGCGGCAGCAACAATACTACAGTGAGAATAAAAGTTACGCCTTCTTTCTTTGCGTGAACATTTGGGCGGCGTTATGCAGATCTTCCCACATAGTGAGGTAGACATGTGGGGGCGTGTTAGAACGAGCCGTTTTAGGTAGGCGCGGTTGACTCTTAACTTTTATAAAGAATATCTCTTTTGATTTGAGACTTTAGTCTTTGCAACTTTACAGATCTTCTTTATGCACCAAGAGCTTGTAACACTCCAAAGAGAAAGGACAAATTGGAATCACATCATATGACCCCTTTAATTTTTAATGGCTGTCAAGCTCCAAAAATGACAAGTACCGTGACTCTACCCCACATGGATGTGTAGCTGCATATTCCAGACTCTGAATGGTAGCTTTGCCTAAGGGAAAGACCTACATTTAAGATGTTATTCTATGAAAATGTTCTGTTGTAGTTCTCATAACTCATTGTGATTTGAATATGCATATATTTACATTTGTAGCTCTTGCAATTGGTTCCAACACAGCAAAACAACAACAAAATGTCCATCTGTGGAGTGAGCATGCCCTTTATATGAATGGATGAATAGCAGAAAGTTGAAAACCTGATCTCTTCAGCTTTGACTGTCACATCCTGTTCTTGAAATCCTCATTATACTAATTGGCTTAGGAGACCAGACAAATAAATCTCCTCCAAACTAGGCACAGACAACATAGCACATAGTTTGTGTCATAGTTTAGACAATAATGTTACTGAATGTTTCTGTTTGGACAATATCTTAAAAATACACTGCTGATTTTAAATCTTTATGTAAAGAACTGACCTTCACAATTGACAAACACCCATTGCGGAAGTCAATGAATTAATTTTTCAATTAGAAATCATTTTACTAGTCTTCCTTACAGTGTCATAATATAGAATATAGTATAGCTTATATAAATGGGTCATTACTAAGTAATAATCCGTTCATTGCAGGTCATATAACGTCGAATGATTCAGTGCCGCTACTGTAACTTTAACGTTCGCTATTAATGTCTATAAACAACACAGTAGTCACGGGTGCAATGCTGTTACCTTTCGTTTTATCCCAAACTTCCAATGCTTCATGGATGTAGACGGTCTGCAGTCCGCGCGCGCTACCGGCGTTACGAGACCACAGTTTGAGGAAATACCGAGATGGGCGGGGCTTAAATTCAAAACATTGGGCTTGTAACCAATAGAGAGCGCTGCACTCAAGACATGTAGCCAATCAGTTGCTTTGTGTTCATTTAGCGCCCACCCACTCAGGCTTTACATAAACCCTGCGCAATTTCCGGCACTTGGGACAGTGAGGACGTCGAAATGTAATTATTAAAGATTCTGCATATATCCTGTGAGGATTTATCCTGCTATTTATATTGACTATATATATATATACATATACACACACAGACATTGGTGTTTATAAAGGCTTAGCTTATATAAAATTACATAAATTATAATTGTTTTATATTCTTAATTAAACACACAAGACAAGGACTTTATGTACTATCTTTAATAAACATCTAATACAGCAGTTATTAAAATATACCTCTCTCTACAGCTAAAACCAAACCAAGGCATAGGTCCATTCATGTTTTTTACAGGCACTAATTTTTGAGCTCTGTAAAGAGCATGCAAACCATTTAAAAACACTGAACATCAAATCTGTTCTGCGGTAGTGGAGAAGTGCTGGAAGCTTGAGATGGGAGGCTCGAGATGATTTGAGTGTGGATTCTAATGCATAGTCATTCAAACACAAGGCTCGTCTTCAGGCACCTTGGCTCAGCAGCAAGAGCAAAAACAACAAATGTACACATGCAAACCAGCAGCTCTAAAACAGCTTTAAATTGGAGGTCCATGATCTCTATACATTCTTACACTGTTCAGCTTTAATGCATCTGCTAAAAGGCAGAGCCCTTTTCTACACTTCAGTCAAGTGTTCAGTGGCATGTGCATGTGACCGAGAGGACCTGAGAGGACCCACCTCCTAAAGGAACACCGGCTGATCTAGGCCAGTCAGGAGACGGTACGTTGATGTCGGCATAGTCTTCAGATGAATCTGGTACAAATCAAATAAAAATGATTATAACTACTACTTTAAAGTCGGCACAATCTATTTTCTAAATGCATGTTACAGCTCTTACTGAGAACATGTAATTGTAAGATCACAACTGGGTGAAAATGACAAGACTTTTCTCTGGTGATGAATCCTTTAGTCAGCTTAAGCCCACCCCTGGAGGCTCACACTCATCTGTATCCATTTTTGAGTGCAATGTTCATATCTGATCAATAACCGATGCATAGAACCTGGTCAGCGCCCTGCATTCTTGATTTGTAGATTAACCATACACTCTGATGCATGTCACAACAAGGAAAAGAAGTCTGAATTAAAGTTCCAGTAAAACGGAAGTAACAACAAAGAAGGCCAAAGGCATGTGTTCACACATGTTTTGTTTTCATTGACATACGGTGGTGTGAAAAAGTGTTTGCCCCTTCCTGATTTCTTATTTTTTTGTATGTTTGTCACACTTTAATGTTTCAGATCATCAAACAAATTTAAATATTACACAAAGATAATGCAAGTAAATACAAAATGCAGTTTTTAAATGATTATTTATTTTATTAAGGGAAAAAAGCTGTCCAAACCTACGTGGCCCTATGTGAAAAATTAATTGCCCCCGCCTGTTAAATCATGAAAGAACTGCAATTAACCACATTATTTTAGAAAGCTGAGTTAAATTTCACTAGCCACACCCAGGCCTGATTAATGCCAGACCTGTTGAATCAAGAAATCACTTAAATACAACCTGGAGGACAAAGTGACGCATGCTACAAGAGCAAACACATTATGCCGCGATCTAAGAAATTCAAGAACAGATGAGATCAAAAACCCAGTTGACATGTATCAGTCTGGACAGGATTATAAAGCCATTTCTAAGGCTTTGGGACTCCAGCGAACCACAGTCAGAGCCATTTCACAAATTGAGAAAACTTGGAACAGTAGTGAACCTTCCCAGGAGTTGCCGGCCAAAATTACTCCAAGAGCACAACAACAACTCACCAGGAGGTCATAAAAGAACCAAGAACAACATCTAAAAGAACTGCAGGCCTCACTTGCCTCAATTAAGGTCAGAGTTCATGATTCAACAATAAGAAAGAGACTGGGCAAAAACGGCATTCCATGGGAGAGTTCCAAGGCAAAAGCTATTGCTGACCAAAAAGAACACAAAGGGTCGTCTCAGATTTGCTAAAAAATATCTTGATTATCCACAAGATTTTGGGCAAATATTCTGTGGACTGAAAAAAGTTGAACTTTTTGGAAGGTGTGCGTCCCGTTACATCTGGTGTAAAACCAACACAGCATTTCATAAAAAGAACATCATACCAACAGTCAAACATGGGGGTGGTAGTGTGATGATCTGGGACTGCTTTGCTGCTTCAGGACCTGGACAACTTGCCATAATTGACGGGAACCATGAATTCTGCACTCTATCAAAAAAATCCTGAAGGAGAATGTACGGCCATCAGTTTGTGACCTCAAACTCAAGCACACTTGGGTTATGTAGCAGGACAATGATCCCAAACACACCAGCAAGTCCACCTCTGAATGGCTCAAGAAAAACTAAATTAAGGTTTTGGAGTGGCCAAATCAAAGTCCAGACTTAAATCCGATTGAGATGCTGAAAACAGTCCATTCATGCTCGAAAACCCTCCAATGTGGCTGAATTAAAACAATTCTGCAAAGAAGAGTGGGCCAAAATTCCTCCACAGCGATATGAAAGACTCATTGCCAGTTATCGCAAACACTTGATTGCAATTGTTACTGCAAAGCGTGGCACAACCAGTTACTAGATTTAGGGGGCAATTACTTTTTCAAGTAGGGCCAGGCAGGTTTGGACAGCTTTTTTCCCTTAATAAAATAAATAATCATTTAAAAACTGCATTTTGTATTTACTTGCATTATCTTTGTGTAATATTAAAATTTGTTTGATGATCTGAATCTTTTAAGTGACAACTATGCAAAAAATTAAAAAAACAGGAGGGGGGCAAAAACCTTTTCACACCTGATTTAAAACATTGAAAATAGTGTTATAATTTTTTTTTTAATTTCTAAAATGTATATTACACTATACAGGGTGCCAAAACTCGGTCTGGGGCCGGTGTCATGCAGAGTTTGCTCCAACTGCCTCAACACAACGCCGGGAAGTGTCATAGCAGCCTAGTAAGAGCTTGGTTAGCTTGTTCAGGTGTGTTTGATTAGGGTTGGGGCTAAACTCTGCAGGACACCGGCCCTCCAGGACCGAGTTTGGGCACCCCTGCACTATGTAGACTTCAATAACCAGAAAAAAGAAATACTATGATTCAAGTTTTTGAAAATTTTGTTTTGTTTCATGTAGTCTGAAGAGAAATAAAAAACGTAACAAGATCCAAGCCACATCCATATATGGTTTGAAATCGGATTAATAACTGATTTTTGTGGATCGTGTTAAAGTCTGAATGATCAGATGTCATTTCAAATAGTTTTTAATATAGTATAAAGTGGGCGATTTGTTTAAAGTGCAATACACTCCTCTTACTTCTCCTACAGCATTGGTCAGGATGTGAATGATCTTCTCGTGAGGTGTAGCTACGACACTCTGTCCATTGATCTCAATGATACGATGACCAACTCGAATGCCGCCCCGCTCAGCTATTCCACCACGCATTAAACTGCAAATCTATTGCAGAAATCACATTGACTGAATGTCAGACACTCAGTACAGTTTTACAAACATAGTGTCAAAAAAATGTGTTGTAAACAGTTGCTTACAATCCCGTCTTCCACGCTGAAGCCCAGCTGATACTTGGGGTCTGGACGCTTAATGATCGCCATGGTGACAGGTGGACAGTGAACGATGCTGAGCTTTATTATCGACAGGTTCTTTAAATCCTGGAGAATATGATAATTCAACATTTTGACACGCGATGCAGAGGAATTAGCTTTAATTTAAATTTCTGGCTGGTCTTACTCGTATGATACTTTGGCAGGTGGTGATGGGGAGGCCCACCAGACTGGTGCCATTAACGGACATGATGCGATCGCCAATGCTCAGCTCTCCAGAACGTTCCGCAGGGCCGCCGTGCAGCAGATTGGCTACTACCACAGTCGGCAAGATGGAGCCCCAGCCAGACTCCACGATCGCGAGGCCTAATATCTCTCCTGGCTTTTTTGATATGCACACCTGAAGATAAAAAGAGGTGAATGGGCCATAGTAAATTACAAAACAGTGTTGAGAACAACAGCTTTCGGCATGGATCCACATAGAAGGGAAGACATCCTCACCTCTCTGATGTTTTCAGAGCGAGAAAAGTGAACCAGGTCTCCGTTATAAAGTTCTTGAGTGCCGAGGTAATCGCTGTACTCGCCTGGCTTCAGATCACTAGCTTTTATTCCGTTAGTGTACAGAAACTGCTGATATGTGACACCAAAAGCCTGACCAATGGCCTGTGCGATGATCTGAGCCTAAAGAAGACACAAATAAGAGTAAGAAACTATTAAATGTAAATCAAATAATATCTCAAAAGACATTTATAAGTAAATGCATAATAAGAACCCTATAATAATGACAACGGAACACTTTGATCCACTGCAAACCAACTCTTTATCAAGGTGGACACCACACAGAAAGCACTCACATCCTCTGAAGAAAACACGTGGCAGATCATCCAGCACTTCTTCGGTGGTGCTGCAGAGCTAGCCGTCGAGTCTGCCGATTTGCGATTGGCTGGCTTCCTGCGGGCCATCAAAACTACGATGTTTCCAATGTCTGCGATGTATGAAATCATCTGCAGAGCATGGTCCATCATGGCCTCCTGAAAGCATGAGAGAAATCAGCCACACATCAGAGAAGACAGCACTCACAGAACTTAAGAAGGACTGTCAGGTGTGTTTTTTTTGTCTAACCTGTGTGTCAGCACTCAGTACTTTGATTCTCTGTGTAGAAATGAACAGATCGACCTCTGTCATAGGCTGAGACTCTCCTTCAGGTGCCTAGATACACATGCAAATATATCAAAAGGTGTATTAGCCGAGTTAAAACCGTCAAACTAGATTTTTTGAATTTCTAAAGAAACCGCGAGTAGTGGTTTCCCCATGTAGAACTCAACACTATAATGAAAGAGTGTTGTGGGCGCTTCCTTAGTGGTCCAAGCCAAACTTTTTAATAGGTTGAAAATGATCCTAACCATCATTCCAAGTCGTTCCGAACCCATAAGACTTTGGTTAAGCTTCGAAACACAAAATAAGAAACCTAAGAGGTTTCTGTCAATTCATTAAAAGTCCAGGTAACCAAAACTTTGAAGATCCAAAATGTCATAAAGACACTGTTAAATGAATCCATAGGAATTGAGCAGTTTAAACGAAGTCTTCTGAAGAGAAATAATCACTGTATGTCATTAACAGATTTAATCTAGGCTTTTATTCACATTAAAACACACATACACCGAGTGAATGGAACATGGGAGCTTGTGCATGCGTTATTAGATGAAGATTTGAGTTTTCTTAATATGTAGCCCTGCAAATAAGAGGCTTTTTAAAAAATTGTGCCTGGATGCAGAATTTTGTCTTGTTTATGTGATAAGATCCACCTATAATCATTCATAACACTATTAAATTATTATTAATTTTAAATTTATAACAGTGCAGTTATAATCCTTATTGTTGAGTCTTGTCGTTATACTTGACAAAAAATGTGTTACATTTGCTTTTTTTTATAAATAAATAATATTCTTCCACCTTGATGCGATCCACAGCTTCCTGCGCCTGAGCCATCCGGGCGTTGGTGGAGGGATTTTTCTCGGACTGTAATTGTGTAGATCCAAGATATTTAGCTCCAAATATCACCCCTTCCAGGAGGTCTTCAGGATCACATGGTCCAGGCACTTAAAGCAACAACAAATGACATTATCAACTACATCACAAGAGCTATGAATGTACAACTTGTAAATACTTCTACACTGAGCTTCATACCACTCTTATAAGCCGGCTGTGTCTCAGCTTCCTGTTAAAAGACAAAAGAAAAACAACTGAACTCGTTGGTTTCATTGCGGTGCTCAGCTCAGAAAGTCGGAATTCCCAACTCTCTGTTTGTAAAAGTACATTAAAAACACCCCCTGAAGCTCAATTTCCATTTTACGTGGAAAGCCACGACTCCACATTCACGGAGACGTGGGTGTACAACGTCAAACGTGACGCTGAAGATTACATGATAACATCTGATCTGATTACATGTGCAGAAACCTGTAGGGCTGCCCTTGACTAAAGATTTTTCTGATCAACTAATAGTTGCTCATTTAAAGCGATTAGTCGACTAATCACACGTTTATATTAATAAGCCATATAATTCATAATAATATATATAATCATATAATAGCATATATTCATATAATGAGCTTAATTGCCCTCAGCGCGCCGAAACCGTTAATAATTAATCAATAAATTTGTGTTTTCTGTATTTTCGGCTGCAGTGATGAAGTCACTTTTAATGATCTGTCTGTCACGGAGAACGTGACTTCGCCACCTCCTGTGGAGGGTTTTTTTTCGTAGACTATTAGGGGGCAGCCCTAGAACCCTGTTTCATGGAATTCAAAAAAAATACAAATACAAATAAAAAAATCTTATCTTATCTCACAATCTTCATTTCAAATCTAAGTATATGTATTGAATATTGAGATAACATATCGTCATCCAGATTCTTTCGCAGAAAAGAGATATCAATTCTGAACTGCAAGAAATTAAAGTCAGAATTGTGAGACGTTAACTGCGAGACATTAACTTGAAATTGGAGAAATTAAGTCAGAATTGTGCGTTTACTCCAGAAATAATTTCTGTGAATTACGAGATGTACAATTACAAAAGTGAGATCTAAAGACCAAATTGCGAGAAAGTCAGAATGTGAGATAAGTCGCAATTATCAATATCGTTTTATTCCACGGCAGAAATGGGCTTCCATAGAAACAGCTGTGTAAAATGCTTTAAATGCTTTTCTGTCAAGCAATGGACTTTTATGGTGAAAGACGTTAAGAAAGATGTTTCCCACATCGGAACTCAGTCTAACTAACTACAATTTAAAAGGACTAAAATCTCACCAGATCATTGTTTTGGGAACCGGACTGATCCGCGCTAAGGCCTTTAGATGCCGTCCACTGCTCCTCCTCTATGATTCCTGAGACCAACAGCTCATCCTGCAGGTGTCTGTGCCAAGCGTCCTCGCTGTGAGATATGGAGATCATCTCATCTGCATCACTGCTCTGCCTTCTGAGCCCTGACTGATGTTTGGGGGTCACCAGGGGTGCGTGAACAAACAGTGGGGCAGCCTCTGGTGCCTCTAGCAGCTGTAGCAGATCTTTCTGATACTCATGTGAAAAGAGCAAAGCTTCAGGGACGTTTCTGTCCGCATCTGCACATGCTGACTGGACACTAAACTCAAGCTCTTGGAAGGAGGACGCAGCGGCCTCCGCTGGAGTATTCGACTTGTGTGGAGCGCCGCGATTGGCTGATTCATCAGGTGTGCAGTGGTGCAGTGGATTCTCTAAAGTAGCTGATGGATGAAAAAGATGGAGCTGAGTGAGGAGACTTTGAATGTGCGAGTGGTCAATATCATGTTTCGCACTTTTGTCTTTGATTTTCTCTTCATTCCTCAATTCTCTATCCTCTACGTATTTCTCTTTTGTTTCTTGCTGCCCATCCTGCTGCTGAAAAACACACACTTCAGGCTTATTCTCACACATTTCTTGAGCTAAAAGCTCTTCGGTTTTGTCAGAAGCGTCGCTGGAGACCTGAGCTCTGTAATCGCTTACTGCAGACACCGTGTCTTCATTCAACCCCGTGTCGAAAGATCCAGGAGCCTCTAAATCTCCCACCGAACAGCTTTCAAGCCCTACAACCGAACCGGCCTCGCTGGAAGAGTCGGACCTCCAGTCCAGTGGCGGGGGCTCGATGGGGTTATAGGAATCTGGATCCTCCGACTCAGGGCTCTGCCGATTTTCACTGTGCAGATTTGTGGATTCAGCACGGTTAGTCGAGAAGTCAGAACCATCAGGAGCCCAATCTGCGTCCTGGGCTGAAGCTTCGGTTTGAGCATTCGAGGAACCACAAGAAGCAGGTTGGGAACTCTGTTCTGACTCCAAACCTCCATTGTAGAGAAAACCATCTGCCATTACTACTGGCAATTCCTTGCCTCATCCAGCAACTTCTCAGCTTCCCTTAAGACCCTTAATACACATTCATCTTCCAGAAGAGCCTTGATGCATGTAAAACCACCTAAACAACAGATTAGCAAAGTGTGAGATTAAAGCAACTAGTGACTAGTGTTTCATTATATCTACTCAATCTTTATTATTATTATTTCCCCCATTTTATAATTATAGTTAAGTCGTCAAAAGTATGAAAAAATACACATTGTAGTATGTAAATCTGAGAACTATGCTAATACCATTGTATTTGAATAAGGTTCATTGCTCAGTTCCCATCAAAGTATATTGTTTACACATACGAGCATGCAAATATGAGCGCGTGTCAAGGACAAAATTGATAACCCAAGCACACACTTAAGAAAGATTTGTAAATTAAATGTAATGTTATTTAGTACAACAGCTTACCTTTTATCTAGAGCCCCATCAATAACTCACGTTAATCATCCAGCAGTATCACGCATATTCTGGTAACTTAGTCGTCGCTTAAATGGCTGGAGATTGGTCAAAAGCATGTCGTGTTTCCATGAGACAGTCCAACAAATGAACGGAATACATTGTTGTACAGAACGCAGAACTTATATTCGGGTTTCGCTGTTATTGTGCGACTCCACACAACTTCAATGTAGTTCAGAACGTCAGCACTGCGCATGCGCACCTGGACAAGACCTAACTAATCCATCGTGTCGTCAGACGAGGTGCACAGCAGGGTTGCCAGGTCTTCACAACAAAACCCGCACAATTGCTACTCAAAACTTGCCCAATGGCATTTCGAGGAGGGCTCCCAGTTAAAAATCGTGATCCGGGGGGGGTAAAATACACGTTTTTGGCGCACTCCACGGGCTAAATACATAATATCGATACATAATATCGGACATGAAAAACAACCCGCGGCAACAGTGATAAAGTAGCCCGATTCCGCGGGAAAACCGCGGACTTGGCAACACTGTGACAGATAGAAGTTGTCTATTTAAATGCTTATAAAAATGACTCTAAAAAATATAAATGAGAAATTAAAGGCTTCTCCAATTGTCATTGAAAAAAAAAATCATTTATTTCGCAATTACGTTTGAAACATTTCCACATTATTAGTTTTCAAATGGCACATTTTCTCGAATACATTCATCTATATACAATTAAATATAAAACTTTTTTTATTATTATTATTAGTATTCCCAGTGTAGAATTGACAAAATTCCTAAATACAGATTAGCAGTAGCTGCATAAATTGCACATTATAAACAATAATTATATGATATAAAGCTAATTATTACAATAGCAACAGTTGAAATCTAGATTGTAAGTAGAAGTAGGGTGACCATACGTGCCATTTTCCCAGGACGCGGATTTCTATATTGCCTAAAATATCTAGGTTTTGGCTTTGCTTGCGTGTGCAGACCGATCGGTGTATGACATCAAAATACCTCGAGAGCATTTTGAAAGCATAAGGAACCGTCTGTATGGTATTTTGATGTCATACACCGATCGGTCTGCATATATAGAAATCCTGGCCATGCGATCCTGGGAAAATGGCAACGTATGGGCACCTAAGGTAAGCTATCCAGGCGCTCAGGAGCAGTCCTTGATTCCCCGGCGTCATTGTAGAAGGCCTATCAGTGAGGAGGTCGTTCCCATCAGTCCCACCAGCCATGGAGGAAACCGTCCAGCCCACCGGAATCAGCGGCATCAAGAAGGCATTGCTGAGATCTGCCAAACTGCTCAGGATGCTGAACACTTCCCCTCTGATCTGCCTCTGGAGCACAGCTTTCTGAGAAAAGGCTTCGTCCCTGACAGTCAGACACAATGAGCCATTCTGGGTTTGGGCAGTGAATATGGAAACATTCGTTTTGACTAAGCCTCCGCGTTTATGTTTTTTTTTGTTTTTTTTAGCCTGAACACCCACCTGCTCTCAGCTGAAACTGACCTTTGACACGTCTGCGATTTTCTCTTCAGAATCTGGATGGACCTAATGGATCTAAAAACAAAGATCTTTGCTGTTTACCAAAGACAAACACATATTGAACAGGGTTATTATTGTTAAAACTAACTACTTTAGTTGACCATAAAAGTAATATTGAAATAAAATGTCAGTGTATCCGAAATCACGTGCTGTCTGAGTAGGTACTACATTTGTTCAAAATGTATTTAAAAATGTAATAAAATGAGTTCAATAAAGTATGCATGCGTGTAGTATGATTGCAATCCGGACACACATTTGGACTTGCTATGTGACCTGTGGTCAGCTGCGTCACTTTCCTGCCTTCCCTACTCACTCTTGGACTTACGGCTAAGTGTCCACTGGATGTGCACTTCAGAATTACAGCGGAAGTGTATATCTAACAAACTTCGGGAAATACATCTGAAAGTACGTCGTAATATTTTTGTTAGTAACTATACTTTATCAAAATGTATGGATATTGATGAAAAATGTTCATTTTGTTCAGATCAGCCAGAAAGAATTCTACATCTTTTTTTTTGAATGTTACCATTTATATATATTCAACAGAAATCTGGTTATAATTGTGAATTAACATCCAAAGATGGTATCTTATATTTTGAATTAAAAAATGCATCTGTTAATTTTATGATGAATCTAATGCCAATAAAAGCCTTTAAAACTTATGATATGCTTATCAGATTTTCAGAATACCATAGACACATGTGGAAAAATAATATACAAATACTGATGCAGCAAACTTTGCAAAACCCAATTTATGTCACTTTTGGCTTATATATATAATTTGTTTTTAGTTTTTGTTGTTTTAGTAAATTAAGTTCAACTAAATTTAAAATGTATGTCACCTTAGAAATGACTTGAAATAAGTTATATAGATAGATACACTATCTATCTATCTGTATATAATTTTATTTCAGTGAATATTTATTTTAGGTGACAGCTTTTTCTTTTTTAATGGTTTTAGTTTTCACTATAATAACCCTGGGAAAAACTACTTGTACTACAACAGCTTTTCGCCTACTATAAAGGAGGCAGGGTTAGCAGTACTATAACAAATCATTTAATTTCATTAGTGGATTTTATTCAATAACTTTTCTTTGTTTTACATTTTTAACCTAAAACTTTCCAGGTTTAAATTTCTTTTTTAAAAAGTCACAATTTTCATCGTGTGCTCAGACATCTGGACCCCACTGTATGTGGTGATGTCCAGTCCACTCTCTGCCTTTACCTGAGTATGCTGAGGATAAGCGATATGCCCCAGAGACCTGTGCTCAGCACCCACCACCTGTCAGATTTGGTTTTGATGAGCTCTGCATCTGCCGCCCAGGCGATGTGCTCGCAGGGGTAATACAACTGATCCGCTACATTATTCAGAATTGATATCCAGCGCACCAAAGCATCCTCCTCCTAAGAAAAAAAAAAGCCATTAAATCAGACTCTCCTTCAAAACTCCAATTTTACATTTAAACAGAGCCATCCTGTGTCCTCACCGAGGCTCCTAACCCATAGCCGGTGGAGTACGCCAGCATGGACAGGTCATCAAAGAGCCTGAGAGTGGTTCTGCAGTCACTCAACTGAGCGGAGAACAGCAGGAGACTCTTCCCCAATGAAGACTGAGAGCTCTTTTCAGCTAGAACTCCACCTACCAGCTGAGACCCATAGCAGAGCGTCCTTATCTAGACAACAGCAAAAAAACTATAATTACATTGTGCAGCAGTTCCTGCACTGAAATCACATGTGATGTCACCAGGCAGCTTTAATGCATAACTGGGAATATGCAATGTGCCTGATTAATTTCTCACATGTACTATATTTCTAACCAGATTTAATAGTAACAGAGCACTGTAAATGTGTCAAACACAAACCAACATGAGTTTTTTAACCAGATTTAAAGTCATTTAAGTTCAAATGTCTCATACACAAGCTCTTAAACTTATAATCTTGATATTAACAAATATTTTACTTAAACGCAGTAACTACTATTATTTACGTAAATAAAAAATAAAAAGGAAACAAGTTAATGTGCAATGTACGTTTCCATATATGCAATACTCATAATTAAATGTTGAAACGTCTCTTACAATAGGCTACAATTGCTTAAACTTACAAAATCTTAAGTATTTTATATTTATTATTCTTATTAAATACAATACCAACCATTGACACAAATAAAACAAGTTAAAGTGCAATGTACATTACCATACGTGTTGTCTATTACATACAAACTTACAACTTTATCTCTTCCTCTGTATGACTCTAACGCATTTATGAAGGACTCGACTGAATTCTGCATGATTTGTCTAATTCTCATCTGCAGACACTCAATCCTGCGAAGAAGAGGCTGCTTCTCGTTTGCAAATTTCCCAGCCTAAAGATGTGACGTAGTGCATCCATTAATAACTTTGCAGAACGTCCGACATATTAAACACATAAAAGACGACGTTTGTTTTCTACACTTGTTTAAAATTCATCTTTTTAACAGGCAGTCTGCTTAGGTTAGTGGACTTCGTACAGGAAATTTCAGATTCAAGTCAGTCCAAAGCAGCCAAGAGCCGATTTCAAGAGCCACTGCGACGGCATACTGCACCAGCCAATCACAGTCGAGTGTGCTGGCAAAGAAAGCACTCTGCTGGTGTAGGCAGTGACATTGCATTAGGCTTGTTCGAGATGCATCGGCGCTGCGCAGACCGATCGGCGTATGACATTCTCTCGCGGTGCTTTGATGTCATACGCCGATCGGTCTGCGCAGCGCCGACGCATCTCCAGCCTATTTTAAGTGTTTGTAAAGAAAAGAAAGAAAACCAAAAAAAACCCTAGCATCATTATTGAAATAGTTGCAGGATAAAAGTTTAAAAGTAAATGGTGAACCACAGAGGGAAAAAATGAATAAATTTAAAACGAATTTAAACTTTTTTTCTTTTTATTTGAAAAGAGATTGCCATATATCACAAAATAGACAAATCTGAAAGTAAACAAATATCAAAAACATCCCAATGATAATTACAATTTTCGATCACAATAATTCCAATAACTATAAGGTTCCGTAAAATAATTATTCTACAATATACAAAGCTTTGAGTTTTCAGTTTTTGTAGTTTTCTTGAAGCAAACATCTTCATGTCATTCATTCATTCGTTCGTTATAAGAAACAGTCGGTGTTCAGTCACTTTTTACTTTCTCAGGTGAAAACAGTTTTACATGGATGATAACCATCACCTCCAAGCAGGTCAGCTGTCGTCATTGTCATATATATCTGTCAGTAAGCAAACAAACAAAAATAAATAAATCACATTTGCTATTATAATTACAAGGAAAACCAAATAAAAATCCCTCTTTTGATGGGATGAAACAAGATATTTGATTTAAGATTTAAAAAAAAAAAAATATATATATGTACCTGAAGCAGTATCAATGTCATCATAACTCATTCTCCCTGAAATGAAAGAAGAGATTTGTAACCATTAAAAAAAAACATTAGCAAATTTAAAAAGACTTGGTTACGTAGTAAATAATACGTACTCATGCAAAAGGTAATTCAAAGTACATATCCATCTTGTGCAATTGAGAAAGAGCATACAATTATTAATATGCTAAACATTTATACTTATTCTTTTTGTACTAAATGATTTCTCCATGTGCTCTGGGGTGCTTTGATCATTAAAGGGGTCATATGATGCTTTTTTAAAAAGAACATTATTTTGTGTATTGGTGTAATGAAATGTGTTTATGCGGTTTTAAGGTTAAAAAAAACACATTATTATCCACATACTATACATTATTGTTTCTACTCAATGCCCCGCCTTACTGAAACGCGCCGATTTTTACAAAGCTCAACGGTCTGAAAAGCGAGGTGTGCTCTGAATGGCCAGCTATCCAGTGTGTTGTGATTGGGCCGAATACCTCAAGCGTGTGATGGAAATGTTACGCCCCTTTACCATGCTGTGATGCCTGCCGCAACCACATGTGAAGACCCGGGCTGGACTCCGCTTCGTCCACGGTGAAAGCTGATCTGGCAATCCACAGCGCAAAGTTGTTGTATTTCCTCAGAGACCAGCACGGATCAGCTCTAGGCATGACAAAGCTGATATCGTCCTCTTTTGGAAGACCAAACACAGTAGTTTCGCTTTCACAACAAAACACACAGAGTCTTCACGACATGGCTGCAGCGTCAACAATACTACAGCGAGAATAAAAGTTACGCCTTCTTTCTTTGCGTGAACATTTGGGCGGCGTTATGCAAATCTTCCCACACCGTGACGTAGACATGTGGGGGCGTGTTAGTAGAACGAGCCGTTTTAGGAGGGCGTGGCGACTCTTAACTTTTATAAAGAATATAACTTTGGATTTGAGACTTTAGTCTTTGAACTTTACAGATCTTCTTTATGCACCAAGAGTTTGTAACACTCCAAAGAGAAAGGAAAAATGGAAAACGCATCATATGACCCCTTTAAGAAAAAAGTACAAGACTCATAGCATATGTTTTCCAGCAGGTGGTGTGGGACTCACATTTCCCCAGTTTATTACAGCACAGAAAATGCTTCTTGCTGGTCTCCTGTATAACATCGAGAATCTCTCCACGGACCACCTCCAGGTACTTGCTCCCAGCCTTCTTCAAATTGGCATTAGGATCCACCATCATGGTGTACAGAACTCGGATGGGCCCTTCAAACTATTAAATAGTTTCATATATTTTAGATTTTTACTACAATTTAGGACATCTGGCAGCTTCTCATTGCAATAATCAACAAGAATCAAAGCTAATCTGTAAAATACAAATGGACATAAGCAAGACAGATTCACCTTAAACTTCTTTCGAAAATCTTTCTCATCTTTCTCCCGCTGCTTGGACTTTATCGGATCGTGGCTAAACAAAACCATATGGCATAAACTGTCACATATATGATGTTCACCACAATGCACAGAACATTAAAAAACAAATACCATTCAGGGTACAATGTTGTTTTTAAAAGAAAAAGACTAGTGCTGGGCAACGATTAATCGCGATTAATCGCAGCCAAAATGAAAGTTTTGTTTTTTTTTTCTACATATACATGTAAATATATGTAAATATTTTCTAAATATATACTGTGTGTGTGTGTCTTTCATAATAAATATACACAGTACACACATATATCATGTAAACAAAAACTTTTATTTTGGATGCGATTAATCGTTGCCCAGCACTAAAAAAGATATAAAAAAGACTATTTTGATCATTATATGATTAATGTTTAATACAGAAGATTTGAAGAAACTCCAGGTTATGGACGTTAAAACAAAGCCCTCTTTTTCTCTGTGGTAGTTTGCACGTAGTTAGTTATCCATTAACACACAGTTAAAATATGATTTAGACAGTTTGTCATTTGTTTAATGCTGTTCAAAGACACTTCAGCTTTTCATATGTACAATATGAGACAGAAATAGCACATAGGAGGACATTTACATAATTGGTGTGATTGTTTGTTTTGGAACACATATAGACCTTAAGGTGCGGTCACATTAGTGAAGTTTAAGCAAACTTTTGCGGGCAAACAAAGTCTATTATCACAGCAAATCTGCGTGGCCAAATTAAACCCAATTGTGTTGATTCCTATTGAAATAACTGTATTTTGCATGTGAAAATTTGCCAAACAACAGTGACTGTGACCACACCTTTAGTCAGGTTATGTTTAAATTGACATAAAATGAATGAAAATGAGACAGTTTGGTCCTGATCACATCAGATTTTGGCAAACCAGATTATTTTCATTTGCATTTTGTAGCTGAGAGATCAACACTAAAGTACTCCACGGTACAACCCACTAAACAGACTGTATACCTGATCCCTCATAGCCTCATTTTCATTTGCGCAAAATTAAATATTGGTTACTGAGGTCCACTTGTTAAAAAACTGAGATGCGAAGAAAGATGAGCGATACCTGATCTCTGGGGGAGGAGGAGGAAACTCTTCATGGTCCACGTCATCGTATACATCTGGGAGAAGCAGAGCACATTCTTATCAATCCACTGCAGAAACATGACAAATAACTTCTTGGAAAGTAGAAGTCTGTGCACGTTTACTCACCATCACTGTGAAAACTGCTAAAAGCAGAAAAAAACACACAATATGAGCTCAAACTTTTGAAAGCATAAAAATGCCCCCTGTCTTCCCTCAACATGAGGCTTGGGGTCTCACCTGTCCAGTTGGTCGCTGGAGCCGATATCGTCGTATACCTCTGGGTTGATGAGCCGGCCCGCAGAAGGGTTGTAGGAGGGCATGGCTTGACCACGGATTTTCCGCTTCACTTCTTCATAATCCACATCCACACAGGAGTTACTGATGTAGCCCACTGCAACAGTAAACACATATTTACTATTCAACTTTATGAAGACTGTTGGTTTCTATCCTCCTTAGGAAAATGTCAAGCAAAGTTGGTTTTATGCTGCTATAGATTTAAAGGAATATTCAGACTTAAAGTATGCTTAAATATGTTAATGTCGCAATGAAATAGAAGTAGCAACAGTTCGTTCTTGGATAATGATGATTTTATGTGAAATGGATTATCGAAAAAGAAGAAAATATAAGGTGAGGACTTGGATCGAGACGAAATGTAAGTAGCAACATATTGTGATGAAAGAAACAGATTATCGAACAATAAGAAAATGTAGGATGGGGACTTGGACTGCGATCAAATGTAAGGACTGATAGATTGTCTTTTATATTGTGACATTCACCCAAGTGGAACGGATTACTGAAAAAGAAAAAAAAGAAAAGTAGGACAGGGACTTGGATCACGATGAAAAAAAAGAGTGGCGAAAGATCATTTATGCCATATTTTGACATGCCACTGAGTGAAACGCAGGTATATTATCAAAGCCCTTCAAGATGGTGATTATCAATATTGAGATATGCTTAAAGGGGTCATATGATGCTTTTTTAAAGTTCATTATTTGGTGTATTTGGTGTAACAGAATATGTTGACATGCTTTAATGTTCAAAAAACACATTCTTTTTCAAATACTGTACATTATTGTAGGTCCTCTATGCCCCGCCTCTCTCAAAGGCTTCGTTTTCTACAAAGTCCCTCCTTCCGACAAGCGCAGTCTGCTCTGATTGGCCAGCTGACCCAGTGCATTGTGATTGGCCGAACACCGCAAGCACTCGTCGGAAATGTAACACCCCTTACCATAATCGCCAGCTTCATCTTTCAAAATAAATGTAAAGACAGAGCCCGAAAGGGGAACAGAGTCGCGTGACAGACACAATAATGAATATGTGTTTGCAGTACACAAGACACGGTTAAGACAGCTGACTCCACTTTCATGTGACGCTCTCTCTCTCACACACGTGCACACACACACACACACACAAGATGCACAAAACTCCGCATTTGAACAGTCAATAGAATATACTTAAACTAATAACAAAACAGTAGCTGATTCAGAAGTGCCAGATTGTCATAGCAAAGTCAGAATTACCTCCTCTGCTAGGTTCACGAAATGGTCATCCATAAAATGCATTGCTGTTCTTTCTTGTCCAGCTCTGTCTTTTTAGTCTCTTTCAATACTTTCCTCTCGACTTTTATTCTCGCTGTAGAATTGTTGTTGCCGCCGCCATGTCATAAAGACGCTGTGTGCTTCGTGAAACGAAGGTTCACAAAACGGTCGTCCATAAAATGCATTGCTGTTCTTAAAGATTTCTAAATGCATCTACTTGCGGAAGGCCAAATAAAGTGCTTTTGCTTGCGCCTAGAAAACACACAGCGTCTCCGACATGCTGCTTCAACACTAACTGAGGTTACTAAAACCACGCCTTCTTTCTTTGCATCAACATTTGGGCAACATTATGCAAATCTTCCCACATAGTGAAGTAGACATGTTGGGGGCGTGTTAGAACGAGCCGTTTTAGGGGGTGTGGCAGAGTCTTAACTTTGATAAAGAATATCTCTTTGGTTTTGAGACTTTAGTCTTTGCAACTTCAGGGATCTTATCTATGCACAATCAGCTTGTAACACTCCAAAGAGAAAGGAAAACTCGAAATCGCCTCATATGACCCCTTTAAACTGTGTGATATTTGTTGTTTCACAAACAAGCCAGAGAACATAAAAAAAAAAAAGTTATAAAGAGCTTAAAAAAGAAATAAAAAAGTCACTCGAACCTAAATGACACTAAAAATGCATTGCATATTATTGTTCTACTGATATAAGGTCTCCTTACCTTCGTGACATGTTTGCCAGTTCAGTTCAATTACATAATACATAATGGTTCAATTTTTTTACTGAACCATGGACTATAGAATAGAATAGGACAAATAGTATACAACTGACATACTGTCCCCCTCACTTCTGAAAGGATGAATACAAGCAGCACACACAACGTTGACATCACTTCCTGTGCAGAATGTCTTGCCTCCTAGACTTCCATTGTAAGTGCATTGGTGTAAACCTGATTTTTGTTTGTTGTAAACTAAGGAACTAGTCAAAATGACTTTCTGTGGTAATCGACAGCATGTCACAGTCAGACTTACCGCTGCCCCTCAGGTTTCGCGCCAGCCATTTCCCCTCAGGGTTGTTGCTCACACGGATGATCTCCACGTTCTCTCCCTGTCGCACCGTCAGGTCATTCTTTCCGCCCTGCCAGTCCTCTCTCACACGAGCCATGTGGATCACCTCAATAGGTCCATTCAGCTATGCACACAAATATAATCATGAACATATCTGTAGGAATCTTGCAAAAACACATAGAACCACATTTATGACATCCTGTTTTTTTGCTTCAATAGACACAATTGTTACCTTAAATTTTTTTCTATACTCATTTTCCCACTTCTGCTTTTCCTTCAGTTCTTTCTTGTCCAGCTCTGTCTTTTTAGTCTCTTTCAATACTTTCCTCTCAACAGGAACGGGTCTGCAACATACAGAAATAAAGTAACCAGAATGACTTTCTTTCTTCAGTGGAACCCAAAAGGAGAAATTTCTCATGAATGTTCACACTGCTGTTTTTAGAGCTTGACAGTCCCTGGTCATTTACCTTTACTTTTAAATATATTATAATTTAAGCGATAATTCTGCAGTCTGTGGCTACAACATATGGATATAATAAGAGAGATTTTATTCCATTAACTGATATATTATGGAGAGATTATTTGATCCTCTCTGGAATGCATTGATAACGTTAGTCAAGATTTCTTGTGCTTATGTATAATTCAGTTTTGCTTGACCAACCTTAACAATTAAACAGGCTACAGTCTTTTGCTACTTTACTTCTATGCACAGATAGTAAAATTCTGGCCAATAGAAATAAGCCAGTAGTTATTTTTATCTGATGGCCAATAACCCATAAATTCCCAAAATTAAAATTCGAAACTATTTTGCCTAAATACACTAAATTTCAAAAGTTTGGAATATGCTCATCAAGGCTGCATTAATTTGATGAAAAAACAGCAATATTGTGAAATATTATCACAATTTAAAATAACTGTTTTCTATTGTAATATATTTTAAAATGTATTTATTCCTGTTATTGGAAAAGCTGAATTTTCAGCATCATTACTGCAGTCTTCAGTGTCACATGATGCTTTCTGCTCAAGAAACTGCTTTCTTTTTCTTACTTTCTCTTCTTCTCTTTTTTGTTTTTGTGGAAAATGTAAACATTTAACATTCAATTACATATAACATTTTTATTAAATAATAAAGATGAACAGTTGAAGTGAGTGTTAGCTTACATCAATTGTTCTTCTAAATGTAAAAATAGGGGAAATGAGCTTACACACCTGATACTGCTAAACTAAACTAAACTAATAAAGTATTAATGTATCATCTTTCTATGTACCATATTTCTATATGCAAATGACTTCTGTTATTACAGAGCAGGTTATGCAATGTTAATGTGTTCATGTTTAGGGCATGATAATCATGCAAATTTCTGAGCAAGTCATTGTTGCAGTTTAGTTTCAAAAATGGACTGGGAAGGGAACTCTGCATTGTAAAAGAACACTGCTATGACTTACTTGTCTGGGTCTTCATAGATTTCTTGGTCGCTGTCCTACAACACAATAAAAAAGCACACACATCAGAGCGCATGCTAAACATATCAAAGGTCTGTAACCACTGCACATGGAGACCCTTAAACTTCTCTTTCACTTGTTCTGAGAAGCATACACACAAAAATAACCCAACAGACTGACCTCATGCTGAGAAGGGAAACTGTCAGTCCATGAGTCTGCAACATGAAAAGATAAATAATCTGTTTCAGTGAATGATTCACTGAGGTGTAAAAAAAACAACCTTTGAAACAAATGCTAGATTACATTATGCCCGGCCAAAAGTCCACCATAGTGCTAAGTTGTTGTGAATGGTCACCGGGGGACTGCTTTGTGGTTACTAAGGTTTTTTAGCTCATTGCTATGTGGTTGCTAGTTGGTTTCCTACTGATATAAGCTAAAAAAACCCTCCCTCAAGTCTCTATGATCTTCAGATATGGCTGGGTTACTCAGTGTAAATCTATGAGATTCTTTCATCTGCTTTATAACCCACCAGGTGAAAATCACAAGTCCAGCTGCAAAGTATATTCACGTTTACCTCTCGGCCTTGGAGGTGTGGGAGGAGGTGGTGGGAGTGCGCTGATGTCATCATAGTACTCTTGGGGGTCGATGTTTCTGAAAACATTGAAATGAGAGTTTGATTAAATACTAACCCAAGCAGACTCACCAACAGCAAGCATACACAAGTTAAATACAATTAAAAATAACCATAACGCCACACAATGCACGCTATCTGAGCCGGTTTCATAAGAGTCTACAAAAAGAGTCAGGAAATGCCACAGTGCGTGCTTTACACCCACATACTTCCAGGGTGTAAGAAAGACTGCACTGTAAGATGCACGTATGAAGCGATACAATAAAATGTAAGATGTTGTTTGGTGCGTTTCAGAATGATTTCTCTTTATAATTTAGAGATACAGTACAGATATGGGGGGGAAAAGCAACAACACAGTTGCGTTACAGTTTTCTTTCCCCTTCTCTTTCCAACTTTGGCAATCTAGACAACTACTTATAGACAACCACGTATTACTCACAATTCTGAAAATGAAGATGTCATCTGGCTGGGTTTGTTTGGTGGCCGTGCTGGACCTGCTCAAAATATACCATAAATACTAATTACAACATCACATTTTCCTGTAAATACTTATTCCATACAAAAGTCTGGCCTAACATTGGCATGGAAAAAGTCTATGAGCAATAGTTAACATGATACATTCCTGTTAGAAACCACTGCATTAGGTCATATGGATCAATAAATGCAAATATTTATTAATAAGTGATGTATTTTTATTACTGGTTTGTATACATATGCAGTAAAGCACTGAAAAGGTTTACCTCCTACCTTTAGAACTTTGCAGCTCTACGTTTCTTTTGGGAAGAACCACAGGGGCTTTTTTCCGGAAATGATCCAGGTTTACAGATGGAGGACGTTTCGGTTTTGAGGGTCGCGGCCCGACATTGGGAAGCGGCTTTCTTAGCGGTACTACGTCCGACACGCTCCTCTGGCTCGGCAGTGGTGGTTTAAAAGTTGAAGACACTTTCAAGTCGCTGTGCTGTTGAAGTATCTTGCGCTGAAGAAGTTCTCCTGTCAGCTTGACTTTGCTCGGCACATTGACCTCCGGAGGGGGCATCTTAGGACTCTCCTGGGCTCCCAAACGATGAGAAGGAGGAGGTCTTGGGAACACTCCATGAGGAGCCGAATGAAACATCTCTGGTTCACTTTGAGCGTTGAGAGGAAAGACTGGTCTCGGAGGCACAGCTGAAATCTTGTTTCGGAGAGCTCCATTGGTTAGAGACTCTGGCAGCGCACCAACCGTATGATGTTTGATGGAGGATCCACCTCCGGAAGCTGCCATTTCTAACCGAGTGTGAAATTTGGCCCGGAGGGCCTTGACATCCACATTTTCCTCCTGTAAAGAAATAAAATAAATTCTCATCAGAGCTCTAAAACAATTTAAATGCCCCTTTGACTGGTGTGTTTCATCTTAAATGTAAATGTAAAGACCTGTTAATTGGTTAACATTAATTTGTCTTAACATTTCAAGTAATTTTACAGTAAAGTACAGTAAAGTTTTACTGTTACTGGCAGTGGAAAAAGAACAAGCCATCTTATAATTTACAGTGAAAAAACGTAAATTGGCATTCCCTGAATCCTCTGTGTGACAGATCACATTTGATGACTTCTCAAGGTTTTTGAGACACTATTGAAGTTTATGAAACATGTTTTTAAACTAGATATCTCTAATATTTAAAAATGTTTTACGGTAAGTTCAGCTACACTTGCCAGTTTTTTTTTTTTTTACAGTTAAACATCATAGCAAGGAATATGCTTCAGTGTAGTTGATGAACACAGTGAAGGAAATGACCATTCTGAGTTAACCATTCGCTGTTAGATGTTTTGATATTAGACTGCCATTTTCTGTGGCAGTGCTGTGCTTCTGTCGAGAGAAACTGGGTCAAACAGCACTGATGGCTTCTGTCACATAAACATCCATCTACACAACATCTGACCTTTTGGGTGCTTTACCACACGATATTAACAAGTGTGATATGCAGTCTACAGAGCAGGTGTGAACTTAAAAAATGACAAAAAGGGAGTCCAACAAATAACACATTTCAATGTCTGACTTGAGTAACAACTTCAGAGTTGCAGAACACTGTGAAGAACGTATAGATGGACTCACAGAAGAATGCTCTCCAGCTTCATTGCTTCACTTCAAACAGTTAAAGGAATGTCCGAGGCTCAACGTATGGATCACAGAAAACGATTTCAAACGATTTTGAAAAACAGCATTAACAGTAATGCATTGACAATTAGGAATCTATAGGGCAAGGCATTGTACTGATAAAAACACAATTAATTGCACATAAGGCTTTAACAAAACATACTTGAACACTTTTTTAAATATACATTCTTAGTCTTCTTCTTCAAATTGAAAAAGGTTAGAGAAAAACGTACTGCGCCATGGTACAACAGTAATACCCATTCTCTCAAGAAAAAAACTCGTAGTCTTGAGCGCAAATGGAGAAAAACTAACTTGGAAGTTTTTAGAATTGCGTGGAAAAACAGCATGTCCAGCTATAGACAGGCTCTAAAAGCTGCCAGGGCCGAGCATATCCACAAACTCATAGAAAATAACCAAAACAATCCTAGGTTTTTATTTAGCACAGTGGCCAGATTAACAAATAACCAGACGCCACCCGATCTAAATATTCCCTCACAGTTTAATAGTAATGACTTTATGAATTTCTTCACTGATAAAATAGATAACATCAGAAATACAATAACAAATGTAGATTCTACAGCGTATAATACTTCAGCTTCATTCATCGCACCAAAAGATAAACTGCAGTGCTTTACAGCTATAGGACAGGAAGAGCTAAATAAACTTATCACTGCATCTAAACCAACAACATGCCTGTTAGATCCTGTACCCACTAAATTACTGAAAGAGTTGTTACCTGTTGCAGAAAAACCGGTTCTCAATATTATTTACTCGTCGTTATCTTTAGGTCACGTCCCAAAAACATTAAAGCTGGCGGTTATTAAGCCTCTTATTAAGAAACCACAACTAGATCCTAGTGAAATGGCAAATTACAGACCCATCTCAAATTTTCCCTTTATGTCTAAAATTTTAGAAAAAGTAGTGTCTGCTCAATTGTGCTCCTTCCTAAAAAAAAGATCTCTATGAAGAATTTCATAGCCCCACCATAGCACAGAAACTGCACATTGTTAAAATTACAAATGACTTGCTTATTGCGTCAGACCAAGGCTGTGTCTCATTGCTCGTTTTACTTGATCTTAGTGCTGCATTCAACACTATAGATCATGACATACTCATAGATGTCATGATCACGATTACAAAACTATACAGGTATTCAAGGGCAGGCTTTAGGATGGTTTAGATTCTACCTGTCCGATCACTACCACATTGTTCATTTAAATGGGGATTAATCTCAATTATCACCAGTAAAATATGGAGTGCCACAAGGATCTGTCCTAGGTCCTTTGCTATTTTCGATATACATGTTGCCCCTTGGTATTATTATTAGAAAATACGGGATTAGTTTACATTGTTATGCTGATGATACTCAACTATAATCTCAACAAGACCAGATGAAACTTCTAAATTATCTAAGCTAACAGAGTGTGTTAAAAATGTAAAAGATTGGATGACCAATCATTTTCACCTATTAAATTCGGATAAGACAGAGATATTACTTATTGGACCAAAAGACAGTACAACGAATCTAGTGGATTACAATTTGCAACTAGACGGACGCACGGTTACTTCATCTACAGTCAAAAATATGGGTGTTATATTAGATAGCAACTTGTCTTTTGTAAATCATATTTCCCATGTTACAAAAAACAGCATTCTTCCATCTTAGAAAACATTGCCAAGTTACGAAACATGATACCTGTTCATGCAGAAAAGTTAGTTCATGCATTCATGACCTCTAGACTGGACTATGGTAATGCACTGCTAGGTGGTTGTCCTGCATCTTCAATAAACAAGCTACAGATAGTCCAAAATGCAGCGGCTAGAGTCCTTACCAGGTCAAGAAAATATAATCATATTACCCCAATTTTACAGTCTCTACACTGGATACCTATTAAGTTCCGTACCAGTTACAAAATATTACTACTTACTTAAAATGCCCTAAATGGTTTAGCTCCTGCATAACTAACTAGTCTTCTATCACGCTATAATCCATCACGCTCCCTAAGGTCGCAAACTCTGGACTTTTGGTAGTACCTAGGATAGAAAAATACACTAAAGGAGGTAGAGCTTTTTGCACATTTGGCTCCCAAACTCTGGAATAACCTTCCTGATAACGTTCAGGGTTCAGACACACTCTCTCTGTTTAAATCTAGATAAAGACACATCTCTTTGGCCAAGCATTCAAAAAATAAATCTCATAATTTTGAACTGCAGTTATATCTGATCAAATGCAAATTATTATTCTTTAGTTTGGGTTAAACAAATACATTTTGCTTGGTTGGAACAGCAGCTACGCTAAATATGTCTCTATTTGTTTCTATGTTTTTGCGTAACTAGGATTTACACAAGCTTCAGTCTGGAACCAGAACACCTGAGAAGAGATGATGCAACTCCTCAGAGGACCTCAGATGATGCCAACCCTGGAACAACATACAAACTACCACATTTTGCTACAGGTTTAATTGCAACATATAAAATGCGGGTAAGATTTCTTTGTTATCGTTAGTTTTATTACGTTCTTATATTGATTTTTCCGTTCTGCGGTTCGTCTGCGCTAGAGGAGAAGGGCCCCCCCGACGGAGCTGGTTTCTCCCAAAGGTTTTTTATCCATTCTGTCAACGATGGAGTTGGTTCCTTGCCGCTGGCGCCTTCTGGCTGCGTAGTGGGACAATGTATTTCCAGCGTTATCGTTGACTGTGATTGCAAAGTATTATTTAACACTGGAGCTGGATGTTGACATCACTGAATTCAAGGATGAACTGTCTTTAACTGAAAAATTAAAGTTTACTATTGTCATTTTGCATTATTAACACACTATTTTCCTAATTAATGCTGTTCAGTTGCTTTGACACAATCTGTATTGTTAAAAGCGCTAAATAAATAAAGGTGACTTGACTTGACTTGTGAACAATTCAACAGCATTTCTCTGAGGGTGGGAAAAAAATCCTTTATGAATGCCTTCAAATTCAGTAATTTCAGTAGGAATCTGCATGATCTGTAACTTCACATAAAGTGACTTCTGTATGAGCAATACTTGGTACGTGGCCAACATCACTACACTACTGACAGTGGAAAATGGATTTGAATATTTGATTAGTCAAATACCTGTTTCACTCAAATTACGGAGGTAAATTGTTGCATCCATATTTAAACACCATGTTCAACCAGAAACGTAGACTGCCATTGTAAGTGCATTACCGTAATCAAATTCAGTGTTTTGCAGTTTTGCTTGTCCTTACGAACTCTGGGTCGTAATGCTTTTCTGTGGTAACTGACAGTAGGGCCACAGATGCTATCGATAGAGATTAACTTGTACTGAACCTGAAACCTGCTCAGAGGACTTAACTGTAATAGAATACATTGTTGTTTGTTCAGAAATAGCTATTGATAAAAATCAGTGTGGAAAGTAGAAGTTTTTAGCAGAAGTGTGCCATCGCTGTGGTGTCGGCAGAATGGACTATAATAGACCTCAGACCACACATTGTCATTATAGTATCTTGTATCCTGATTAAGATTGAGTATTGAATGTCTCCGATTTGATTACCTTCCTCAGATGTTGAGGGCATACATAATTATCATTGATTTAATATGCATCTGTCAGTATCGTATGCATGGCATTTTAAAACAATAACTTAAAGACATCATACATTGCGTGGAAGATAATACACTGCCGTGAACTGTTTAAGAAGTGAGCAGCAGATTCAGAACAATAGTGAGGCACAGGAAGTGTCTCCAACCACACACCTTTGCACAGTCAAAAGCCAACCAATTAGCTGCACGCTTTGCTAAAAACGCAACCCGTGTCAATGACAAAAGAAAAATGAAAGCTTTGTCTTATCTGCTCCAGCCACAATCCAAACAATCATATCATTCACACTTTGAAATCACACTAAAATGATCCTTCTTACAGAGACTCGTTTTTTCATTCTTTTGAGGATTTGTGTGATACGTCTTCAACAGAGACATGCGATTATCACTAAAATCTAGTTTTAAAAACCCACACTGACTGACCACTAATCAGAATGTCTGTAGTCTATGCTCGTTGCTGTCCATTTATTAGCAGCATCAATAATCAGAATACAGATGATGCTTTATTACAATACGTAATGAACAATAAACCTCTATTGGTTATTACACTATATCAACACGTCAGTCTTATTTCTCTCTAAACATATACACTAAACAAACCCAGATGCAGTGTGAAAAGATAGAAAGGAAAGCATATCTCCATATGGCCCAGGATTCACTTTTTTTTTTTTATGCATATTTCAACTCCGGGTGAAGTAGTATTTCACATGATCATTTTGAAAGAAGTGCTAAAGGTAGGCTACACTGTAAAAAATGACCGTGAATTTAACGGTAAAAGACTGTAAAAATGCTACAGTAAAAACCTGTTAAATGGTTAACGGTAAATTCCCCTACTATATACTGTGAAAATCTGTATTGGACATTACATGTAATTTTTTTACGGTAGTATACCGTTTTTGGAAGTGAAAAAGACTGTATAATTTACAGTGAATAACCGTAAATTGACATTCCCAGAATTCCCTGCGTTACATTTCAAATTTGATGTTTTTTTGTTGAAATAACTATGTTTCTTCTTAGTTTTTAACTTATTATCAGTTTTGTATATTAGGGTTGCGTGTTACACCTAATGTTGTTAAATTAATGTTTATTGCATTATTTCAGTTTCATGTGTGTTACCGTGATGGTGTTTAGTGTTTGTGTGAATGACACACTGTGCACCTTCTATATATGTTATTATTTAAAAGCTGCTTGTGATGGGCTTTGGTTCATCATGTGACTTTCTCATCACCTCCTGCATTTGGTGGTTATCAGTGTATTACAAAGCTACAAAACAGATTTCAGTACTTCAGTAGGTTGGTATATTAACATTATATCAGTTAATGAAATTACGGTATTTAACTGTAAATTTTAATTAAAACTGTAAAGCCTAAAACGTTGCTACCATATTTTTTACGGTAAAATTCCGGCAACCACAGCTGCCGTTTTTTTACCGTACATTTTACTGAATTTTTTTTACAGTGTATTCAATGTAGGGAAAAAAAGTATGAACATCATGAAACAAGACAACGCTGGATTAGCTACTTTAGGGTTAAAGGCGATTTAGGTTAACCCATGTTCAGGGTGTTCTCAATAAACTCGGTTCAGTTCAGAGAGGTTTTACTGACTATGTCTCAAAACAGAGAGATCTCTGAAGAACGAAACAGTGCAGTATTTTGGGATCTGGGCTGCTGATGTTGATGATGACCAAAATAGGTAGGCCTACTGGTGTAAAAGGTGTAACAACAACAACAACAATAATAATAGTTATAATACTAATATTAATAATCCATGAGAAGTGATTATTTAGATTTTATGCCTGGCCAACTTTATGATATCAGTATCAGAATTAACTGATTCTTCAGCAGTCATCTAATAATTGTATAGGAGGTTTGAAAACACCTATTTACGGTCATTTCACTAAAAAGAGAATCGAGCTGGCCTTACCATGTGCTTTATTTCCAAAGTTTCATGTCATGTGAGTTGAGCTGAAGAGAGCAGCAGACTGCTGCAGTTTCCTGAAGCGCAGATGAGCGACCACTCAAACCTGTTACAGCAGGAAGTACTCTAGAGATGAATGAAGGCAAATCCATTGGCAACTCCACATTTACATACAGTTATAAGAGGAGGCTGTGAGAGATGCATTAAAATAAACCACGTCTTTGCACGTCTACATATACAGGCGTGAGAAATGTTGTATTGCCTCGGAACGTAGAGAGTTTAGTTTATTGATGACTTGAGTAATGGCTTCATTTAATATACATATTTCGATATAATTTATGGAAACATCTTACATTTTGAATATTGCCTTTATAGTCTGTGTGAGGTTGACAGTGCCGTTCTCTCGCATCTAAACTGTGATGGAGAGGCAGACGGAGCTTTGACTTCCTCTGTTGGTCAGAAAGGAAATTAACCAATTTTATGTGGCTCTTTTTTATCTGCTGAATGGTTTTCTGAAACGGATGAAGTTTGGTGAAAGAAATTAAATCTATCACTCTTATATCCAAATTCACTGAATTATAGGCAAGAAGGATTTAGTTTATATCCTGAGACACAAGCAAAAATGTGGCCAACTGTATTAAATAAAATACTTAGTAGGGTGTTGGATCCCTATTAATATTGAGAAATATGTAAGTAATAAATATCCTTAGGCTAATACCTTTATATTAAAAAGTCACTGTGTAAAGAAGCTTGAACCCTTTCCCATTTTTTTAAAACATGTTCACTTTTACACATGCACTATAGAACTACATTTGAGAATTCTAACCTAGAACTAAGAATAATTATTTGCATGAGGTTTTAAACTGTGCTACTCATAAAAACTAAAGGGTCAATGTTATTTTATTGTCGTTTGAATATTCTCCCTACAGTGAGGTTCACACGGTTCTGCTTAGAAACAAAATACATTTATAGATCCTAAATTTGACTTTGCAGACCTAAACAAATAGTACAGCAAGACTTTATCAATGAATCTTCTTTATTTTCACATTTAAAAATAAGTCATCTTATAACCTTCAAGTTGACCCGGAAAAAAAATATCACATTAACATTAACCGTACCAAGGTATCTTATAAACTAAATAATATATAAACACCGGCTGAAAGTAAAACAATCTCAACACAGAAAGTGTGACAATGCATTTCCACACCATAGAAAAACAAACGAAAAAAACCCCCAATTAACAGGATTTAACATGACTGTCAGACTACAGAGACACAAGTCAATCTCCCAGGGGGGAAGGTCTAAGAGCTTGAAGATGCTGAAACGGGAAAGAAAAAAACATTAAGTACTACAGTAGTGCATGATATTCTGAATGGAAAGGTAAGATCGCTGAAATATTGGTACTGTTGAGCTGAGTTCAGGGGCTCGGTATACAATTATTTACTGTGTAATAAAACCACACAAAAATCAAAACGTCATGCTTTCCAAGGCTTTCTTGAATCCCTTAAAATCTAATTTTTGAGAAATTGGAATTCCAGTGCTTGAATACGAATAATAATGAATACGCTGCATCAGCCCAATGTTTCTTGTACAGCTTACAACCAGTCACCTAAAAGCAGTAAGAAAAGAAATCGACACTGAGAAGCGAATTTGCACACTAGTGATGTCACAAAGTAAGTGCAATAGGCTTCATCCAATGAAAAACAGGCAGAAAAACAGGCCTTGCTTTTTGGCTGCTCAAGTTACAATATCAGTTAAAGGGATACTCCACCCCAAAAATTTAGGTCATCTCCTTACCCCATTCGTGTCCAAACCCGTAAAAACTTCGTTCCTCTTCAGAACACAATTTAAGATATTTTGGATGAAACCGGGAGGCTTGGGCCTGTCCCATTGACTGCCAAGTAACTTACACCGTCAAGCTCCAGAAAAGTATGAAAGACATCGTCAGAATAGTCCATCTGCCATCAGTGGTTCAAACGTAACGTTATGAAGTGACGAGAATACTTTTTGTACGCGAAGAAAACAAAAATAACGACTTTATTCAACAATTTGTCTCCTCTGGGTCTCTCCGCGTTACCGTAGCACCATTTTGGAGAATATCCGCTGAACACAAGCAGCGTACGTCTTCGGTTTCAGCCGCGCTGCACTGATGTGCTGTTTTTTTCTAAGTTGTTTTTATGCTTTGATTTGAATGAAAACAGCGCATTTGTGCAGCGCGGCTGACACAGAATAGCGTACTCTGCTTGCATTCAGTGGATATTCTCCAAAATGTAAAATGTGTGCTACGGTGATGCGGAGAGACACAGAGGAGACAAATTGTTGAATAAAGTCGTTATTTTTGTTTTCTTCACGTACAAAAAGTATTCTCGTTGCTTCATAACGTTACGGTTGAACCACTGATGGCAGATGCACTTTTCTGACGATTTCTTTCATACTTTTCTGGAGCATGACAGTGTAAGTTACTTGGCAGTCAATGGGACAGTCACACCTCCCGGTTTTCATCCAGAATATCTTAAATTGTGTTCCGAAGACTAACAAAGCTTTTACGGGTTTGGAACGACATGGGGTAAGTGATTAAAGGCACACAATTTTCATTTTGGGGTGGAGTAATCCTTTAATGCAGGAATACACTTCTTCCCTGAACTGATCCAATACATTCACAATATATATAGAGACAAAGACAGAATCCTTCAAAATACACAACATGAAAAATATCATGATGCTATTTAAAATCCATAACACTTAAAATTTTAAAAACTTTTCTCATTGCAGTTATACAAACATATGCATGCCTTTTGCCAAAAAATGTGTCTACTTTCCTCAGCAAGACACTTAATATAATCAAAAACAAAAAAAAAAAAAGAGTGGAAAAAAAACTAATCCCCTACCTCACCCATTTAGCTAAAACTGGCATACATTTGGGAACGAAGACGATAACTGGTCAATAACATCTAAAAAAGAAGGTCCACAAGAAATCTCCAGCCGCAGAACTCTTTCCACAACCTTTCAATAAATTGTTTTGGCTAGTTTGCACCATATTCATCCCGAAAATTAGTCCACAGATTCTGTTAACTACAGGTTTTACACGCTAAAAGGGCTTGAAACACCTCCAGCTGTCATGATTGAAAGGAATATTGCACCTTTTAACAAGACAAATCTCATAGAGTTCAGTGTCGAAGAATCAACAGTTTGGAAACGATGTCCGCAAACGTTTTATTAGAAGATTTCTTAAACTTCAGTTTGAGGAACTGAGACAAATTTAAACGTACTACAGAATGTCAATTTCCTGAAAAATAATAACATAACAAAATAAATAGCTTAATGAATCCCCGGTTTTCCCTTCCCAGACATTTAATATTAATGAAACTGACCCATAGGTTATGCACAGTAAAAATAAAGTAACAATACAAAAAATTGATAATCATGCATATGAATGTGAGAACCATGATTCAAGTGATCTTGTACAGTGACCTCCGTCTAATTTAACACCCCCGGAATGAAAAAAACATTCCTTCACAGATATTAGACATTCGGAAAAAAATCAATGGGGTGTTTTCAGTTCATGATATGGTTAACCAATACACCTTCCTCGATAAAAATAAATAAAATATTTACAAATGAAAGGCGAAACCAGAACATTGACTAACACCCTGATGCATTTGTATTTGCAGTGACCCAGTGTATGTTATATGGCAGAGGTCTCACTCTTTTATCTGTCTCTCACTCACAGTAGCATGATGACGACGAAGACACGTTTACATTCTGACCTGCATTGAAATACATCCTGTGCAAAAAAATCAAAAACCTACCAAATATATCCCAGCACCTTGCTATAATCTGCACATCCCACTGAAATACTCCTCATAAACTAAATGGGAAAACATACACAATAGGGTTTGTGCTGAAATAAATAACAGGCCTGTGAAAAAAGCAGTAGGATTTTGTGAGTAAACATTCTTTTTCCAGTCATTCCGCCACTTCCTCGTCTGTATGAAACATACACCCATCTCCTCTGAAGCACGGGGGTCTGAGACCTCCAAAGTGCTCGACTCACACAACATACTGCTTGGAGCTGAAATTTGTTGTGTAGGCCTGTCGGCTGTACTCAAAGTGGTCGGTGAGTACTGTGCTCCGACCGTGCTGAAAGTCTGAGCTGTGAGCGAAGGGCCCAGAGCCATTGGACTGGGGCTTGTCGAATGAAACCATATCCTGTGCTGAAACTGGCAGCAGTTTCTTTTTGGCCTCCTGGTTAGAATCGTATTTCGCCTGGTGATAAAAACAATATTTAAGTTGACATCAGTTTTTGCATTCCACTGTACAACCTCCTCCTCCTTTGTGGTTGAAAAAACAATTAATGACATGTATCATTACCTTATTATAGAGGAAGACGCCTAGTATTGCTGTCATCATGCCGATAATGTTGGAGGTGTTGACGGGGTTCCTGAGCATCAGTAGGGATATACTGATGACCATGATCCTCTTTGTTGCGTTGGCTACGGCGTAACTGAGTGGGCTGACCAGGTTCAGCACACTGAAAGCGATCATGTTTTGTGCAAAGTTGCAGAAACCACTAATGAGGAGCAGCACAATTGTTCCTGTCCAGTTGGAAACCTCTGTCTGTAGAAGAAAGTGGAGGAGAAATGAGCGCGAGCATGAAGAGTTGGGTTGAATCTCATGAAACCTGTTTAAAACATTCCCGAGTCATAAGGTCTTAACCTCAAAAATCATACGAAAAAATGTACACTACTGTTTTTTATGTTTTTGAAGGAAGACTCTTATGCTCACCGAGGCAGCATTTATTTGATAGAAATTACAGTAAAACCAGTAATAGTGAAATATTATTAGAATTTAAAGCAGCTGTTTTCTGTTTGAATATTTTTAAAATGTAATTTATTCCTGTGATGTCAAAGCTGAATTTTCAGCATCATTACTGCAGTCTTCAGTGTCACATGACCCTTCAGAAATCAGTCTAATATTGCTGCTCAAGAAACATTTCTGATTATTAACGCTAAAGATTGTTTTGCTGCTTAATATTTTTGAGGAAACAAAGACCGCCCATGACACGTTTCTGGATTCTTTGATGAATAGAAAGTCCAAAAGAACGCCATTTATTTGAAAAAGCAAGATTTGTAAGAATTTAAGTCTTTACTGTCACTTCTGATCAATTTATTGTGCTTGCTGAACATTAAAATCCTTACAATTTAAACTCACTGACCCTACAAGCTTTGAGCCAGTATATGCCCTTTTTGGACACCTAACTGACGAACATTTCTATACTCACATCACTACACACGGTAGTATGCAGCATGTTAGATATATGTATATATATATATATATATATATCCTAATTACGCAAATTAATGACATGTCAATTGTAGAAAACTGTAAAAACATTTGTCATACTGAACTCAATTTAAGCTCATATTAATAAAAATAATTCATTAAACAAAATCATTGTGTGTCCAAACAGACCCTTTGTAATTTTATTACTATATTACAGTGCCAAAATTCTTCATCTGAAACATTTTGTTTGTTGATTTTGGGACAAAATATGAACTGGCCATGTCTGGACATATTTTAAGACAAACATCCTCTTATTCAGATAAAAATCATTAAAAACCTATTTACCAGGTCTCCATCCATCAGGAAGGTTGAGAAGTCCACTAAAATCCATGTGGGCAGCATAAACAAAAGTGCATTGAAGCCCAGCATGTTTAGTAATTGGAGGTGGTGAATCCTTGTGTCACGCAAGACCTAAAACAACCACAAAAATGATTTCATACAGGAAGACATTCCAGACTTTTCCTATTTGACAGAAATCACCTCATAGTAATATGAACCTTTTTCGAGAATATGTTCTGTAAAGAGAAGCAGAGCGTTGCTGCCAGAGCGCTGATCAATCCAGAGACGTCAAAGGACAATTCAGTGACAGTGGCCAACAGAACGCCTCCAATGATGGGTATAAGAGACACATAAACCTGGTCAAAAAAAAAGCCAAACTCATCAAACATGCATACAAACAATTCAAACTGAAGTATTAGATTACTATTAAGCAACCAGTGACTGTTTAAGCCATTATGAATTCAGTAAATACATGACTCATTTCTAACTGTGTTTGGATGAAGACAGACCTTTGTGGTTTGCTTCTCTCTCATGATAATCCGTGACAGCAGAACCACCCAGATGGGCATGGTGGCCTTCACTAGAATGAAGGAATGAAAAGAAGACATGCATTCACTCATCTAATAATAACATCACCATTAGTGTCCTCACATGTTCGTCTGTAAAGTCTTGTGATCGCACCTGGTGTCTGAAACATCTCAGCTGCAGTCGAGTCCTCAAAAACAACACTCACGCTCTCCCTGCACTAATGCTGCTTCATATGTACACACACAGCTGTTTAAAGCAATCCGTGTCTCAACAAACTCAAATGCATCAGACGTCGCTGCAAACGGACCGCATTGCAGGTCATCCGACAATAAAAAAAAAAAATGTTCCCAGTAGCAAAGCTGACTAGACTAAAAAGCTGTATAAATGGAAACAAAGTAAAGGTCTGTTAACACCTACACTTACAGACGATATTGTTCTGTTTATTTAAGCACACACTGCAGCTATGCCGTCTGCCGCTTGGAAAGCTCAAGCTCTTTAAAGTCAGTGGGATTCTGATAGGCTGTTTTTATTGTTCATCAGCTGGAGTAAAGTGGTTACAATCATATTGTTACTCTTATTATTATAGCTGTGGCATGGACTTCACTATTCTCATAATTAGACAGATTATTAAAACTTCATATTAGTGCTGGGCGGTATACTGGTTCATACCGAACACCGGTGTTTATTTTTGTTATGATATGAACTTTTAAAATACCTCAATACTGGTGTATGTCGCTTAAACAACGTTCGGAACACGACACTGTTTGAAAGGGGTGCTGCACTGTGGTGAGGGAACAGCTGTATGTGTTACTAAGCGTGAAAGTTCAGAAACTGAAGCTGTAGAACTAATAGAACGTGATGACACAGAAGAACTCATCCACAATATCCATGTTGACCGCCACAAATATCCACCGCCCCATGCCATCAGCTACCGCGTCTCACAAACACGAGCGCGACTTTAGCACTAGTTTCAGCAACTTTCAGACCCTTTTAGCAGCTTTTTTCCATAGACTATTCATACTGACAGACCTAGCGACTTTTTTTGGATAAACCTTAGCTATGGTTCAGTTGGAGGATTTCGCCAGTGCTGTCCCGCGAACGCGAGGTCTGACTTTCCCGGAGAAGTGTCGCCTCTCTCGGCGTCTGTTCTGTGCAGTGAGCGGCAGAGAAGCAGCGCACCGCAGCCGACTCGTCAATAAATGAGTACAAACAGCGTTTCCAAGCACCTGCCACTTACTGACTGTTTGGAATTATAAATATGAGAGTAGTTCGTCTGTTAATATCACATGCACTTTTTTGTGTGTTGTTGTTTTTAGTTTGTTACTCAGACACAGGCAGTGCGCTGCACGAGACAAAAGAGTAATCTAGCCAAAACAAGCACATAGCCGTCTTTAGTTTAGATGCATGTTGATTTTATCAGACGTTTTCTCATGATTATAAATGTGTGACTCCTGGTTAACATGTATTAAATCGGGTCGTGTTTAGTCACTATTTAGTGTGGTATTTTTGACAATATTCACTCATCATGAAAGTAAAATAGGGCATTCTAAGTCAATAAACAGCAGTATTTCTTCTCTCAATCAGTTCACAACCCGCTCATGCATGAAAAACAAAATACCGTCATGTACCGTGAAACCGGTATAATTTTGAAAAATACCGTGATATACATTTTTGGACATACCGCCCAGCACTACTTCATAGTTATCACCATCGGTGTGAATGGCACTTAAAGAATCAGTTAAATCAGTAGGGCGTTAATAACCCAGAAGCAATAAGACTGACAAACACAACCTAATTCCTGCTTTCTGATAACAGACTCATATATATATATATATAAATATATATATATTTTTAAATAAAATATGGTTATTGGTCGTTTCCGTCCTGCAATATTATTCACATTGGTTATGTACATTTATCTCATTCTATACAACCATAGTGCTCTCATCACTTCATATAATATACTTCTTTTCTTACCACTTAACTCTTTACCCAAGCCGTCGACAACTAACCTCACACACACGCCTTCCAGTTTTACAGTTGTGTACTCCTGGATCATTTCAGAGTATAGAGGATTGTAACCAATCCGAGTTTAGTTTCTTTTTCTAGAAATGAGAGTTGCACCTTTTCTTCGAGCAAGATGAACTTTGTTGATTTTTTTGGCTGCACCACCTCTGGAGTTGGCGCAGAACCCAAAGGGGATGGCGGATGAAATGTTCACTTTTTTAGCTTTTCTTGCAGGGAAGCGGGGGGCTGGGTTGACCCCAGTAGCTCATTATCATTTCAAGGACATCACTGTCACGGTGTGACCTCTCAAGCAATAATTTACTACCAAGTCCTAACTTTAGTGTGTTTTATTTTATTATTTTTTAACAACATGTTTGTAAGAAAACATTTCATGTCTACACGTACAGCTCTGCTCTGCTAATACTCTGCCATGGTACATTGGGCAGCTAAAGCTTCTCTTACTACCAGGGTTTCTAACACTGCCGCAGGGGTTGTTAATAGTGGAGGCCATGTAAACAAAGCTTCCCAAACTAGACACGCGCGTCTTACAGCTCTGCAGCCGGACGACGTGGCAGAGACCGGAAGTGACGTAGTCTGGCATCGCTGCAATAAAGTGTTGTTGTTGTTGTCAAAACTCGGACGCAGAGAAAGTCCCTCAATCCCTATTACGATTGGTTTCCTAGAGTTCAGATTGGTTAAATCGGTAACTCAGACTTACCTCACAGCAGAGACTTGTGGTCAATGACAGACAGCGATAAATGAATAACCTCCGGCGATTTAAATTCGATTAAACGAACCGAGCCGCTGGGTTTAAACTGAGCTCGAAGAGCAAGGCCTGCAATACCGAATAACCCAAAGCCTCCCGTTACTCACCAGTGTGCGCGTACGACACCGGGACCTTCCATATGCTGAAATGGGCCGAGACCGAGGAGAAGTATTTCCCGAAGGCGAGCGGCAGAATGAACCAGCGGTAGTAGCGGGCCGGTAACTCCGTTCGCGGGACGCCCCAGGCTCGCAGCAGCGGCGGGAGAAACACGATGATGGAGACTATATGAAAGAGAGAGACTGTGACCGGATAGGGGAAGTCGTTGAGGATGATTTTATTGACCACGTTGCCAGCAGAGCTGACGGTGTACCAGCACATGCACAGCACCCCGATCCGAACCCCGTCCCGCACGGGCGGGCGCTGCTCCACCGCCGCCATCTTTCAGCGCGAGCCGCACTGGAGGAGTCACGTGACTCTGAAGCCACGCCCCGGGGACAGCGTCAGGAGAGAGGTGTGGTTAGTTCTGTTCTGCTCGTTCAGACCGGCTTAAATGTCTACTTTATACGTACCGTTACGTTTCAGTTATCAATTTAATGGTGCAACGCTCAGAATCTGGCCACCACGGTTATCAAAATAGTTATTTTTACTAAATAAATAATAATAAATCATTCATTACTTCCACTTCATTTTATTTCCATCACACACTAATAACTGATAGCAAACGCTTTGAGAGAGCTTTTACATAAGCCTATATTTTTTTTCTTTTCTCCCTCCTAATATTTTTTCCCCATCACTAAGTCCCTTTAGGGACCCTGGTAAGTATATGATATAATATTGAAAAAAAAATAAATAATCATAATTATTTAGACGCTATATAAAGATTTAGAAAAGTGCAATACAAAAATTAAGTCACATACTACAGGATGTTTACATTTTTATTAAAATAAAAACCAGTATACTGTCCAATACATGTTCTAATCCTTTTGTTTGCGTGTCAGTAAATGCTGCCATCTACAGGAGACATTGAGGCACAGCAGTGACATTCTAGTTGTTGTTTTTCTGTCATACATTACATACTTCCATAGTGAAATAAGTGCTCTGAGTAATCTGTTTGCTAGATGACGGGGTCAGAGCATCTCCAACACTGCAGCTCTTGTGGGGTGTTCCCGGTCTGCAGTGGTCAGTGTCTGTCAAAAGTGGTCCAAGGAGAACCGGGGACAGGGTCATGGCGGCCAATGTTCATGTGAATGCTGGCCGTGTGGTCCGATCCAACAGACGAGCAACTGTAGCGCAGACTGCTCAAGAAGTTAATGCTGGTTCTGATGGAAAGGTGTCAGAATGCACAGTGCATCGCAGTTTGTTGTGTATGGGGCTGTATAGCCACAGACCAGTCAGGGTGCCCATGCTGACCCCTGTCCACCGGCGAATGTGCCAACAGTGGGCACGTGAGCATCTGAACTGGACCACGGAGCAATGGAAGAAGGTGGCCTAGTCTGATGAATCATGTTTTCTTTTACATCACGTGGATGGCTGGGTGCGTGTGTGGCCAGGATGAACTATGGGAAGAAGGCAAGCGGCAGAGGCAGTGTGATGCTTTGGGCAATGTTCTGCTGGGAAACCTTGGGTCCGGCCATCCATGTGGATGTTACTTTGACACGTACCACCGACCTAAGCATTGTTGCAGACCATTATTATAAAAAAATCTAAAATTGTCAACCTTTTTGTTTTTGTTTGCTTGTATGAATTATTAAAAACTATTTTGAATCTCATTACTGATAATTACTATTACTAACGCATATAAAATAAAATCAGACCAATATTGTAAGCCCTGCCTTTTATATTATACACACACACACACACACACACACACGTCTGGTCAGCTATCCTTGTGGGGACTCTCCATAGGCGTAATGGTTTTTATACTGTACAAACTGTATTTTTCATCCCTTTACCTACCCCTATTACCCTAAACCTACCCCTCACGAAACTTTCTCTTTCTGCATTTTTAGATTTAAGAAAAATAAAATAACAAAATACATAATACTATAATAATATAACGAGGACAGAAAGTGTCATAAACCTATACACATGAATACAGCTGAAATTGTCAACTGATTTTTGTGTGTGTTTCTTGTATGAATCCTCAGATAAAATGTTTAATTTTAATAAAATAAAATAAAAAATAAAACTCTGTTCCTTCCACTGCTCTCGTGATTGTAAGATGCAGCGCCCCCTGCTGACGGTATCTTTCTTAGATACTGTTGCTAACAACAATCAACCCGCTAAAACGGAGGCAGACGATTAAAGCCACCTTGGGTAAGATAAGATATTATTTACTTAGTTAGTTAGTTACTTAGTAAGTTAGTTACTTAGTTAGGAATTCTTCCAGATTTTTTAGCCAGGAGATTTTCTAATGGTTATGTATTATGTTCCATTTTCTGCAGCTCATTCTAGTACATGTCTTTTATGTGTTTATATGCTATGCAGAGTATAAGAATGTGTTCAACTGTTTCTGCTTAATTAACATTATTGAAGGGGTCATATGACGTTGCTAAAAATTAACATTATTTTGTGTATTTGGTGTAATGAAATGTGTTTATGCGGTTTAAGGTTAAAAAAACACATTATTTTCCACATACTGTACATTATTGTTTCTCCTCTATTCCCCACCTTTCTGAAATGCGTCGATTTTTACAAAGCTCATCGGTCTGAAAAGTGAGGTGTGCTCTGATTGGCCAGCTATCCAGTGCGTTGTGATTGGCCGAATTCCTCAAGCTTGTGACGGAAATGTTACACCCCTTACCATACTGTGATGCCGTGTCCCGGCGCGACGAGACAAAAACAGTAAAACCCATTATAAACGGGGCATTTGTTGCATTCAGTGGGGACATATTTACTGATTATAATTACTTATACTGTTTTTTTACGCGTTGCTTTGCATTGCGCCATGTAAACATAAAACATGTCTGCATTTGTGTTCGGAGAAACGACAAACAACAAGTGCTACTCTACACTGCTCAAAACTCACGTTTGAATCGTCAGTGGCAAATCCTTTAAATATGAAAATGTACTTACAGGCTGTTAGTCAGCATTATTTGTCAGCATCATACTGTATAGTTTTAGCATGCGCGCCGAAGGGGAAACGGGAACTGAATTCACAGGAACACCAGCATTGTAGGCTACTCTCAGGAACAGTCCTTGTCCTCCGTAAAATGCATTGCACACATCTGAATATTTGTTTTGAACTGTTCTGGAAAAGTGTTGTAAATACAACTTAACCACCGATTTCTAGTTATAAATCCACAAAGTAGTTTCGCTTTCATAACTAAACACACAGCGTCTCCACGACATGGCGGCTGCGGCAGCAACAATACTACAGCGAGAATAAAAGTTACACCTTCTTTCTTTGCGTTAACATTTGGTCGGCGTTATGCAAATCTTCCCACATTTGTAGACATGTGGGGGCGTGTTTAAACTAGACGCTTTAGGAGGGCGTGGACGAGTCTTAACTTTTATAAAGAATATATCTTTGGTTGAGACTTTAGTCTTTACAGATCTTCTTTATGCACCTAGATCTTGTAACACTCCAAAGAGAAAAGAAGACTTGAAATCGCATCATATTACCCCTTTAACTGGTTTTAAATTCAACCCCTTTTTAACGCCCTCCATTTGCGCCAAATGTTTTGTTCACATGGCCCCCTGTTACCAGGCAGCACCCCCCCCCCCCCCCCCCCCCCCCCTTTATCCAGCCTAAGCTCATTTCCGCATACTAGCAATGGCTTGGTCTCACCCACTTACAAGAACTGCCCACACTGCAAAAAAAAACAAAAAACGGCCAATCAGAGATTACGCTGACAAAAAAGAAAATCAATGACTCATGACTAGGGACTCAGCGCAGCGTTTGATACTGTTGATTATGGCATTCTTTTGTCACATCTTGAACAGTATGTGGGTGCCCTGACAGAACCTTTTCAGTTGGCATTGGAGGCTCTGTCTCAACTGAGGCTCCTATTACCTGTGGCGTTCCCCAAGGTTCCATCTTGGCCCCAACTCTGTTTTCACTATACTTGTTACCTCTAGGTTTGATTCTTAAGAGGCTTGGAGTGTCTTTTCACTTGTATGCAGATGACACTCAAATCTATCTACCTTTGAAGCACAGGAAAGGTTTAGAAACATTGCTTGTTTGTCTAAATGATATACGATCCTGGATGTCCTCGCATTTTTTACACCTAAATGCGAGTAAAACGGAAGCAATTGTGTTTGGATCCTCTGTGGGTAAAGAAACTACTTTTAATGTTGCCAATCTGCACTTTTACATCAAACCGACTGTTGGATTCCTCTTTAAAGTTTTATCAGCATATAAACACAGTAGTTAAGTCAAGCTTTTTTCACCTGAAACTTTTATCTAGAGTAAAGTCTTTTCTATCCCCCAAAGATCTTGAAAGAGTTACACATTCTTTTGTTCTGTCCCACTTGGATTATTGTAATTCTTTATATACTGGAATATCCCAGTCCTCTATTAGAAGGCTTCATATGGTTCAAAACGCTGCAGCCAGACTTTTAACTGGAGTCTGCAAACGTGAACATATTACTATTATAAAGTAATAATTGATAATAACTGAACAGCAAATCAGGATATTATAATATAATGATTTCTAAAAGCTAATGTGACTGAAGATTGATGTAATGATGCTGAAAATTCAGCTTTGCATCAAAGGAATTATTTACATTTTAAAACATTACAATAGTAAATAGTTATTTGAAATTCTAATTCACAATATTTCTGTTTTTACTGTATTTCTGATCGAATCAATGCAGCTTTGGTGAGCATAAACTTAAAAAAAATAATAATAAAATTAAATATTCCAAACTTTTGACTGGTAGTGTACATGTTGGTTTTGTATGTTCATATGTGAAGTCTTGCTGACAGAGAATTTATTGTCTTATTGCTTACAAACTACTGTACTAATAAATTTTTGCCACACCAGTGCAATGGACCATGAAGAATAGAGAAGCACAACAAAACAAACACACAGGACGTAGTTGTGAATCCACATTTGGTAATTTAAGAAACATGCCTCAGAAAACTCATAGTCTGTAATCTATGCCAACATAAGGCAAAATCTTAAATGTACTCCCATCCCCATATGGATCCAGGGTGATGGACTGAGTCCAGTCATACCAGTTATTCCGGTTATCGTAACAGCCATTCACACCATGCCATCGCTGACTGCGTATCCTGACGAGGTCTCGCTCCGTGACCTCTCGGCTGACCCCTGGAAGGGCTTTCACAGGGAACTCTGGTATAAACCCATGAGTTTTTCTGCACTCTCTGGAATTCTTTATCTCTTGCTTGATGTTCTCACCCACAGAGAAGCTCATCCCTGACTTTTCTGAAGTCGGTAAGCTATTCTGAATCATCTTACTTTCTGACACCTCTCTCCAGTTTGTCTGTTGGAACGAACAAAGGCTGTTATTCAGATGATCACTGCCCTGGATTTCACTTCCTGTTGATCTCTGGCAATCTTTTGTAAATGTTTTGCTTGATATAGGTTTGATTGGTAGTTTGCCTGCTTGCAGTCGTGCCGTTTTGGTACTGTCCTCTCCATTGTGTTTGACAGTGTGACTGTTATGCTCTTTCTTCCTCGTCTTATCCTCAAAACCCTTTATCTTTGTGTCTGTCACTGTGCTGGAGACCTCATCGAGGTTACCATGTAGTGTAGCAGGTTTGTGTATGTTGAGGAGGTCTGAAGGCTGTTGCATCTTCTTTACATATGAATCTTGGATAGATGAAATTGGTAGATTAGAAGTGGATTGTGCTGGTTCCTTGGTTGCCAAAACGTGCTTTTTGTCACTGTGACTAGCAGAGGTGGTGTTTCTTTCAGACTTGTGCTGGTCTTTTTGGGAATGATGATTGGACAGAGATGTTCTCCAGCTTGTGGACTGTTGTAAATGCTTGATGGACGAAGAATATGGCTTGATCGCACGGACAGGTATTTTACTCTTTCTAAAATTATTTTGATGTTTAATGGTTTTATCTGGCACAGAACCCCGAGACATTTCAGCCCTCTCACTCATGTTACTGTGGTAATTTTCAGTAAGGGTTTGTGTTGATCCAGGAATACATTCAGCAGAAGTCGAATTGACTGCAAAGCTTGAGAGCTCTTCTACTGTGACTTCATTTACTCCAACCAGCCTCTGCCAATGTCGTATCAGATTTTTTAAACGTTTAACAAGATCTTCATCTGTGCTCCTTTTTCTCACTTCATTGATCAACTTTCCAAGCCTGGTTTCCTGGAATACAACAAACCAAATCATTCCTCAAGGGAGCATTCTTTTGTTTGTTTTATAAATTAATGCATTAAACAGCAACTGCCCACAGTGTGTGTGTATGCATGTAATTTTTTTTCATATTATGGCAGTCAATGGGGATCAGCAACTGTTACCAACATTCTTCCAAGTATCTTCTTTTGTGTTCAGCAGAAGAAAAATCTCATACAGTTGGAACAACTTGAGGGTGAGTAAATTATGCTTTTTTGAGTGAACCATCCTTTTAATTCACATTTTCAGTATCACAGTTGTTGGGATAAATTCAATATAAACCGAGTGAGTTAGTATCTTACCACTAGAGCCTCTTTAGTCATGGGGTAACTTTCCAGGCAGCATATCACATCCAATACAGCCATCATGTTCTGTATCTGTTGACAGGTAGTAGTTAAGCTAAAGTCACTTCCATGCTTTCATAATATTCTCTGTGCATAAAAAAAAAATCCTTTAACAGGTAATGCTTAGCGAGTCAGTTCTTGTCTCTTTTTCTAAGGCTGGCCATACTCATGAAAGTAGCTGGGCCTCATGTATCTGCTCTCACATGTGCACCTGCAGCAGTCACCAGACCAGCAGTGACTCTTTCAGATCCCAGTCAACAGTTGTTTGCAAATGCAAATGTGATATGCTTGCATAGTCATTCCTCTAAAAATCTGTGAAAAAGGCCCCAGGGAGTTACATAATAAAAATAAACCTCACCACAGTGAGACTGAGCAAACCAGTGTGGTCAAGAATACTGTAAAAAAGCTTCCCTAATATTCTCCACATAAAGGACACAAAGTGCTGAAAGAGTGGATAGAAATTGCAATATGTAGTTAAATTGAATTATTAAATGAAGTGACAGTTACTACTAATGATGCACATGCAGCATGGTTATACTAGACAAAACCATAAAGACTGAAGCCATTACTTGGGTCTATAACTCGGCTTTTACTCACGTTACTTTGAGCATCGATGGCCTGAAGGAGCTTCTCTTTGAGTTGTTGAGGTCTTAATGAAGCTCTTTTCATTGTCTTTGAAAAACATCCACTGAAAGATTCACAGCATTAAGAACACATACTACTTGCAAAACTCTTCAAACATGCACACGTCTCTCATATGAAACCACTTTACTGCCAGCCCATTATGAGCTCAACTATTCATGTCCATGCATGTAGGCAAATGACTCAACTGTCCCGATAAGGGTTCTACAGGTGCAATACTGTTTTCACATATAGGCCTACAGAGTTAGCGATGCGTGAGTGTTAATGACAACCACATATGAATCCAAGAAACTATGCTTCAGCAATTTTTAAGGTTATACAAATACCATTTTTATGAGCTTATATTTAATGACAGACTACACAGAATACTTTTAAAAGTTAATTTGTCACAGATATATCTCCATGGTCTCTGTATCTTTTTCAACTACACTGTAAAAACAAATCTGTGACATTTACGGTAAAATACCGGCAGCTGTGGTTGCCAGAACTTCACCGTAAAAGATATGGTAGCAACATTTTAGGTTTTACAGACTTGACTTTGATTTCATTAACTGATGTAATGTTAATAAACCAACACATTGAAGTACTAATATCTGTTTTGAACCATTGAAATGCACTATTAACCACCAAAAACTGGTGGTGATGAGAAAGTCACATGATGAACCAATGCTCATCACAAACGGCTTTTATACGAGCTGAGGAGGACAATACTTATATACAGGTGCATCTCAATAAATTAGAATGTCGTGGAAAAGTTCATTTATTTCAGTAATTCAACTCAAATTGTGAAACTCGTGTATTAAATAAATTCAATGCACACAGATTGAACTAGTTTAATTCTTTGGTTCTTTTAATTGTGATGATTTTTGGCTCACATTTCACAAAAACCCACCAATTCACTATCTCAACATTAGAATACTTCATAAGACCACTAAAAAAACATTTTTAGTGAATTGTTGGCCTTCTGGAAAGTATGTTAATTTACAGTACATGTACTCAATACTTGGTAGGGGCTCCTTTTGCTTTAATTACTGCCTCAAATTACATTGCGTGGCTTGGAGGTGATCAGTTTGTGGCACTGCTGAGGTGGCATGGAAGCCCAGGTTTCTTGACAGTGGCCTTCAGCTCATCTGTATTTTTTGGTCTCTTGTTTCTCATTTTCTTCTTGACAATACCCCATAGATTCTCTAATGGGTTCAGGTCTGGTGAGTTTGCGTGGCCAGTCAAGCACACCAACACCCTGGTCATTTAACCAACTTTTGGTGCTTTGGCAGTGTGGGCAGGTGCCAAAACCTGCTGGAAAATGAAATCAACATCTTCAAAGCTGGTCAGCACAAGGAAACCTGAAGTGCTCCAAAATGTCTTGGTAAACGGGTGTCGTGACGTGTTTTCAAAAAACACAATGGACCAACACAGCAGATGACATTGCACCCCAAATCAACCCCACAGACTGTGGAAACTTTAACACTGGACTTCAAGCAACTTGGCTATGAGCTTCTCCACCCTTCCTCCAGTTTCTAGGACCTTGGTTTCCAAATGAAATACAAAACTTGCTCTCATCTGAAAAGAGGAATTTGGACCACCAGGCAACAGTCCAGTTCTTCTTCTCCTTAGCCCAGGTAAGACGCCTCTGACGTTGTCTGTGGTTCAGGAGTGGCTTAACAAGAGGAATACGACAACTGTAGCCAAATTCCTTGACACGTCTGTGTGTGGCGGCTCTTGATGCCTTGACCCCAGCCTCAGTCCATTCCTTGTGAAGTTCAAACTCAAATTCTTGAATTGATTTTGCTTGATAATCCTCATAAGGTTGCGGTTCTCTCGGTTGGTTGTGCATCTTTTTCTTCCACGCTTTTCCCTTCCACTCAACTTTCTGTTAACATAATTGGATACAGCACTCTGTGAACAGCCACCTGTGATGAGGGGGGTCGGGGGATGTTTGTGGCTTACCCTCCTTGAAGGGTGTCAATGATTGTCTTCTGTACAACTGTCAGATCAGCAGTCTTCCCCATGATTGTGTAGCCTAGTGAACCAAACTGAGAGACCATTTTGAAGGCTCAGGAAACCTTTGCAGGTGTTTTGAGTTGATTAGCTGATTGGCATGTCACCATATTCTATTTTGTTGAGATAGTGAATTGGTGTTTTTTTTAAATGTTAGCCAAAATCATCACAATTAAAATAAAATAACCAAAGACTTAAACTACTTCAATCTGTGTGCATTGAATTTATTTAATACACGAGTTTCACAATTTGAGTTGAATTACTGAAATAAATGAACTTTTCCACGACATTCTAATTTATTGAGATGCACCTGTATAGAAGGTGCACAGTGTCATTCACACAAACACTAAACCCCATCATGGTGACACACATGAAACTGAAATAATGGAATAAACATTAATTTAACAACATTAGATGTAAGATTAAACCCTAATGTACACAACTGATAAGAAAAAAACTAAGAAGAATCATGTTATTTCAACAAAAAAAAAAACTATGAAGTGTCATGCAGGGAATTCTAGGAATATCAGTTTACAGTTTTTGACTAAAAATTATACATTGATTTATTCACTTCCAAACCGTATTTTAAACATATTTTACGGTAAAATTACGTAAAATGGAATTACATTTATTCACCAAAATATTATGGAACCTTACTGTTAACCATTAACAGTGTTTACTGTAGCAGTTTTACAGACTTGTTACTGTTAAATCACATGAATGTTTTTAAACTATAGTTCAAATGTTGTTTTTTTCTGCTCATGACGCTGCAGCATATCAGAAGAAAAAAAATGTTTAACCCCAGCTGCAGCTGGTACAAAAACCAACATATTCAACCCGTTTCCAAAAAAGTTGGGACACTGTACACATTGTGAATAAAAACAGAATGCAATAATGTGGAAGTTTCAAATTTCAGAATACAACATAAAATACAACATAGATGACATATCAAAGGTTTAAACTGAGAAAATGTATCATTTTAAGGGAAAAATAAGTTGATTTTAAATTTCATGGCATCAACACATCTCAAAAAAGTTGGGACAATGCCATGTTTACCACTGTGTGGCATCCCCTCTTCTTTTTATAACAGTGTGCAAACGTCTGGGGACTGAGGAGAGAAGTTGCTTAAGTTTAGGAATAGGAATGTTTTCCCATTCTTGTCTAATACAGGCTTCTTGTTGCTCAACTGTCTTAGGTCTTCTTCCTCTTTATGATGCGCCAAATGCTTTCTATGGGTGAAAGATCTGGACTGCAGGCTGGCCATTTCAGTACCCTGATCCTTCTACGCAGCCATGATGTTGTAAATGATGCAGTATGTGGTCTGGCATTGTCATGTTGGAAAATGCAAGGTCTTCCCTGAAAGAGATGACGTCTGGATGGGAGCATATGTTGTTCTAGAACTTGGATATACCTTTCAGCATTGATGGTGCCTTTCCAGATGTGTAAGCTGCCCGTGCCACATGTACTCATGCAACCCCATGCCATCAGAGATGCAGGTTTCTGAACTGAGTGCTGATAACAACTTTGGTTGTCCTTGTCCTCTTTAGTCCGGGTGACATGGTGTCCCAGTTTTCCAAAAATAACTTTAAATTTTGATTCGTCTGACCACAGAATGGTTTTCCACTTTGCCACAGTCATTTTTAAATGAGCCTTGGCCCAGAGAAACGCCTGCGCTTCTGGATCATGTTTAGATATGGCTCCTTTTTTGACCTATAGAGTTTTAGCCAGCAACGGCGAATGGCACGGTGGTTTGTGTTCACCGACAATGTTTTCTGGAGGTATTCCTGAGCCCATGTTGTGATTTCCATTTCAGTAGCATTCCTGTATGTGATGCAGTGCCGTCTAAGGGCCTGAATATCACGGGCATCCAGTATGGTTTTCCCGCCTTGACCCTTACGCACAGAGATTGTTTCAGATTCTCTGAATCTTTGGATATTATGCACTGTAGATGATAACTTCACGACACAACTTCAAACAATCTTGACTCTGAGAGACAGACTGCACTCTGAGAGCGCTTTTATACCACTCATGTTGCCTAGTGACCAATAAGTTTGCAATGGTCCTCACTGTTCCTATACAGTGGGTACGGTAAGTATTCAGACCCCCTTAAATTTTTTCACTCTTTTTATATTGCAGCCATTTGCTAAAATTTAAGTTAATTTTTTTTCCTCATTAATGTCACACAGCACCCCATATTGACAGAAAACACAGAATGTTTGACATTTTTGCAGATTTATTAAAAAAGAAAAACTGAAATATCACATGGTCCTAAGTATTCAGACCCTTTGCTCGGTATTTAGTAGAAGCACCCTTTTGATCTATACAGCCATGAGTCTTTTTGGGAAAGATTCAACAAGTTTTTCACACCTGGATTTTGGGGATCCTCTCCATCCTCCTTCAGATTCTCTCCAGTTCTGTCAGGTTGGATGGTAACGTTGGTGGACAGCCATTTTTAGGTCTCCCTAGAGATGTTCAATTGGGTTTAAGTCAGGGCTCTGCTGGGCCATTCAAGAACAGTCACAGATTTGTTGTGAAGCCACTCCTTCGTTATTTTAGCTGTGTTCTGAGGGTCATTGTCTTGTTGGAAGGTAAACCTTCGCCCAGTCTGAGGTCCTGAGCACTCTGGAGAAGGTTGTCGTCCTGTCCCTGCAGCTGAAAAAAACACCCCCACCAAAGCATGATGCTGCCACCACCATGCTTCACTGTTTGGGACTGTATTGGACAGGTGATGAGCAGTTTCTGGTTTTCTCCACACATACCGCTTATAATTAAGGCCAAAAAGTTATATCTTGGTCTTATCAGACCAGAGAATCTTATTTCTCAACCATCTTGGAGTCCTTCAGGTGTTTTTTAGCAAACTCCATGCTGGCTTTCATGTGTCTTGCACTGAGGAGAGGTCTTCTGTCGGGCCACTCTGCCCTAAAGCCCCGACTGGTGGAGGGCTGCAGTGATTTTTGACTTTCTACAACTTTCTCCCATCTCCCGACTGCTTCTCTGGAGCTCAGCCACAGTGATCTTGGGTTCTTCTTTACCTCTCTCACCAAGGCTCTCTCTCCCCCGATAGCTCAGTTTGGCCGGACTGCCAGTTCTAGGAAGGGTTCTGGTCGTCCCAAAACGTCTTCCATTTATGGATTATGGAGGTCACTGTGCTCTTAGGAACCTTAAGTGTAGCAGAATTTTTTTTGTAACCTTGGCTATATCTGTGCCTTGCCACAATTCTGTCTGTGAGCTCTTCGGGCAGTTCCTTTGACCTTATGATTCTCATTTTCTCTGACATGCACTGTGAGCTGTAAGTCTTATATAGACAGGTGTGTGGCTTTCCTAATCAAGTCCAATCAGTATAATCAAACACAGCTGGACTCAAATGAAGGTGTAGAACCATCTCAACGATGATCAGAAGAAATGGACAGCACCCTGAGTTAAATATATGAGTGTCACAGCAAAGTGTCTGAATATTTAGGACCATGTGATATTTCAGTTTTTTCTTTTTAATAAATCTGCAAAAATGTCAACAAATTCTGTGTTTTTCTTTCAATATGGGGTGCTGTGTGTACATTAATGATGGAAAAAAAATTAACTTAAATGATTTAGCAAATGGCTGCAATATAACAAAAAGAGTGAAAAATTTAAGGGGGTCTGAATACTTTCCGTACCCACTGTATGTACATTTAACTTTTCCGGCCTCTTATTGCTACCTGTCCCAACTTTTTTGGAATGTGTAGCTCTCATGAAATCCAAAATGAGCCAATATTTGGCATTACATTTCAAAATGTCTCACTTTCAACATTTGTTATGTTATCTATATTCTATTGTGAATAAAATATTTTATGAGATTTGTAAATTATTCCATTCTTTTTTTACGCACAATTTGTAGTGGTCCCACTTTTGGATGAAATCACTAAAAGTCCACGATCTTTGTAAATCCGTTATCTTTGAAATTTGTGCACACATATAAACATTTGGATTGAACTATTGAAAAAAAATAATAGATAATGCATGTATGGTATATATCTGTCAATTCTAGGGCTGCCTCTGACTAAGGATTCTTCTAGTCGACTAGTCATTCATTTAAGCCATCAGTCGACTAATTGCACATTTATATTAATTTAATTACTTACAGCCCTAACTTCATGTTTTACTCAGAAATATTTTAACTATAAAACTAATCAAATATGGAAATTGACTCCTAAGAAGGCTCATATTTTGCGCAAATCTGCCAAATTTCTGGACCATGCAACAGATTGCAACTGTGGGTCAGTTGAGTCATCTCTCAGAATGAGGATCTCATGAAGAAGCACAACAATGCTTTTAGGGAGAAGCTCCAACTGTCACCAGTGGCGACCTCTCAAACATGGGAAAAAGCACTTTTCAAGGTTTTTTTTCTCTCACCAAAATTTGCATTAAAGATATCTTTATTAAAGATATTGTAGTATTAAAGATATCTTAATGCCCTTTTAGATTTTGTATGGTTCCGTTCCAGCGATACTGGAAACTCAATATGGTTGTTCAATTGTACACATATTCAGTGGTCAAAAACCAAATGTGGGTCACTTTGCAAAGGGTATGTTTTTTCTTTTAAAGAGTAATGTCTAAAGAACAAATAATGTTGAAACTAGATATGTATCTTGTTTCCCTCTGTCAAAACAACTGCACTGAACATGAACTTTGTTCATCTTCAGAACACAAATTAAGATTTTTGATCAAATCCAAGAGCTTTCTGACCCAACGCATGACTCCTGACATGGTTTTTGAACAATCCTTCCTGAATGCATTGATCTGTGAAATACACTAGATAAGCTTTAGCGAAACAGGCGAGCACAATACAGGGATTGTGGTCCTCAGCTCACCGTCATGTGTAAGATCCCCAGGCACATAAACCTCAAGATGAGGAACAAATACAAACGTGAATCAACATGTTAAACAAGTGCTTCATTTTATTTATTAACGACTAGAGCAGCAAAACAACAAAAAGACAAAACATGGTGAATGACATGCAACATGAGACATTTGACAAATTTTTCTGCTTTGCAAAACAACTCGTTTATACAGTAAAAACATCTCCAAAACTACAGGAAGGAGAACAAATGGAAAACGCTTTCCCCATTGATTTTACAGATGCCGCCAAATGCCAACTCCCAAGTGCTGTTCAATGTTTGTAAAAGGTGACATTTCAAAATACTGCCGAATGTATGGTTGGGCGAGACGCCAGACTAAACAATAAGAGAACATACTGAATGGACTCCAAATCATTCATAAGTAAAGCCAACATCAGCAGAGGCCACCCAGTGAGATGATCAGCACCCCTCTACCCAAGCATCACCATTGCTTTCCAAACATTATTCCCTGCTTGGTCCCATTCATCGCACACAAATCATTAAAACAATTTCTTAGAAATCCCTGTCTGTCTGGCCATGTATCACTGGGTGGTACATCTCCGCTCATGTTGAGTCCACTGGCCATCTCTTTTTTTGGTTGGATCAGTTTGGGTTTCTTGAGAGCGCCAGAGATCCCTTCTTGGCGATAAGGAGTCTGGGCTACACCAGCTGTACAGTGGCCGCCTGAAGGTAACCCTGCAGGAACTGAAGAGCTTCTGCTGGCAGACTGGTGCTCAACATGGAGGGCACCTGTTAAAGACGACATTTAGTTACTTCAACAGCTCAGTAGGTATTCTGGGTATGCAGCTCTCTAGGTCTGGAGACCAAGCATGCTTCTGTCATGTTCTCAAGTCATTTTAGTGATTATATCAGCATTCTTCTCGTGAGTGATACTCACCCTTCCAGGACAGGCGGTGGAGAGTTTGTGTAAGGACTGAGCTAGGAGGATTTTGGGATTGCTGACAGCGTCTCCGATGGGGTCATGCTCTTTCTTGCCTGCAAAAGCAAGCTGTGAGAAAGCGGTCTGGTACCCTGGAGTGTCCTCTATGTCTATGAAATGCTCATCGTCTGGGATGCTGTCGTCTTCTGGTAACTCGAACAGACCAATCAAAGCCTGCAACAAAGGAGTCCTAAAGAGCAAAAGCAGACTTTTCTCACCACATGTTCATGATTAACTCATCAGATCATCTGACAGCCCAAGTTATCTTGTTAGACTCAATGAATAATAAGAGTGTCCACAGAAATCTTGGGAAAAAAGTTCTTAGAAATGTGCTCTAAATAAAGGGTTCATAAAGTTTTAAAAAGCTTATACAGTTTTAAGAGAAGGTAAATATGTGGTGTATCCATCAAGATTTAAGTAATAAGTGTACACATTGTAAACATTTTCAGGTATTAAAATATTTTTCAAGGTAAGTTATTCATTATTATCATTGTATTTTGGAAAGTGGCACTACATGACATTACAGGTAATTTGACATCTTAAATCATAATGGCCTGCTGGGGTCCACTCTATGATATTTAGATTTATTCCCTGCATGTTTTTGTATATTGTGCACAGCACATTACTTGATTTGGCAGACAAGGTTTTTTCAAATATTAATAAGCAGGTTTGTTCAAGCATTTTTCCCCCTTAGAAATAATAACATTTTTCATTTCGTTTTTAACAAGGATTTTATATCAGGAGTTGTCTACCCTTACTTACATTTGTGACTTACTTACACCTCTGCCTCAGAAAACAACTAAAAACATGTTTATCACATAAAGTGCATTCAAGTCATTTCATGTGCAGCTTGTCATTTCCCATAAGTCGGCACATAAAAATTCCAGTATATTTATTTATCCCCGTAGGGAAAGCATGCTTGCAGCATACACTCACACAGACATTTAACAATTCACATTTTGTGTCAAACAATGTGTTACTAATTGTATTTGCTTCCCATTAATTAATGTAGGATGGGTTACATTTTGCTCCCTCTCTCTCTCTCTAAAATCAATAACCATCCTTAGTTTTGGAGATATTTTAGAGGAGATTTGAATTTTCACATCAACTTAAAAATCATTCCAAAACAGGCCCATGTTCTTCCTCCCCATCGTGTAAAAGGGCTCCCTAAAGCAGTATCATCTGCATATTTTACGATATATCAGTTTTTAAAAGAACTCATGCAATAATTAGAAGACCTACCTGCTGAATTATAAGACTAAGAAAATTAGTCACCCAGATATGCATCGAACTGTCGAATGAAATTCTTTTTCCAGGGTAACAGCTAATGTACTGGGGGAAATAGAGCTAAAAGCTGATCCACAAATAGAATTTTTGGTTTCTCTAAATGTGAATACAGCAGATGCAATAGAGTTAAAATTGCATCCTCAACCCCCCTGGAAGATTGATATGCAAATTGTAGAGGATCTATAAAATGTTGTGTTTCAGACACAATGCACATTTTCCACTAGTGATGTAAGTGCTAATGGGTCGAAAATCATTTAATCCTGAAGGCCTAGAAACCTTCGCCACTGGAATTATTGTAGATGTTTTCCATAAAACAGGGACAATACCAGAATAATAAGAGGCTCTAAAAAATATTGGCCTGAAAAAAAAAATCCCTAAAAAAAAAAAGCCTGTAGTGTGTCTTACCAGAGTTTGGTGTACTCCGTGTCCATCAAGGCAGGACACTCAGTGAGGATCTTAGTGATGCCCACAGCACAGATCTTCTTCTCCACCTGCCCCGAGACCTTCTGCACTTCAGGAATTATGATCTTCTCTACAACCATGCCAAACATCCTGAAGAGACAGAAAATTATGGAAACCCAACACATACACTTTTTTAAAAGATGCTTTGATGGGAAAATGTAATTAATAAGCCAGTCAGTAATATCTGCAATGATTATGACTTGACATGTTTTGAATAATAAAGCTACTTGCTTTGGCTGGATGTCATCAAATATCTCCTGCAATGCAATTGCTCCATATTTCACACAATAAAGGTTGATGAATACCAGGAAACCTGTGGAGAGAAAAGGGGTGACAGATCAATATAGTGAGCAATTTGTACTTTTAAAATTACAGGGCTCATTTAAATATGAGGTTAGAAGTAAACCATGATCAGAAATGACAGCAATCTCTCACTCTTAACAAATTTTGTGGTCTTGGAGCTCTGAAGCCTCTGGAAAAGCAAAATAAAGATCTGTTTCCTGTACTGGGTGATGGAATCCCTGAATACAAACACACAGAACCAAATGAATAGAGCACAGAAACATGTCAACTCTTTTATTCTTGTGTCCTCATTACACATCGCTTACGGAGACATGTGCTCCACTATACTGTTGAGCAGATAGAAGCCTTGATGGTCGTTAGCCTTGGATGCGATGAGCTTCTGGAATACTCCAAGAAGACCAGGCTGGGGAAGAAAAAAAGAAAAGAAAAAAGTTTCATTATTTTAATGAAAAGCTACTGCATTGCAGCTATTCATCTAGCAAAAAAACCCATTCATTCCATGAAACACTCACAATCTTGTCAGCGGCTGTGCTGGCGATGGTGGCGGCTCCTTTCTCCAGATAGGCCTGCAGCAGCCGGACGAGAGGAGGGATGTTTCCTGTGCGTTCCCACAGCGCGGGCTGCAGGAGGTGAGGAAACAGGGCCATGTAGGAGGAGGGGATGGAGCTGGTGTGGATCTCCAGCAGCAGAGACATCACCTGGAAGACGTACGGCACAAACTCTGCAGGGCCAGAGGAGATGAGAGGAAAGGCCCATAAAAACATGGCTTCAGGACATGGCTTCCATCATGAGGTTACATACAGGAAACACTGCTCTATCGTTCAGAAGTTTGGGGTCAGTAAGACTTTTTTTTTTTTTTAAGAAATTAAATTGATTCACACTCAAGTAATACTCTTTACTCATACTTCTGAATGGTTGTGTAAGTCACCACACAACTGTGTGAAAAAGGTTTAAGAGTTTAACAGCGTAACACACCCTGCACATCATTTTGGAGGATCTCCGTAAACACAGGAAACAGGGCCTCTTCAAAGCTGTCCACGGTGTCTGGACTGGCCTTGCAGGTGATCCTGATGGACAGGCACAGTGACTCAAACAGGTAATGGTTGAAATGTGGCTTACTGGGATTCTGTAAAGAAAAAATATATATCTTTGAAGAACGGGCTGCCCACACATTCTAAAAAAAAATTGAAAACTTATATTGCTTACTATAAAGCAGTTATTTAAATGACTAAATTAAGTTTAAAATTTGCCACATGATCTCACTGTTACATGTTTTATTCGGCGAGTGGCTATTTGAATGCAGAAAATGTGCATGCTGCAGAAATTGTACCAGTATGCTGAATTGTATGGTAGTATGGCATGCTAAACACATCTCTGTATAGAACATGGAAATGTCCCGTCCTGCCTTTAGGATCAAGTCCTGCTTGGGAAATGTCCCCTTTAATGGACGGATATTTCTGTGTGTCCTGCCAGTGCATCTAATGCCATGGACTGAGACAGAGACCACATGACTGGACACAAATCTGAGCTCAAGCCTCCTTCACAGGACAGCAGATTTAGTGACTGGCTTACCTTGCTGACGAGGAGAAGCTTATGGGTGAGCTGGCCAATGAGAGTGGGGATGTAGGGCACAATGGCTTCCTGTAAGAGGGAGAAACTCCTCATGATGGCTGGAGAGGTGACAAACAGAAAAGGTCAAGGAGTATATCAAATTATAAAAAGTAAACAAAAAGTTGCCTACTAAAATGTTGTTTGTGAATCTCAAAGAGGCAATTACCTTTCATGATGTACTCGTTCTCAGACGAGCCAGGGATTGCTAAAGATTTGAACAGATTGTTGAGTAACTGTTCTGTGAATGGTGCCATCTCAGTAGGCGTGATGCTGAAAAATAGGATTCGTTTAGAAAATAAATAAACGATCGAAAAAGTTAGAACATGAACATTCTCATGTCTTGTACTGGATAAACTCACAGAGTGGCGTTGTTGGCTCCTCTCATGGTAAAGAGTCTCTCGAGTGCATGTGCGGCATAGGTGTGCTGAACGATGCTCTCTGCCTGCAGGTGGGCCACCAGGAGAGGAACAGCCTCCAACAGCTGCTCTTTAGGGAGCTGGAGGACCAGACAGAAGCCAGACCATCACACCCAGTGAAGGCATACTTGCGTGAAGGACAGCGGACAATGTAATGGAAAAGAAAGTGCTTACTTGACTTCTGAAGGTCATTACATACTTGATGGCATCTGCTTTCAAAACTGGGAACTCGTTCACTGAGGAACAAAGAAGAAAATAACTGTCATTCAGCATCATTGTAGTTCCAGTAAAAACAGTTTAAAGTGCTAAACGAAATGAGAAAAGCCACTTACCGTTGGGAGATTTCAGGTCTACTAGAATGTGGTTGACAAAGAATTCAGACAGGTTCACCAACTCATTGGCTTGTGTTATTCCATGCTGTAAAATAGAGGTACACATTTGTCAGACTGGACCTCAGATCTATAGTTCACAAACTAACAGAAATCAGACTCAAACTATTAAGAACGGCTCCAATAATTTGAAAAGAAACAGCCACGTAAATAGAATTTTTACAGTCAAATGACTTTTCATATTGATTCATTTGAAAATTTAGTAAATATTATGTAAAATAAATAGAAATTTCATTGCAGAATATTTTATAGGGATGCACGATATTATCGTAACGGCCGACAATGGCTTAAAATGTAAATATCTGCGTTGGTTCAATAAGAAAAAAGATGCCGATCTGCCTTGCTGATAACAGGAATAACTCACATGTGCTCAGGGTGTGCTAGCGATAAGATCACAACAGCATTGTGCTCATTCTTGAAGTGAACTTTTTCCTGAATGATGATTAGATTCACTGTTTTGGATTTTGTTTTTTTTATTTTCCTATCTCCTCTTTTTCTTTTTCCTATTTTTCCTTCCCCCCTTTTTTTTCCTTTTTTTTCCTTTTCCCCTTTTTTGTTTTCCCCACCGCATTTAATCTGAGAATGCAAGGACAACATGATGCGTCCTTTGTGCGATAGAGTCAACAGTCACTAGCAGCAGCTATCCTCCAGTAAGGCGTTTTATTTACTTAGGGGAGGGGTGTACTTCTTATAAAATGAAAGTAAAATACACAAATCACATCAAAAAAACAGTAATTCATGTTAAAATCATGAGGATGTTTTGATTTAAAGCGTCAGAAGCCTTTAGCCTTACATGCAATTAAAAAAAAAAAAAAAACATGATCCTTGTAAATTAAATAATTTAGCATATTTATTCATTAACATGTAATATGTTTTTTTTTCAAACGGATTATGAAAACAAATACAAGCCCTACTAAAAGATTTTCAGAATTTTTTACAACTCTGCTTTAGAACATCTACAACATGTTATAAGGGCCCGCCGTCTATGATGCTGAATATTCAAGTTTCCTTTCTCTGTGCGAGTCCGTTAGACGCTGATTGTCTCTCTCCTGCATAGATATAGATCTGTAAAGATAGACTAAAGATCTCAAATCCAAAGAGATATACTCTTATAAAAGCTTAAGCACCGGTCGCCACTCTACATAAAACGGCCTCGTTATAAACGCCCATAAAGATTACGCTCACTATGTGAGAAGATTTGCAACACTAAAGCCCGCCCAGAATGTGCACGCCCAAGGCACAAGAAGAGCGATAACATTTTATTCCGCTGTACGTATTGTTGCTGCCGCGCCACCCATGTCGTGAAAGATGGCTGATGCCTAGTTTCGTTGTGAGATGAAAGCGCAAACTACTTTGTTTGCGCCTTCCCAAAAGAGAGACGCATATCGCGTCATCATGATGGAGCTGATCCTGTGCTGCCGCTGCCTGAGAAATACTAAACCTTCGCCTGTGATGCTGGATCGCCGCGAATCGGCTTCCCGCACGTGACGACGAAGCGGATTGTCCAGCCCCTCGGGTCGTCACCATGTGCAGTTGACCGCAAGCCAACACTACGTGACACGCCTCGTCGAATTCGCCGCCCGCGCACGCTTCTCAAACCCACCACCTCTGCCTCACTCCTATCCCTGCCGGAGTTCCTCACTCTAGCCCAGCCTCTGATCACTCAAGGCCCAACGAGTGCTGACGCTGTGTATGTTTCGTTGTGAAAGCGAAACTACTTTGTTTTTTTCCAAAAGAGGACACGACTAGAAATCTTTGGTTAAGTTGTATTTACAACACTGTGCCAGAACACTTCAACCCAAATATCCAAATGTGTGCAGCACATTTTATGGAGGACTATTTCCTGATCCTGGGAGAGTAGACTACAATGCGGCTGTTCTGAATCAAAGACTGTAAGTACGTCTTTTATACTTAAAGAGTTTTTATATTTTATATATTTAAAGCGGGTTTTAGTTTTTTTGGCCGTGCTTAGAGCTTTTGGAGCTTGTGTTTAGTCATTTCTCCGCTTACAAATGCAGACATGGTTTTATGTTAGCGCGGCGCATGCAATGCAACACGTAAAAAGACAGTAAAAGTCATTACAATCCAATAATTATGTCCCCACTGGAATGCACGAATGCCTCGTTTATAATGGGTTTTAATGTGTTTGTCTCGTCGCTCCGGCCCTGACAGGGCATCATCACAATATGGATAGCGGGGGTCTGTACCATTCCGTCACAGCTGAGGTATTCAGCTCATCACAACGCATGCGATAGACTGGCAATAGAGCACACCTCGCTTTCAGACCCCCCCCTCCCTTCCCCCCCACCTGAGAGGCTTTGGTAAATTGACGCCGTTTAGAAGGGCGGAGAAACAATAATGTACAAGTATGCTGGAAAATAAAGTGTTTTTTTAACCTGTAAAACCGCATAAACGCCATTCATTACACCAAATGTGAGACAATGGCACGCCGACGGTGATGGCTGCCCCTCACGTGGCCGGGATCCGCAGTGTTTTATGCTTTTTGCGAGTGTGCTCTGTTCTTTAGTTATATCCTGCAATAAGTTTCCCAGAGACAAATATGCCTGCCGACATTCGGAACGTAACACCACCCGATATTTCACCGCGGTTTCGACTCTATTCGGATGTTTGCTGGAATTTCTATGTCGAGGGAGCAGCTGCGACTCGATCAAGGCGTTCGGACGCCGCCAGACGGGGGGCAAGCCGAGCGTTGCGCGCCGTGAAGTAAAGACAGACCGCGGATTCAGAACAGCAGTATTTGCCTAGCATCCATCTGGACGAAACCTCCGCTCTTTCTACCCAACAAAACGGCGAACTCCTTCTGCTCTCCGGCAAATAAGGATTTTTCTAACTCTGCCTGCTCTGTGTCTTTTTTTTCTTTCACGGAGGAAACTGCGATGACAGAACGCATCCGGACAGCGCGGTTGAGTCTACCGGCCTTCAGATCATCAGAGACAGATCGCGACGCAGAATCAACGTGAGGAATCACGCAGGCGCGTGGCGACATGCTTTTAATCAATGAGAGGTGGTGATACAGATGTAACTGTTGTTAAAGAAGATGTGCCTGCCTTCAAGATCTAGAAGGGCTCTCATTAATTGCCAAGCCGTTCTACTCGCCCACCCGCGGTCGCCGCCCCACCCGAGGAGTTTAGCACTCGATTCATTCTCGTGAGTGTCTACATTCCTCCGCAAGCGCACGTGAGTTCAGCTTTACAGAAACTCGCTGATCTGGTCACAGAGACAGAACAACAACACCCGTACTCTGTTTTAATCATTCTCGGGGACATTTAATAAAGCCAATCTCTCCTGTGAACTGCCAAAATACAGACCGCACATCACATGTCCCACCAGAGACAATAATATATTGGATCACTGTTACACCACAAAAAAGAAGCCATATCACTCTGTCCCACGAGCAGCTTTGTGGCTCTCTGATCACTGTTTGGTTAATCTTTTACCGACCTACAGGCAGAAACTGAAAACAGCTAAACCTGTATTAAGGACTGTAAAAAAAAATTGACTAATGAAGCAGAGCAGGATTTACAACCTTGTTTTGACTTCACTGATTGGAGCGTCTTTGAAGCCCTGCTGCCACCGATCATACCAGGACTCATTTAATTTACAACAATGACAAACCATGGTTCACTCCAAAACTCAGACAGCTCCGTCAGGCCAAAGAAGATGATCACAGGAAGGGGGATAATGTCTTGTAAAAACAGGCTAAATACACACTGGAAAAAGAGACCAGAGTGGCAAAGAGGAAGTATTCTGAAAAAATAAAGATTAAATTATCTTCCAGTGACCCGGCATCAGTGTGGAAAAGTCTAAAAAAAATCACCAATTACAAGACACCATCACCCAGCACTGCGGAGAATCAACACCTTGCAGACGATCTGAACGAGTTCTACTGAAGGTTTGAAAAAACACCCCACACCTGCCCTGAACACCTCTCCACACAACCATGCACACCTCCAACAACCCCCCTCTCCCACACACCTGCAATTCAGATCAGCAAAGAAGAGGTGCACCAGGTCTTCCGGAAGCAGAAAAGTAAAAAAGCACCAGGCCCAGATTGTGTAACACCAGTCTGTCTGAAATCCTGTGCTGACCAGCTAGCCCCCATCTTCACAAAGATCTTCAACAGATCACTGGAGCTGTGCGAAGTCCATTCATGCTTCAAACGCTCCACCATCATCCCCATCACAAAGAAACCCAAAATTACTGGACTTAATGACTACAGACCTGTTTTTTTTTCTGGATCTAACGTCTATTGTGGTCATGAAGTCTTTTGAAAAAACTGGTGCTGGCCCACCTGAGGGACATTACTGGACCCTTGCTGGATCTTCTTCAGTTTGCCTACAGAGCAAACAGGTCTGTGGACGATGCAGTAAACATCGGACTGCATTATGTTCTGCAACATCTAGACAGACCAGCGACTTATGTGAGGATCCTGCCGACCTCCGTCTGGACATTGTGAGATCAACAGCACTTCCTGACAGACAGCAGCAGATAAGTGAGAGCTGGGAAAATACCACCTCCAGCCACCCGTCAATCAGACACATGGAGCTCCTCACGGTGTGTGTGAACTCTCTCCCACTGCCTACCTTCTCCCTCTACACCAAACGACCTGCCCACCTACTAACAGACACGATCTGTTAAGCTCATGAAGTTTGCAGACGACACCACACTCATCCGCCTCATTCAGGACGGTAACTATCTAGGAGCGTGAAGCAGTCTGCTTACAGACAGGACGGTTACAGAGCTGGACCTGTCTGGTGCAGTCTCAACAAATTTCCTGGCGCTCCAACATGCTAAAAACTGTGGAAGCTTATGACCGTGGACTCAGTAGAAACCTCCCTGCACTCCACCCTCACCCATCATGCCGACAGCACTGTGACTGCCACAGATGTGCGAAGTCATTCAGTGGGTTTTTGTTCCCCCCTCCCCCCCGGGGCACCCAATCTCCAGGCACCTGAAGTGAGGACACTCAGATTGACTCATTGTGAACAGCTCCTAGCAGAGGTTGTACTTCCTTCGCAGCTGAGGAAGTTCATGTTTTTAAACCCTGCCCCCACTGGAGCTGCTTAAACAGTTCTACTCTGCCATTATTGAGTCTGTCCTCTGCACTTCTATAACTGTTTGGTTCAGCTCAGCTACCAAATCTGAAATCAGAAGACTACAGAGCGTAGTCTGGACTGCTGAGCGAATCACTAGTACACTCTCCAAGAACTGTACTCATCCAAATTGAGCAAATAGGCTGGCAAAATCACTCTGGACCCCTCACATCCAACTGTTGCCATCTGGTCGACACTACAGAGCACTGAGCACCAGAACGGCCAGACACAGGAAGAGTTTCTTCCTTCAGGCAATCCATCTCATGAACACTTGTCAATAACTGTGGAACACACACTATTTTTATTCACTCATACACTTATTTATCTAGCACATATACTTAGTCTACACCTCAAATTTGCACTTAATATACAGTACCTGTACATACAAAAACTGTCCATTGTAATATACCTGCACATACAACTATCAATTTAAATATTTTTATTCCTTATTTACTTTTATTTTATTATTACTATTATCTGTGTTTTTTGTTCTGTCAATGTCATTCTGTTACACTGTGGAAGCTTCTGTCATGAAAACAAATTCCTCGTATGTGTAAACATACCGGGCAATAAAGCTCATTCTGATTCTGATTCTGAATACACAAAATAAGTTTTTTTTTTTTATTCTTTTAGCAACATCATAGGACCCCTTGAAAGTCGCAAATAAAATGTAAGGATTACCACTGACATTTGCTATAGGGAAAACCAATATAGCTATAAAAGTAATCCTTACATTGATTTATAGACATTTTCAAAGCTTTCAATGTACTCTCATTATAAATGAGACTTCATTGTTGTTTACTTGATTCTAACAAGTGAGTTTTTGTAGAAAACTAACAAAAATTCAAAATAATTTGTTTATCATCTCAGTACAAGAGACTTGGTGGCGTTTCCAAACAAAACAAAATATATTGGCATTGGCAGTCGGACAAAATGAATTGAAAAATATTGGCAAAAACCGTGCAACCCTAATATCATCTTTACATTAAATAGTGCAATATCCACTCTGCTATGTAAGAAATCAGCAACAAAAAAACAACAACAGCTATATTAGTAGACAATTATTTGTAACACTGTTCAAATTGTACTTACAAAAATAAAATGCTAAACTAGAAAATAACATTTTGCATTAAGTGAGCCACCAGTGAAATGATGCTGCTGTTGTGAACACCAGCAACACTTGAGGGCAAATTCAGATGAAGCAATAAAACAGTTTGATCAAAGCCCACCCTAGCAGGCATCTCACCTTTTGTGTCTGAGCTTTGGAGGCCAGAGATGTGACCAGGTAGATAGCAGCATCTTTGTGTTTCCAGTTCACCCCGGGGTTCTTGGCATATTCCGTCAGCATGGAGTTTACATAGCCAGAGAAGATGCCCGTCACCGGGCCCTCGAAGAACTTACAGAGGCCTCGCACCAAATCACAGGCTGCTCTACGCCTCGTGTCGATGTCTATGAGGACAGGAGATATGATTCAGTACAGAAGACCAAGTGTCTGAACAATAGAGAGTAGCGTCAACATACCTGAGCCTTCAAGGTCTCTGATGATGTACTCTTCTGAGTTATCTTCAAAAGCCTCTTCATCTGCACCTGTTCACATACAATTATCAATTTACAACATCCTTCCGGATTATTTATACCACCTCATCAGCTACTAAAATATAAGATCTAAACTGACATACTTCTGAACTCCATGTTGGGTACGATGACCTTCTCACAGATGCTAGTGAGAACATTCTGGTCTTCAAAGAGATGCTTATAGTGCGGCCGCTCACACACTGATGCCAAAAACTGGATAGCATTGCTCACAAGCTACAACAGACATGATGTTATCAGGCACTGTTAGGAAAAACTAACAGCACTATGAACACTAAAATAATGTCTGCCACCAAGTCTGTGAACATTTTCAACTTGCAACATGTATAAATGCAATCCACTTACCAAGTCATATTTAACCTCCTGACCAGTTGTGACCAGCAGGTTCCAGATAGCTGTGACGAAGCGAGGCAAGTAAGGCTGGAACTCTTCATCGTATTTTTGAGCGTAAAGTGCTGCGTTATCACAGATTTGAGATTTCAACAGCTCCAACAGACCAGCCTCCTCCTCATCCTACATCAAGAGAGTCACATTTTTAAGGTGACAGAAATCAGATTTGTGAGCATTCCTCTGTCATATTTCAATATGAGAATAAACTCACATCCGTTTGCAACAACTTGTTATCCAAAGTCAATAAGTTATGAAAATTGGTCATCCAAGTCTCCATGTTATCCTCAAAGAACTCTGGGAGATCCTGAAGAGATTGGAAAAGAGATGTTAACTGGAAAACTGGCACAGAAGTACAAATGGAAGGATGAGCGGTGTAAGTGCAGACTCACCTGGAAGTTAAGGCTGTAGAAAAGTTTTGAAATAAGTGCTAGGGAAGAGAAGAGCACTTTCAGGGCATTGATATCTGTTGCATGAGTTTGACACAAATCAATCGTAGCCTAAAAGTGAAACAAACAAGTGACGTTTACATTTCCATATCACACATATGAGTAAACACAAGTGATCGCTAATATTTCAGTTCATGATGCAACAACATAATGGACAACCACTCATTGACTTCACCTTGAAAAGCTCAGTGAGAGGCTGTGCAAAAGTGTCCAGTACCAGCTTGATCTCTGACCACAGCTCATTGGACTTAAACTCATGGCGATATCTGAAAGACAACAGAGACCATATTCAAAATACTGGATACATCAAATTTACGTAAAGGTCAAAAAATGTAACATAGCTAAGAAAAAACAACACACGATCCTAAAAAAAAAAAAGTTACATATAAAGGCTACAATGTTGCATTCATTTCATTTCAATCAGTCTCAAACACCTTTTAAAAAGGGAGTGCGCCGTGCGAAGAATCCCGTTGATGACGTGGAAGTCTCCGCTCTGAAAACGAGTCACCATCTCGCTCAGGAGATCCGGCCATTTCTGAGGAAAATCCTCTCTTCCGATGATGCTGATCGCGTCACTCAGCTGCAGAGGGGAAAACAGTCACATTACAGATATTGTGTTTATTTGTGCTATTGCTTATATATGTATAATTGTATATATGTTCACTTGTCTTAAATAATGTTTGAACTTTTTATTAGTTAGGCTAATTGTTTTTCCTGTGATATTAAAATGGAAAATTGTGAATTTAAGTGGTATCTAAAATCTTGGTGTCATTATATGCTTATTTATTTGAATAACAGGTTACTACATGGGTCCAAAAAAAAAATAATACAATTGTTTTGTAGCTGGGACAGTGAACATTTTGGCAGGGCACGTAACTATTTGAACCACTGGCTTAGCTGTTTTAGCTTATTTTAATTGATTGTCTTGTCTAATTTTGAATCATCTTGAGGCCCCCTAGTTGAGAACCACTGATCTATCGGCTACAGCAGTAAGGTTTATTAAAAAACCCAGTAATGTGGGTTACAGTAGCAGCACTCGTTCCAAATAACAGAAGAGTAACTGTAGAAGTATGAAGGTATAGCAACTTTATGAAGAACTGCTGCTTCTCATGGGTTATCTGAAATGGGTACCTGTTTTTGAATTTGCTCTGGGCTGCTTAACATCAAATTTACAATGTTGGCTTTGATTGCAGTCCGGTCAGGATCAGAGATTTTGTTTAGTTCATCCTCAACCTTAGGAAGAGAAAGTGCACAAATCCCCATTAAACACCACCTATCACACTCCAGACTGTTTGATTAGCATTTAACAGGACACTCACTACGCGCCAGTTCCTCTTGATGTAGTTCTTGAAGGTGACGGCCGCACACACGCGAATGACCTCGTCTTGGGACTTCTCTAGTACTGTGAGCAGTAAAATGGGGTAGTTCTGGTTTCCTTCCACCGATTCCAGAAATTTCTCAGCTAAAGATGAGAATACAAACACAGTGCAGATATACAGTGAAGACTCGGTGTTATTTTACATTTGATCACTTTGTTCAACTACTGTACCTCAACGTTACAGAAAAATGTATAGCACTGTTTATTTTATTTGAATCTTTTTTTCCATTATATGTGAAATTGATTCTTTCTTTTTTCTGCTTACTTGTCTTTTACAGTGTTTGAACTTTGAAAATTAATATTATGGTAGTATTGTCCAAACAAGCACACTTTTTGACTAAAAACCCTGAGGGATGTTGTTTAGTGAAGGTCCCCGAGGAGAAGTGTACAAGGTTTTTTCCTCCCCCTCAATGGCTGATTTTTTTTGCACACCTCCTAACAAAATTAAGAAATTACTGCCACAGTTTTTTTGCATAATTATATTATATTTGATAAAAAAAGATATTAGACCTTTATAATGATTTATAGTTATAGGCCCCCTGCAGTTTCTCACAAAATGAAAAAGTTTGCAATAAAAGACAATTATTACTATATCCTAAATATCAAACTTATTCTTGATTACTTTATTTTATAGTGAAATAGTGTTATTACAATAGTAATATTTGATTAATGTTTGGCCAAATTGTGCAGCCCTACAAACAAGCACAACAAAGCTGGTTTTCTTTAGAATATTTTCCCCCAAATTGTGCACATTCTCTATTGGGAATTGTGAAATTTCACTAGTATATGAAATATTGGAGTCGTAAAGACAAAATATATCACGATACAAGGTTAACACTGAAAACATTTTTTTCTCTCTTTGTGGCAGGCTAGTGAAGCTTTTGGCAGGGCAAGCAAAAATCTCATCCACTGGCCCAAATGGACCAGTAGGGGGGAAATAGCCTATTCTAAGAAAATGCACTTTTTTTTTGTTTTTTTTTGAATAGCCTCAAAAGTGAATGTTACCTGGCCGTCTCACAGCTGGGTCAGGGCTTAGTGTTTTTTGCAGATACTCGGTCAGGGTTTGGAGATTTCTATCATTGAGCTCCATGATTGCTACAGAAAAAAAACAAACAAAACAATATCTGCTATGAGAACCACTGCAGTGAGATTTGTAATAACTCACAATTAACTCTCCCATCAAAAAAAATTATATATATATATACTCAAGGGTCTACTTATAAGCAAATTGAATCATTATAAGCTAAAATCAGAAACACTGCTGATGATAATATATACATATGTATTTCATGAATGCATTTCAGTCATGAAAGACCTGAATTTGGAGTGCATTGTGAAGCTGACCCTTAAATGTTTCTTTTAGACATCCCGTAACGTTATATTAAAGGGGTCATAGGATGCTGCTAAAAAGAACGTTATTTTGTGTATTTGGTGTAATGAAATGTGTTTATGCGGTTTAAGGTTAAAAAACACATTATTTTCCACATACTGTACATTATTGTTTCTCCTCTATGCCCCGCCTTTCTGAAACACGTCGATGTTTACAAAGCTCATCAGTCTGAAAAGCAAGGTGTGCTCTGATTGGCCAGCTATCCAGTGCGTTGTGATTGGCCGAATACCTCAAGCGTGTGACGGAAATGTTACGCCCCTTACCATACTGTGATGCCTTGTCCCGGAGCGATGAGACTAAAACATTAAAACCCATTATAAACGAGGCATTTGTTGCATCCAGTGGGGACATTATTACGGATTATAATGACTTATACTGTCTTTTTACGTGTTGCGTTGCATCGCGCCGCATAAACATAAAACCATGTCTGCATTTATGATCGGAGAAATGACAAACAACAAGCGCTACTCTACACTGCTCAAAACTCACGTTTGAATCATCAGTGGCAAATTCTTTAAATATAAAAAACTTACAGTCTGTGAGTCAGAACAGCCGGCATTGTAGTCTACTCTCCCAGGATCAGGAAACAGTCCTCCATAAAATGCGCTGCACACATCTGAATATTTGGGTTGAAGTGTTCTGGAACAGTGTTGTAAACTTAACCACTGATTTCTAGACGTGTCCTCTTTTGGAAGACCAAACACAGTAGCTTCGCTTTCACAACGAAGCACACAGCGTCTTCACGACATGGCGGCGGCAACAATACTACAGCGAGAATAAAAGTCACGCCTTCTTTCTTTGCGTGAACATTTGGGCGGTGTTATGCAGATCTTCCCACATAGTGAGGTAGATATGTGGGGGCGTGTTAGAACGAGCCGTTTTAGGTAGGCGTGGCTGACTCTGAACTTTTATAAAGAATATCTCTTTGGATTTGAGACTTTAGTCTTTGCAACTTTACAGATCTTCTTTATGCACCAAGAGCTTGTAACACTCCAAAGAGAAAGGAAAAATTTAAATCGCATCATATGACCCCTTTAACAGCGAAAGCAGTTGCTAATCTCTATGTTATGATCTTGACAGACGGTCACACACATGCTTGGCCTGACAGGTATCTCGCTCACATGTATGAATAAACGCTCAATGATGATCTGAGTGGTGTAGGCTGGTCTGTGGGCTCCACGGTGTCAGTCCGGTTGTTTGTGATGGAGTTTAATGACAGAAACTCAGGCCATGGTTCACGTGCTAAAGCTGTTAGCATCCGGAGAAGAGATGCTAGCCATCCAAACAGTCACAATAAAAAGCGCTTCAATACAAAACGATATCTATTTACCAATATGATAGACACTGAAGAAACCGCCAAACGGGGTTAATTTAGAGACAGTAAGGCGGAAAGTACACCGTTATGTAGTTAGTTCACGAGCTAACTCTCGAGCTCACTTCAACAGCGTGCGTTAATATTCAAACAAGATGATTCAGTAATCTCATAGTTTGATAACGACCAGTAGATAATGTAGCATGGCTTTATTAATAATGAGATGATAAAAGGATAAGAGGGTCTTACCGTTAGCTGTATGTTGCAGTGCTGCCTAATCACTGGGCATTCGTTTCAAACGCCTCACAAGTGCGCGCGTGCGTGTGTGAGTGTGTGTGAGTGAGAGAGACAGAGAGGGGGGTTGGGGTGGGGTGGGGGGGGGGTGGGGGAGGGGGAGGGGGGGGGTGGGGGTGGGGTGGGGTTAGTGGGTGTGAGGGTGGTGTGGGTGTGTGCGAGGGGGGGTGGGGGAGTGGGGGGGAGGGGGTGGAGTGAGATTGAGTAGGTGAGGTGGTGAGGGGTGTGTGGGGGGAGGTGTGGGTGAAGGGTGTGAGGGAGGTGGGAGGGGGAGGGGAGTGTGGAGTCGTGGGTGTGGTGTGTGTGTGAGTGGGAGTGTGTGGAGTGTGGGGGGGGGGGGGGAGGGGTGAGTGTGGGGGTGTGTGGTGTGCGACGGTGTGTGTGTGAGTGTGTGTGAGTGTGGGAGTGAGAGTGGGAGGTGAGGGTGTGTGAGTGTGGGTGTGGGTGAGTGTGTGGGTGTGAGTGTGGTGGGTGGGGGTGTGTGCGTGTGTGTGTGTGTGTGTGTGGGTGTGAGGGGGTGTGGGGTGTGTGTGTGTGAGGGTGGGTGTGTGGGTGTGTGTGAGAGAGAGATAGTGTGTGAGTGTGTGTGTGTGTGGGTGTGTGGGCGTGTGGGTGTGGTGGGTGGGGGAGGTGTGTGTGTGTGGTGTGTGTGAGGGTGTGTGTGGTGTGTGTGTGAGGTGTGTGTGTGGTGTGTGAGGGTGTGTGTGTGTGGTGTGTGTGTGTGTGTGTGTGGGTGTGAGTGAGTGAGGAGTGAGTGAGGGAGTGTGTGCGTGCGTGAGTGGTGGTGTGTGTGTGTGTGTGTGTGGGAGAGAGAGAGAGTGTGTGGGTGTGTGTGTGAGAGCAGAGAGAGAGGGGGTGTGGTGTGTGTGTGTGTGTGGGTGTGTGTGTGTGTGTGTGGTG